>JBBBDQ010000738.1:7205000-7222500 GCA_037127315.1 Ascarosepion bandense
CAGTAGCTGAAACAAGCCTTTATGGACACGTTCCAGCTACTATTAATTAAAGCCAACAACCCTCCTTCATTGGATTGACCTGTTGGCGTGATAGGATGTTGGCCCATCAGTAGCTGAAACAAGCCTTTATGGACACGTTCCAGCTACTATTAATTAAAGCCAACAACCCTCCTTCATTGGATTGACCTGTTGGCGTGATAGGATGTTGGCCCATCAGTAGCTGAAACAAGCCTTTATGGACACGTTCCAGCTACTATTAATTAAAGCAAACAGCCCTCCTTCATTGGATTGACCTGTTGGCGTGATAGGATGTTGGCCCATCAGTAGCTGAAACAAGCCTTTATGGACACGTTCCAGCTACTATTAATTAAAGCCAACAACCCTCCTTCATTGGATTGACCTGTTGGCGTGATAGGATGTTGGCCCATCAGTAGCTGAAACAAGCCTTTATGGACACGTTCCAGCTACTATTAATTAAAGCCAACAACCCTCCTTCATTGGATTGACCTGTTGGCGTGATAGGATGTTGGCCCATCAGTAGCTGAAACAAGCCTTTATGGACACGTTCCAGCTACTATTAATTAAAGCCAACAACCCTCCTTCATTGGATTGACCTGTTGGCGTGATAGGATGTTGGCCCATCAGTAGCTGAAACAAGCCTTTATGGACACGTTCCAGCTACTATTAATTAAAGCAAACAGCCCTCCTTCATTGGATTGACCTGTTGGCGTGATAGGATGTTGGCCCATCAGTAGCTGAAACAAGCCTTTATGGACACGTTCCAGCTACTATTAATTAAAGCCAACAACCCTCCTTCATTGGATTGACCTGTTGGCGTGATAGGATGTTGGCCCATCAGTAGCTGAAACAAGCCTTTATGGACACGTTCCAGCTACTATTAATTAAAGCCAACAACCCTCCTTCATTGGATTGACCTGTTGGCGTGATAGGATGTTGGCCCATCAGTAGCTGAAACAAGCTTTTATGGACACGTTCCAGCTACTATTAATTAACGCAAACAACCCTCCTTCATTGGATTGACCTGTTGGCGTGATAGGATGTTGGCCCATCAGTAGCTGAAACAAGCCTTTATGGACACGTTCCAGCTACTGAACTGATTCAGTCAGTTGTAAGTCTACATACGATACGCGTCTGGAAGAAGGTTATATATATATATATATATATATATATATATATATATATATAACATAGTGATGATCATCCACGTATACAGTCTTAATATGTATAGGAAAGAATATTAATATAAAGTTTTGAATTTAAAAATGTACTTTTTTTTAACAGTATTTGTTTATTTTTATTATATTTTATATTTCAGACCGCCCTCGGTCCTTCATCAGAAACAAGTGATTTTTAAATTTGAATTAGAAACGTATTTCACGATAGCGTCCGAATATTTTTTGTTTACATCACGTGGTGTGTTTGTTCACAACATGCGGCACGTCCGTAGAGAAAGTCTGTTTGTTTTAGATAAAAATTTCTTGGAATATCTGAAAAAAAAATTTTTACCTATTGAAATATTTGTAAAGATTCAACACACCTAAGTCGCTATTTAACCCTAGCTTGTGTGTATTTAATTTTAAAATCCAGTAATTGCAAATGTTTACTAATAGACTCCAATTTTAGTTCTACATACACACACAGAAAGAAAGAAAAATACTTTTCCTCTAACTGTAGCCCTCTGCTCACTAGTTGTGGTCCTGTCTTCGTTGAAATGAAACGATTATAAAATAAATAATTTGCCATTTACTTAACTATCAAACATATGTATTAGGACGACTCATAAAAAATGTATGTTTTTCATTATCAGCATTCTCTTTAAAAAAATTCATAGTTTATTAAATCGTAATATTCCAAGTTATTTGCAGTTAATTGTTGCTACTTATTAGGTATCTTCAATATGTTATTGTCAAAATTCAACAGGTTTTTATGCAACTAATTTTCTATGAATTCTTGAGTTTATTTATCTTTCATGTAATAATTTTTCCTATCAAAGCAATTTGAAGTGACAAAAAAATAATAATAATCTTTTGGTTCCAAATCAGGTAAATATCCCTGGTGTAGTAGAAAAAAAAAACAACAGATTTGAAAAAGGGCGCTTTTGAAACAAGTCTTTATGGACAAGTTCCAGCTGCTGAATATATAAATGTTCATTAGTGTTTCATTGCGTTTTAAGAATTCTAAAGACGGAAAGTGCAACACTGAGATCCGAAGGCGTAGTGGAATGGTCAAGGCTGCATTCCAAAAAAGGTAGAGTATTGAAAAACAGGAAAATTTCGTTGGAAACAAAGAAGAGAGTACTAGATCATTATTTGATGTTTGTCCTTCAATATGGCATCGAATGATGAACAGTCTCATCAAAGAGAAATTAAAGACTTGAAACAACCGAAATGTGGTTCTGCAGAAGGATGCTGAGGATACCATGGACCGAATATGTGAACAAAGAGGAGGTTTTGAAGAGGATTAAAACGAAAAGAAATCTGATACGTAACATAAGAGAAAGATAGATGAAGTTTCTGAGACATGCAATGAGGAAAGAAGGTTTAGAGAATCTAATACTCACAGAACAGATAAAGAGAAAGAGAGTCAGGGGAAAGCAACGCGGGACATTGGGTTTGGGAGGGTAACAAAAAATGGTGTTAAGAGCTACAAGGGATAGGAAGATGTGGAAGGCCATGATCGTCTACGTTCTGAAAGGACACGGCACATAGAAGAAGAAATAAAAATGCTCTTACAATGCCACCACAGGCACAATATTGTTCTTATTTTAATCATATCAGTCTAAGTAATTTGGAGCCGCCACTTGTACGCAATTGGTTACATACAGAAAAAGAGAGAGAGAAAGACAGAAGAGAGAGAGAGAGAGAAAGATAGACAAAGAAAGGGACAGAGATAGAGAGATAGACAAACAGAGAAGGAGAGAGAGCGATAAAGAGAGATAAAAAGTTGTATTTAAAAATTTGAGGGTTGTAGCTATCAAGGAAGTAAGTAAAGGATAGTGAGTTCCACGGGCGTGAAGTGCGATAAAATAAACTATTATAGTAGAGGAGGCGGTTACATTTAACTATTTCAACGGTAAAAGGGTGGGTCCTAGATGCCAATCTAATAGATTTATGTGGTTGGAGCACCAGTGATAAACGGTTGCCTGAACAGTTGCCATGAAAATATTTGTAGTAAAAACAGAAGGAAGAAAATGACAAAAGTCGAGATTCCAAGTCAGGATCTATTATATTGCAGATCCTTCTTTGGATGACCTTTCTTCCGTGAATTTCTGTTTTTTTTAGTGGGTTGTGGAAATTTACACTTATTTGCGTTGAACATTGTCGAGTGATAGTGTATTTTAAATTTCTTTTGTATTGCCAGGTACAATTAGCTGTTAGCGTGATACATTCTTCATTAGTCTTCAAAGCGGAAATTACTTAGAACTCAACCTAATTCATACTGAAATGTTGGTTAATATCAATTTAGTTGTGAAATAAAATGACTTGAATAATACAATTTGACTTCGTGGAACATAAATGCTCACTCTGTTCGACGTATTGTAATGTCAGCCGTGGCAGACTGCACGGCGTCCACAGCACAGATCACAGCAACTGAAGCCCCGGGAAAGTCAATATGGACCGTTGAAAATCGTCTACGTGTAGCAGGATTACGAGTACGCGTGCCCTTCGACAGACTTCCAGTTACGCTACAATACAGTTGTGCATAGATCCAGTGGCGATGCGAGAGGGACACCCGGGGAATCGAATGGCGCATTGTAGGGTTCACTGATGAGACCAGGTTCTGCCTTCATGCAAATGATGGTTGTTTGCGTGTGTGATGTCAACCTACGGAGAAATGTCAAATACTTGCTGCTCTGATGTGGAGTGTATAATCCAAGCTTGTCCTTTGTGTTTATGTAAGAAATGCTGAAGACTAAAAATTCGTATTTGTTCACACAGTCTGCTGGCTTTTCTGCAATAGGAAGACAACGTGTTCTTCAAGAAGAATAATGCCCTCCAATATGTTACCTGTGTTATTCCACATGATCTGAAAGTGTCAAACATAGGATATGACGGGTTGATAACTGACAAGTGCTAAAGAATTGAGTCTACCAGCGTAAGATATAGATAAATAGGCAAGCAAGAATATATGCGAGTAGATAAAGAGGGTGGTAAACAGACACTGTCATGCGATGATAGACATGGGTATATATATATATATATATATATATATATATATAAATCCTCGTCAGAAGCAAGTGGATGTGTCTAGCCACACTGATGAGCTGTGATACAGCGAAACAGTCTTGTATGTGGATGACTAATATATTATGCTCTCATTACAATTGAGCTCTCTAGAGAAGAAAATTTTAAAAACTGTTTCCACTTCTGTGATATATGCGTTACTCTTCAGAAATGAATTGAGTTCTTTCGGTAACTGGCGTGTGTATACACTGCTTATATACAACACGTTAAAATTTCCCTTCTCTGATTCCATGCGCCTATGGCTTAGGGAGTAGCGACTCCGACTGACAGCAAATCGGTTGAGTTTTGATCAAGGCCAGAAGCAAGTGGATGTGTCTAGCCACATTGATGAGCTGTGATACAGCGAAACATGCTTGTATGGGGATGACTAATATATATATATATATATATATATATATATATATATATAGTTATGTGAATTAATATATATATATATATATAAACACACACATGTATAAAAATATTATTCAGGAGTTTATAAAATAATACTAAATGTAGTATAAACAGAGCTATTATATATATTAATAACGAGATGAGAAATGGATCGTATACAACAATGATTAGTGTAAAGGTTCCTGGGGTAAGTGACAAGAGCCACTCGAAAAGCAGGTCTTTATCCTAAAGAGAAAGACAATCTTCTTCTTCTATGCGCCCTGTCCCTTCAGGACGTAGGCGATCTTGGCTTTCCACGTTTGCCTATCCCTGGTGGCTTTGAGCATGCCTTCTCCTGTTACACCATGCAATCCTCGTTCCGTCATCCACCTTCAAATTTGTTATCCGTTGCTTTCCCCTGCCTCTCTTTCCCTCCATCTGGCCTGTTCATATCAGATTCTCCAATCCCTCTTTTCTCATTGCCTGTCCCAGGAACTTCAGCTGTCTCTTCCTGATGCTCAGTATTAATTTCCTTTTTGTTTCCATCATTTCCAAGACCTCATCATTGCTCACATGCTAGATCCATGATATTCTCAGCATCCTTCTGAAGAACCACATTTCAGTTGCTTCAAGTTTTTCCTTCATCTTTGATGGTATTGTCCAGCATTACTTGCAATATTGAAGGACGGACATCACGTAGCAATCTAGTACTCTCTTCCTAGTTTCTAGCGAAAATGTCCTGTTTCTTAATACCTTACTCAACTTCTTGATTGCTTCCTTCGCCAAGCCAATTCGCCTTCGGATCTCTGTGTCGCACTTTCCGTCTTCTGTTATAACGCTTCCCAGGTATTTAAATTTGTGTACCTGCTTGATTCTAGTATCCACGACCTGTATTTGGCATTTTGAGCTGCTCTTTTAACTGATGAAACATGCATTCGGTTTTCGTGCAGTTTATTTCTAGTCCTTTCTTGTTACTTTCTTCTGTTACCTTCTGTAGGAGGTCTTGTAGTTTCCTTTCTGTGTCTGCTATCAGCACTGTATCATCCGCGTACCTTAGGTTGTTTAAATTGTGGTCTCCGATTACGAATCCAGGCAGGGTCCTCAAAATATTCTCGCTGTACAAGTTGAACAGATCTGGTGAAAAGACACATCCTTGTCTTATGCCCCTTTCTATCTTTGTATATCTACTCAATTCATTACCTGTCCGTATGCAAGCAGTTTGCTGCCAGTAAAGATTCTTTATTACTCTCAATTTTTTCACAAATATGTACAGGCTGCTGAGCATCTCCATCAGTTCTTTGTGGCGTATTTTGTCAAACGCCTTCGCATAATCAATAAAGCACAAGTATAAGGCCTTTTCATTTGTATTGCCCTTTCGGTGAACATCCTAATCACAAATATGTCCTTCTTCCCGTGTCTTTAACGAAACCACAATGTTCTTGTCCTATCTCTGGCCTGACCGTGCATCTGGTGGGACTGAATAGTAATCCTGTATTATGAGCTTCTGCCAAGTAACCAATCAATTGATTCTGAAATAAAATGTTTGAAACTAGAGAAATTAAAGGCAGCAAAAAAAAAAAAAAAAAACGTCCAGAATTTGCGGACAGGAAAGCTGTTGTTTTCCATTGGGATAATATGAGACCTCACGTTTCTTTGGCGACCCGGCAAAAACTGTTGCAGTTTGGTTGAGATGTGTTACCCTAGTCGCCATATTCGTCAGATATTGCTCTTTCGGATTTTCATTTATTCAGACACTTGCAAAATAATCTCAGTGGTGACGATTCTAATACGTTAGACGAGATAAAAAAGACATTTTAATGAGTTTTTGCCGAGAAACTATCAAACTTTTGGGAAGACAAAATCATTAAATTGAAGGAAAAATAAAGAAAGTTTGTGCTAAAAGAAGGTTCATATTTAGTTAAATAATATTTAATGGCATAATTTTGTTTTGTGTTTTATTTTCCCTTAAAAATGAGCCTAACTTTGCGGACACCCAATATATATATAATAGCTTAAAAGATAGATGTAATCTATGTTTAACAGTAAAAATTAAGATTTTTAAATTTCAATATTAGAATGTATTTTTGAATAAACGTAGATAAATCATTAGTACGCGTCGTCATAGAAATAAATTCAGACTGTAATAATTATCTTATTCTTCCATTCAGTCAAAGTAGAATTTTTTAAAAAATTGCCTAAGCAGTAACCTGTTCACTCCTACCTATCACTACTAACCTAATGGTCAAGCCAAATGCCTGCCACTACCATAAGAAAAATTACTACTAAGGTTCCTCTAGCTTAACCCTATAATAGCAAGCATTCCTCCACCCCTTCCTTTTCTAGCCCATGCCGCCAGCATTAGAAGTTTTCCTCATTCTTTGATTAAACAAGGTTGACAATGCATGCCTTAGCTGACATGTTGAAAATGGATATTTTCCCTCTAAATCTTATCTGAATTTGCAGATATATATATATATATATATATATATATATATATATTAAATTTAAATTTAAAAAATTTAAAAATATTTAAAAATATTAAATAATATAATAAAACAAAATAAAATGAAATACGAATAACATAAAATAAAAGTTAAAATTATATATGTGTGCTAAAGCTATGTATAAATATATGTGTGTGTGTGTGTGTTTCTATGAGTAAATGTTTCTGTGTATCTAAACCTATTTATAAATGGAACTTTGTCTCTGTGTGTGTGTGTGTGTGTGTGTGTGTGTGTGTGTGTGTGTGTGTGTGTGTATCCGTTACCTATAGACTCCAAAATTGCTGAACCGATTGTCTTGAAAATTTACACAGTTATACTATAAGCGTCTGCGAGTGTTCTTAGCTAGGTTTTGTGTCGAGGTACCCCCGATAAATATCGAACATCGATAATCGAAAAAATCGTGTTATAGAAGGAGTGGTCCGATTTTAATCAAATTTGATACATTCATAGACAAAGACTTAATAAACGATATTCAGAAGTTTCAAGGTTGCAGTTCTTACAATAGTGCAGAAAATCGATAATATATATAAAAGGCAAGATGTTTGTGTGTGTGTCTGTTTATCTATCTGTGTGTCCTTTATACAAATCCACAATTTTTATCCGATTCTCACCAAACTTCACACAAATATTCTTTAGGCTGAGTCTGAGCTCCAGGACCATGGATTAGTTTTAAAGCTTTCATTACACCTGAGCAACGCCGGGCTATACTGCTAGTAGATAGATAGATAGATAGATAGATAGATAGATAGATAGATAGATAGATAGATAGATGTCAATATTGGCTCAATAGATAGATAGATAGATAGATAGATAGATAGATAGATAGATAGATAGATAGATAGATAGATGTACGTCAATATTGTCTCTAGATAGATAGATAGATAGATAGATATAGGTATGTCAATATTGGCTCTAGATAGATAGATAGATAGATAGATAGATAGATAGATAGATAATGATAAGACTTTGATAGATAGATAGATAGATAGATAGATAGATAGATAGATAGATAGATAGATAGATAATGATAAGACTTTGATAGATAGATAGATAGATAGATAGATAGATAGATAGATAGATAGATAGATAGATAGATAGATAATGATAAGACTGGGATAGATAGATAGATAGATAGATAGATAGATAGATAGATAGATACAGACAGACAGACAGACAGACAGACAGACAGACAGAAACAGACAGACAGAAACAGAGACGGTGAGGAAAGAGAGAGGTGGAGTTAGAGAAAGAGTGTTTTATGTCATATTATCATTTGTAACAACATGTTATCCAAGTCGCCTTCGTGTCATAAAAATCAAAACCTACAACTATTTTTCTCCTCCCCTGCGATGCAATTTGCGCTATCCATCATGTGGATATTAGGAGTAGCACTTTTTTATTTTTCATCGGGCCTCACTCAGCTCAAATTTCACGTTCCAGTTTCATTTTTCCGCCTTCCATCGAATCTTACTCTAAAAGCCTTTTACTACTATTTACGTTTATTATAAACTTAATCAATTGACTGCAACAGTAAAAAGTAGTCTTGTTTTATTTTTATTTTGCTTGTGTTTTTTTTTTGCTTTTTTCTTATTTAATATTTATATTTTATTTGCTTTACATTTAATATCGTTATTCTCTGAGTAACTCTTATATTAGTTCTTGAACACCGACTATGCGCACTTTTATGATTTATCCGATTCTCACCAAACTTCACACAAATATTCTTTAGGCTAAGTCTGAGCTCCAGGACCATGGATTAGTTTTAAAGCTTTCATAACACCTGATCAACGCCGGGCTATACTGCTAGTAGATAGATAGATAGATAGATAGATAGATGTATGTCAATATTGTCTCTAGATAGATAGATAGATAGATAGATAGATAGATAGATAGATAGATAGATAGATAGATGTCAATATTGTCTCTAGAAAGTTAGATAGATAGATAGATAGATAGATAGATAGATAGATAGATAGATAGATAGATAGATAGATGTCAATATTGTCTCTAGAAAGTTAGATAGATAGATAGATAGATAGATAGATAGATAGATAGATAGATAGATAGATATAGGTATGTCAATATTGGCTCTAGATAGATAGATAGATAGATAGATAGATAGATAGATAGATAGATAGATGCAGACAGACAGACAGACAGACAGACAGAAACAGAGAAGGTGAGGAAAGAGAGAGGTGGAGTTAGTTTATTATAAACTTAATCAATTGACTGCAACAGTAAAAAGTAGTCTTGTTTTATTTGTGCCTAAGCAGTAACAATATTGGCATAGGTATGTCAATATTGGCTCTAGATAGATAGATAGATAGATAGATAGATAGATAGATAGATAGATAGATAGATAGATAGATGTGTGTCAATTATGTCTCTAGAAAGTTAGATAGATAGACTTGCTGCGTGACTTCTAAGGATCAGTTAAAGAGTAGCAGTTAGGAGCAGTCAAGTACAGCAGTTAACGACAGCCACTAGTCAAGCAGCGTAATGATACCTTTCGGACTTACTTTATTTCTATATTACTTATCATTAATACTTCTTTGAATATCTTGATTTCTTGCTATACTAATAAACTGTTTTGAACCTACCTTCTTGTTCCGTGTCTTACTTCCGGACAAAACCAGTCACTACAACTTTGCGGCGAAGTTACACCACAACTTCCCAACAAATTAGCGACAAACATTCGCAACATATAGTAAAAACAAGTTTTAATACACCTTATGCTAATTATAAATACAACCTTTTTCATAAAATTGTGTTGCCAAATAATATTTGTACACATACGAAGGTCATTCAATAAATAAGGTGAATTTTTCGCTATAAGGACTTCTAATACAGATAGAAGCTTACTTTTTTTAATTTTTCAACATAGTCTCCCATCAGTGTCACACACTTTTCCCATCATGCACAAACTTCGGTATTCCCTCAGCGTAAAAAGCTTTGGACTGATGTCTCAGCCAATCGCTCACAGCACTTTTGACTTCATCGTCACTTTCAAACTTCGTGCCTCTCGTATAGACTCTCAAGGAACCAAACAGGTGAAAGTCTGAAAGGGCAAGGTCTGGGCTGTAAGGGGGATGAGGGAGCAGTTCCCAGCCCAGCTCGTTTTTTGTGCTGTGCAGTAAGCATTTTTGGCACCCACCGGCTGTTGACTTTTGAGTAGGCAAGGTCATAACGGACAATTTTGTGTGCTGTCCCAACAGATAAGCTCAAAGTCCTTGCAATGTCATCCACTGTCACCCTACTGTCAGACTGAATGAGGTCATTGACTGATTCGATCACCTCAAAAGACCTTACTTCTGTAGGCTTCCCAGGCCTGTCTTCATCCTCAACACTGCTCCGTCCTTCTTTAAACAAGTTAGCCCACTTGTAGACATTTTTTGGCTGAAACATGTGGCACCATACACAGTTGACATTCTCCTATGAATTTCAACTGGTTTGCACCCTTCAGAAACCAAAAACTTGATAACAGACTTCTGTTCAATACTAGAGCATACTTCTTGATCGACCATCTTTTTTTTTTTTTTAATCATTTCACCCCGAGCAAGGCGGAAACGCCACTGATGTGCAGGGGGTTACATAAATGTAAAAAGATTAATTAGAAAAGAGTGAGGAAGTACAAACTAGTTAGAAAGGAACAATAGAAAGCTGAGAAAGCAAGTGCGATGACAGATACATAGGTGGAGAGAAAGGGAAGGTTATACAGGGGAGGGGAGAGAGCTACAGTCCAGTGGTTAGTAGATGAGTATTGACTTCGCATTTAAATTTCTGGAGGTTGTAGCCGTCAGGAAAGCAAGAATACGGGAGTGAGTTTCACAGGCGGGAAGTGCGAGAGAAGAAGCTGAAGGAGTAGAATTGTCGTCTGCATTTGGCTAACCTGACTGAATGGGTGGGACCCAGTTGCCAGTCTCGTTGCACGAGTAAACACCTGTTGAGGAGGCATCAGTGACTTAAGCTCATCCGAGCAGAAGCCATGAAAGTATTTATAGAAGAGACAGAGGGAGGCCACATTTCGACGATGGGGAAGTGGCTGCAGTCGAGTCGCCAGATCAGTACCTATCACATTACAGACTCTCCTAATCTCCAAAACTATCAAAGTGTTTTTCAATCTGCAAAAAAAAAAAAAAATTAAATCCCTTTGAAAAAGAACTAAAGGAATTGTTTTTTTTAAAAAAGTAAGCTTCTATCTGTATTAGAAGTCCTTATAGCGAAAAATTCAGCTTATTTAATAATGCACATCAGTAAATATTGCATTAACTTATGGCCATATCGCGATTCTCGTCCGTTCACCAAAATTAAGCAGTACTAAGCGTGTGGGAATACCAGAACCTGTAGCTTGGATGTGTGCTGAATAACTGCTCGAAATCGGATGACCGACCTTGAATTCATGTCTAGTTCCTTACATTCACGCAAATATCATTGGAAAAGGTTTGGATTCATCTACTTTTCCGACAGCTACGGTTTAACTAATTGCCCGAGAGAGAGCCCTTTTTTAATTCCCATTAACATGGTTAATGCTAACCTCAAGAGAGTGAATCGTTGCGCTTTTCTCGCCTAAAGTTTTCCGCTTTATTCGAAAGATTATCTCGAATTAACTGTTAGATCCGCTGCCAAGGGAAGTTGGTTCTCTATGTCGCGCTAGACAATTTTTCTTGCCCGAACACATTTTACATATTTGCACGTCTGCCATGCTTAGAATATTGCTACCAAGCGTGGTCTGCTATATATTTAGTGATCCTTGATAAAATCCAAAGAGTAATGTGCAGTTTAATTAGTCCTGACCTGGAATCTCGATTTTCTCGAGTTTCTTTGTCACAGTTGTAATGTAGCTTTTCTTTTTTTTTTACTTTTTATGAATACGTTTATTGTATTTGTTTTTATAAGCTTTATTCTAAGGTTCCATAGATCTAGGAATTTGTGGTATGTAGATATCGGCTCGGAACGATAATCCGGGGAGCCGAGTTCGAATTCCAGTTGAATCCATTGTAAACACTTACGCGCAAATACCCTTGGGAAAGATATTAATCCGTCTCTTCCTTCCAGTTATGGGTTAAATAGCAGGACAGATTGGGTTCTATAGCCTTGATCGGCAACCTGTCTACCGCAGAAAGCAATGGCAACCTACTGCGGGATAATCTTCTGCTCAGTCATCATGTCTCTTTCGAGACATGATCGCCCAAGCGTGTATCACGTATGGCACTTAACTGACTGACTGACTATTCTGAGGACCCTAGAAGTTCTACCAGGATTTGTTATCGGAGGCCACAATTAGAACAAAATAAGATATGCAGATAATACAGTGCTGATAGCAGAAATGGAAAGGAAACTACAAGACCTCCTACAGAAGGTAGCTGAAGAGAGTGACAAAAAGAACTACAAAGAAACTGCAAGAAAACCGAATGCATCGTCATCAGCAAAAAGAGCAGCCCAAAATGCCGCATACAGGTGGGGGATACAAGAATCAGCAGGTACAGAAATTTAAATGGGAAGTGTTCTAACAGAAAACGGAAAGTGTGACACTGAGATCCGAATACAAATTAGCATGGTGAAAGGTGCGTTTCAGAAGCTAAGTAAAGTATTAAGAAACGGGAAATTTTCACTAGGAACAGAGAAGAGAGATATTAGATTGCTATGTGATGTCAGTTCTTCAATATGGCAGTGAATGTTGGACAATCAATATCATCAAAGATGAAGAAAAACTTGAAGCAGCTGAAATGTGGTTCTACAGAAGGATGCTGCGGATATCATGGATCGAGCATGTGAGCAATGATGAGGTTTTGGAAAGGATGGAAACGAAAAGGAAATTAACACTGAGCATCAGGAAGAGACAGCTGAAGTTTCTGATACATGCAATGAGGAAAGGTGACTTTAGAGAACCCGATACTAACAAGCCAGATAGAGGGAAAAAGAAACTGAGAAAAGCAGCAGATAACATATTTGAAGAGCCTGAGCAGGTGGTTGAAAGAACGGGTGTTGTGAGATGTTAGAGAAGACAGCGTGCTAAGAGCTACCAGGGATAGGAAGACGTGAAATGCCATGATCGCCTACGTCCTGAAAGAAGGATTAGATTAATTAAGTATCCGGGGCTCTAGTGTTATGCATTCAGCCAGTATGATGATAATCCAGTATCACTGAGTAGAGGTCTCTCTAGACTGATGTCAACAGCCAGGGTGAATTGTTCTTAAGAAAATCAATGGCCATATGTCCATAAACAAGATGAGACTTTCGGTTGGAAGACACTGGCTGTGGTTTGCCTGGATGGGAGATGGGCCCTGACAGGTCTATTTTCTCAAGACACACTATACCTTAATGAATACTTCTCTGGCTTTGATGAACTTTTGGTTCTGCAGAAGCATGCTGCGGATATCGTGGACTGAGCATGCAAGCAACGATAAGGTTTTGGAAAGGATGGAAACAAAAAGGAAATTAATACTGAACATCAGGAAAAGACAACTCAAGTTCCTGGGACATGCAATGAGGAAGGAGGGCTTGGAGAACCTGATACTAACAAGCCAGATAGAGGGAAAAAGAGACAGAGGAAAGCAGTGAATAACATATTTGAAGGGCCTGAGCAGGTGGATGACAGAACGGGGCTTGCGAGATGCTACAGGAAAAAGTGTGCTAAGAGCTACCAGGGATAAGGAGACGTGGAAGGCCATGATCGCCTACGTCCCGAAGGGACAAAGCACATAGAAGAAGACTAGATTAGCGGGAAGGTTTCATCATTTTTTAATTTAAATGTTTAAATGTTAATGTAAGTTTTATGCTAACAGTTTATTTCATTGCATTTCTCACTTGTGGAATTCTTTTCCGGCTTCTGACTCACAGTGAACTTTGATCTTCAAAAATCTAAATGCAGTGTCAATTGTTATTATTTTCTATTTTCTTAATTCCTGTTCTTTTATTTTTGTCACATTTTAATAATGTTTTTCTTATATTCTTTCACACTCAGTAACTACTTCCGTCTTAGTGAATTTATTGCCTTGCTTGGAATAAAATGATTAAAAATATAGTAGAACAGACCGAATTGTAAAGCTTTATTTGGTAACCAGTCTTCTTCAGAAATTATACTGCAGGAATTCTTATGCAAAATCAATCATGAAGTGAAAACAATCATGATCGTCCAAGCGTGGTATCACGCATGGCAACTAAGGAAAGAAAGACTGAATTAATTCTAGACCACTGAAAATCTCCTAGGCTTATTTCAATGAATTTTAATAAATTTTAATGAATTTTTCATATTTTATTTAATTTTTATTGAAAAAATATCTTTCAATCTTTTCATTTTTATAAACGAAACTTTTAAATATGACGTGCTTCTGATTTTTCTTTGTATTATCATTTAATCCCAAACAAGACGGGACCGCCACTAATGTGCAGGGGTTACACTTAGAGAAAAAAAATAAGGTACAGCAGATCTCGAAGAAAGAAGATATCAATTGACGCTGCATTTAAACTTTTGAAGATTTTAGCTATTAGGGAAGCAAGCAAACGGAACTGAATTCCACAAACAGCAAGTGCGATAAAAGGAATTGTTAGAGTAGAAGATGATTTATGTTTAACTATTAGGACCTTCAATAAGTTCTCGCTGTTTTCCAACGGATGGCGTTCCCAGAACTATGTGGATTTAGTTTCAGATGGCAAATCATCTATAAAGAAATACTACAAACAAGCTTGAAATTCAGTGTATGCCATTTCGCCGAAGTGTAAACCATTTTTTTAAATGGCCCTAAACGTGTCAGATTTCGTCCCAAAGAAAAATTCCTATAAATACTGAACTACTTTGTTCGAAAGAAATCTGAAGTTAAAGCACAGAGAATTCTTGCTGAGTATTACGGTGACTATGCTCTATCTGAAATAACATTCAAAGATTGGTTTAGACGCTTCAAAAATACTGATTTTAATGTTGAAGGTAAAGTACGCTCTGGCGAACCGAAATAGTTTGAAGACGAAGAATTGGAGGCATTACGTCACAAAGTCTCATGTCAGACGCAAAATGAATTTGCAAGATCATTAGGAATTCCTCACACAATAGATTTGAAACGTTTGAAAGCATTAAGAATGATTCAAAAGCAAGGACAGTGGGTCCCGGTACAAGGTGAAGCCGAGGGAGGTCGAACGACGTTTTGTCACGTGTGAACAGTTGTTTCAATTGCAGTAAAGGAAAGGTTTTTGCATCGTATTGTGACCGGCGATGAAAAGTGGATACACTATGACAACCCTAATTTTAGAAGATCGTCGGGTAAGCCCGGCCATGCATCAACATCGGTCGCAAAGCCGAATATTCATGGTTTGAAGCTTCTGCTCTGCATTTGCTGTGATCAGCTGAGTGTAGTTTATTACGAGCTGCTCAAACTGATCGAAACCATCATAGAAGATCGCTATCGACTAAAATTGATGCATTTGAGCTGAGCATTGAAGAAAAAACAGCCGCTGTATAAGCAGAGACACGACAAAGTGATTTTGTAACATGACACCGATAGGCCACATGTTGCAAACGGGTTAAAAACCTATTTGGAAACGTTTAAATATGAGGTCCTACACCACCCACTGTATTCACCAGATATTAACCCGTTCGATTATCACTTGTTCCGATCGATGATGACCAGATCGCCAGATATTAACCCGTTCAATTATCACTTGTTCCGATCGATGATGAAAAACATGCATCAACTTATGGTTATCCTCAAAAAGTGTCGTTTTTCCAACGTAGAATTCAAATGCGGCCAGAAAGATGGAAAAAATAATGTCTAGAGGTAGACAATACATACGGTGACATGTTTCTTACTAATTTTTGTAAATAAAACATTACTTTTCATGAAAAATTAGAGAGAACTTATACAAGGTTTTAATACTTTGATGGTAAAAAGTGGGAACTTGATAGCAGTCGAGTAGCACGCGTAAACACACGTGATCGAGGAACCAGGAAAGAGAGCTTGTCAGAGCAGATGCCATGAAAATACTTGTAAAAAAAGACAACGGGAAACCACATCACGTCGGTGAGAAATCAACTGAAGTCGAGATGTCATGACAGGACCGATAACATTGCAGAACCTCCTCGGGGTTAAAGTATGATATCGACGTTTGTGTGTACATCTTCGAACATCACGGCCAAACGGAATCACAGGAAAGTATTTTCTTTATCTATACAAATGCATATCAAAGCTTCAAGTAATAACTTATTCTATGTTAGATTGACCGCAGAAAGCATTTGAAGGGATCTGAGGCTGGTAAAAGCACATTGTTTCTTTTCTAGGGTGTAAGCTTAACCTCAAAATTCAATCGAAATAACCAGTGATTAAAAAAACCATTAGATACTGACAAACAACTTTGTCATACGAACATCCAATGATGAAAATATTTATTAATCCCGAGCCTGACATATAAATCCATATAATTTTTATGAAGTACTAACCTTCAAATAGCGCATGACAAGATTTCGGCTCAATCGGATTATTAGTTTACAAACTACAGTTATTTAAGTAAAGCTACTGTTGCAAATTTTAAAACAATGAAAGAATCTGAATTTCGTGTGTTAATAAAACATTGCTTTCTGATAGAAAAATATTGTTCAAGCAAAGAAATAGCTTGATAAGTATTATTTGGACTCTGCTCCGTCGGAAACAACGGTTAAGAGGTGGTACGCTGACTTTAAATGCAGTCGTACTGACACAAATGAAGCTGAACACTCAGGTCACGCAAAATCGGACGTTGTTCCGAAAAACACTAAAAAAACCGTAAACTCGTTTTGGCCGATCGTAAATTAAAGTTGCGTGAGATAACAGAGGAGTTGAACATATCAGAAGGCAGTGCATTCACCATTTTACATGAATATTTGTCAATGAGAAAGCTGTGTTCAAAGTGGGTGCCGCGTTTGCTTACAGTCTATCAAAAACAACAACGCCTCGACGATTCACAGCGTTTTTTATTTTTTTTCAAATGTTTAAAAAAAAAACAAGGTGTTTTTGCGCAAATATGTGACACTTCCCTCGGGAGTCAAATCAGCAGTCACTCGAGTGAACAACAGCAGATGAAACCCTTCCAAAGACTCAAACATCAACAGGCAAGGTTTTGGCTTCCGTATTTTGGGATGACCAAGGTATTTTGTTCATTGATCACCTTGAGAAAGTAAGAACCATCATTAGCGAATATTATATACTATCAAGACAATGCACTGTCACGAGTCGATTGCAACGATGATAAAATTACATGAATTGCACTTCGTATTGCTTCGGCATCCACTCTATTCTCCAGATCTTTGTCCTCAGCAACTTTGTAGATCTCAAAACAATGCTCCAGGAAAAAGAGGAGTTGCCTCCAATGAAGAAGTGATATTAGAAAATGAGG
>JBBBDQ010000738.1:7225000-7342500 GCA_037127315.1 Ascarosepion bandense
ATTGACTGAAAAATTGTTTTTGAAAATCATAATGATTTTAACCTATCGCTGGATTCATACATTTTCCTCAGGGTATTTGCGCGTAAATTAATATATCGAACCTAACGGGAATTGGAAATAAGCTCTCCGGTTAAAAATTCTTACTTGCACATTGAGCAGCTGATATTCCCAAGCGGTCACCCTTCTAGATACTGACCAGGCTCAACGTTTCTTATCTTTGGTGAGCTGGTGTGTCAACGCGATGTCTCTGGAAGCTACTGTCTTCTGAGAATACGTAATAGCTAAATTCAAAATGGCTAACGTTTCTTTATTAAATAAACGCATCCGGTTGGATTTTATTTCGTTGATATTGTGTTTTGAAACAAACTTTGCGCAGTATTTAGAGCAGTGATCTTCAACCATGGACCAGTTTTACTCTTGATATTTTTTTAGTGGACTTCATAACCTATTCAAAGAAAAAAAAACGCTTATTATATTTTTACTAATAGATACATTTAAGAATTGTATTATAGTAACAGTAAATGTACACTATCGGTCATAATTATTAGGCCACACCAGTGTTTTAACAAATGATGTATTTTATACTATTTTAGTATTTATTGCCAAGTGAATAATTGTAAATGAAAATAGAATGGTTCTTTTGTTAATACTGCACAATAACATGGGCATCAAATAAATTTATAAATATTTAATAATTACCTATATTGCAGTTTCATCAATGAAAGAATGAAGAAAATTTAGGGTGATTTGGACGTGTCTATCTTTGCTTCTTTGCTTTGTAAAATTTTGCAAAGTAATAATAACAAAATAACCATTCTATTTTCATTTAGAATTATCCACTTGGCAATAAATACTAAAATGAAATACATCACTTCTTTTATAAAAACTGGGATGGCCTAATAATTATGACCAGTCGTGTATGTGCTTTATTTTAAAGTAAAACTAATTTAATGAAAATAAACTACTATATTTTTTTATCATTTTACCTCAAGCAAGTCAGTGGTGCGCAAGGGACACCTTGAGGTGGTTTAACGGTTAGCAAGCTTGTCTTTCTAGAACCATTACAGTTGAATAGTGAGTTCGATCCTCACTAGATGTCTCATACCTTTGGTTTTGGGCCACGTCTGCGCTTAGAAAATCTCTATAAGATGAGAGTGAAGGGTCACATAGGAGAGTGAAGAGAGAGAGAAAGCGAAGAGAAACCGGTTACAAGGGAATGTCAGAGAATGGGCAAGAGAAGGATTTAACAACTAAATTCTATCGAACATGTATGTACACTAGTAAAATAACTCATAATAAACCATTTAAAATTTTTTAAAAATCAAAACAACCGGTACAATAAAGGGACACGAACTTACATTGCCTGATCTTGTTTACTGCTAAAATTTGATAACGGCATATCAATCTTTGTGGAATATTTAATGCCAAAAAGGTGGGATTTTAAGGTATTTTTTAAATTTTCGGTTATAGTGTGAAGGTTGATTTAGTCAAATTTTGATGAAAAAGTTTTTTGTTTTTTTTTTAACTCAAATTCTCTTCTGGTTTTGTATTTTTGAAAAGATACTTTAAAATGATAAAAAGATGGCTTAGTTTGTTTTGTATAACGGCATATCAACTTCAATAGGTTATTTAATACCTGACGAAAACTTGACAATAGATTTGTATAATTATGCATTATTTGTAAGAAATCATTTTGTAGATCAGGTTTCATTGAAGTATTTTTGTAAACATGGTTTTGTCGTAAGTCAGATGTATTACTAGTATATATATATATATATATATATATATATATAATGAAACCTGATCTACAAAATGATTTCTTACAAATAATGCATAATTATACAAAATATATATATATATATATATATATATATATATATATATATATATATCCGAACTTTCCTCAAAAATATATTGCTGTTAATATTCCTTTTTTGTTTCAAAATGTATTGCTGGTAATAGTTTCTCCTGACAATTATATATTGCTGGTAATATCCCTCCTTCAAATATACAGCGCAGGCAACAGAAAAAATAGAAGAAAAAAAAACACTGTTAGAACCTTCACTACAAAAACCTATTTCCACACCTTCATAGTACATTGACATCAGTTCGGATGCCAAGCACTTGCCCATAGCCGGGACCCAAACAAATGCCACAACTCCAGGCCAGCGTTAATCCGGGAACAACAACAATTAAGATTCGGCTCCGCGCTCCTCAAAAGCTCTCACTCAGAAGTCCTCATGCCGGATGCAGTTTATCATCAAACCAAGGACCTTGAATGTACACTACACATTTGAATGTCTTTAAAAGAATTCTTTATCAGCTAGTGATGTTCTATGCAAACAGTTTCTTTTGTTGCACTTTTTGTTTGTGGAACTCTCTTCCAGCTCCTGGTTTAATAGTCGACTTTTATCTTCAAAAGATTTACATGCAATGTCAATTTTTCTCTGCTTTTTTCTTAATTCTTGTTCTTTTAATTTTTTTATCGATGCACTCTTTTAAACTGAGTGTATATGTATAGAAGTATATGTACTTTTATAGATGCGTATTTATTTATGTCTGTGTCTGATATGAATTCATGTTGATCCATATTTAAAATGTATACCTAACTCATTGAAATGATTTGTTTGAACATTACTTTTGATCGATACTCGTGTTTAAGTAGATATTCTGTTTATAGCCAAAATGTATTATATATTTATTTTTACCGGCCTGTTTATTTAGAAAAAATTTTTGGTACGAAAATGTGTGTTATTCGGCAGGATTCGAACATGTGACCCCTATCCACATAGTGTTCGGGCGCGTCTTAGACCTCTCGACCACGATTGACGATCAGTCTAAATGAAGTCTAATTAAGCCTATAACACAATTTTCGAATTCATTGTAATAATCATCTCTGCTTTGAAATATATCGTAATATCAAAAAATGTAGACGTGTTACGGAAATTAACGAAGATTAACGAAAATGACAATTTGAAATGATTTGTTTGAACAATATCTTTAATCAATACTCGTAATGTTATTTGTACATTCAATGAATTCTTGGCGTTTGTTACCTCAAAAGTATCATAGAGTAATTGCATAGGTTCTTCCTTTCTTGAGACCCTTTATTTAGTAAAACTTTTCTTTAACTGACTGCAATATCTTTTGTGTTCTCATTTTTTCCTTTAACGATGTATATCATCTTTCCAATTCGTGACATTATTATGCTGTCTTCCAAATTTTTTTTTTAATTTTATAAACTCTGAAAAACACTTTTTTGTTAATTTTGAAAATTTTTGTTTATCTTTTTTTGTCATCTGTTTTTATTCTTTACTTACCTGGTAAAAACTTGTCGAACGCCGATTTAATTTTTCCTGCTAACATCAATTTTACCGGCGAGGCGACTGACGGTATCTTGAGATTATCCAGTAAACTCTCAATAATTTAAATAAAAATGTAGTGCTTCTTTGCTAAAGTTTTCATGACTTGTTTTTTCAAAGCTCTCTTGACCTTACTAACAAACCATTCATTTGTTCGTTTGACCTTGGATCAAATACGGCGAGGTAGTAATACGTTCAATGGACAACATTTTACAAAAATACTCAAATTCGTAAGAAGTGAATAGTGTACCGTTATCCGAGACTATGGCATCCGGAATATCTTATCATGCAAACAGTTTCGCGGATGTCCATGATGAAAGGAATGTTATATCCGCGTTTGTAATTGTAACATACTAGATGTTACTACACTTTGTGCGAACATCACATATTTCCGCAATAAACATGTCTTGATCTGCTTTTATATTTATGTCTTCTAGGTTAACTCGTAATTTACATATTACATTGCATAATATATTTTTAATGTCATATTACTTTTTAGTGATGCAATAACAATGTCCTCATGCATTTCAGTATTTTTTAGTATCAATCTTGATAAGCTATCCGCATGACCAAATATTTTGGACTGTTGGTATTCCACCCTAAAATCGTAATTTAATAAGAAGGTGTCTATGGTTGTAATCTATTCGCTGTATTAATATAAATTCCTTCTTTTAACAATAAATTGATAATAGAGGCCTGTGCTCTGTCCACAACCAAACATCTGCTTCCGCTTAAGAAAATGAAACAATAAATGAAGTATTTATGCTCAGAATGATATCAGAAAAACCAATACAAATGAAAACTGATGTATAGCTCTATTTTATAGATTATGCAAAAGCGTTGATAAATTGCTGGCTAGCCTTGACATATGTGGGAAAGACATTAGGAAAATTCAGAACCAATACTGGAAGTTAACCGCATGAATACGGATAGGACATGAGTTCAGTATCTAAACTTATTTATAAATGGAACTTTGTCTCTCTGTGTGTGTCCCCGTTACATATAGACTCCGAAACGGCTGAACCGATTTTCTTGAAAATTTACACAGTTGTACTATAAGCGTCTGCAAGTGTTCTTAGCTAGGTTTTGTGTCGAGGTACCCCCGATAAATATCGAAAATCGATAATCGAAAAAATCGAATTATAGAAGGAGTGGTCCGATTTTAATCAAATTTGATACACTCATAGGCAAAGACATAAGAAACGATATTCAGAAGTTTCAAGGTTGCAGTTCTTACAATAGTGCATAAAGTCGATAATATATATAAAGGCAACGACGAAAAAACTTATTTGATATCGATACCAGGAAAGGAAAATTTGACTTACATACATTCATTTTTCTTTCAGTCTACGGTTTCGCTTTAACTGGAAACAACTATTGCTTTTTAGTCTTTCGTGCCAACGTCCAAAGAGTCTGAGGTCCAGGACCATGGATTAGTTTTAAAGCTTTCATTACACCCGAGCAACGCCGATATATACTGCTAGTATATACAAAAATAGAAAACAGATTTTAAGGCATGCTTTCATCTTCTCAACCAAATATTTTCAGCCTTTAAATTGAGGCCATTTTGGGAAAATTCCTACCAGGATTAATTACGGGCGAAAAATTGCATGATATGCAGAAGATACAGTGTGGATAGCAGACATAGAAAGAAAACTATAAAATCTGCTTCACTCTATAAATTTGTGAAGTTTCTTTAACTGCAAATATTATTGCTAACGCCTCTTTTTTGATCTGGTTGTAGTTTTTTTCTGTTTGTAGTAGGGAACACGAAGGATATGTGATAGCTTTCATGTTATCATAACTATATTTATGTAACATTGCTGCTCCTAATACATAATCACTAGCATCTGAAGTCATTACGATTTCTGCTTTTGGATCATAGTGCGCTAATGATAGGTCTGACGTTAGTATTTTTATTTATTTCTTCAAAAATCTTCTCACACTTCTAGTTCCAGGTTACGCCTTTTTTAAACAAATTGGTCAGTAGAGCTCACATATTCTGCCTATTAGGTACATAAATTAGGTAATAGCTTTGATAAATTGCTGGCTAGCCTTGACATATGTGGAAAAGACATTAGGAAAATTCAGAACCAATACTGGCAGTTAACCGCATGCATACGGATAGGGCAGTAGAGCTCACATATCCTGCCTATTAGATACATCATTTTGGTAATAGTTTTCAAGTCCGAGAAAGGCTTGCTAGGGGATGCATATTCTTAATTGCTCTTACCCTCGACGGATCTAGTTTACGAACATTTTTATCAATGATTTTCCCAAGACATTTGATTTTAGGCATAAACAATTCGGACTTGAACCCAAACTCTCGTATTTTTTCAAAAATGTTTTCACGTACCCGAAATATTTTTCCTTAGATACATTTCTAATTAATATATCATCCAGTCAAGAATATGAAAAATTACAATTTGTAAGCATAGTATCCATAGCTTGTTAAAATATAGCTGGAGTCACTTTTATACGAAAAGGAAGTCGGTTGAGCTTGTAAAATCCCTTGTCGTATTTATAGTTGTTAAACTCTGAAAATTCTTTGACCTGCATTTGTAAATACGCTTCAGAAAGAATTCCTCCGTTTAACTTTGCAACATTTTTCTCTAGACTTGTTAACGGGCAGTTATTGGGTCCTAAACACTTGTTGAACCCCGTCGAAAATTCGGCCCAAAAATCAGCACAAAAACGAATTTTATTATTTTTACACTGCTGGTGCTGCCCATTTTGAATGGTTAACCTTCTTTGTGGATATCAACTCGGAACGAGAAATCGGAGAGCCGAGTTCGAATTCCAGTTGAATTCGTTGCAATCATATACGCACAAATACCCTTGGGAAAGGTATTAATCCGTCTCTTCCTTCCCGCTATGGCTCAAATAACAGGATGGATTGGGTTCTAAAACTAAAACAAAAATTAACCTGTAAACATATCAGGAATCAATTGGCTTAATCTGAATTTTTCATTCTTCTTGTTATAGATTCTACCATATTTGATATTTTCGTCTTTTTTTTTTCGTTAGATTCATCTCTTTCCAGCGCGTATTGAATAATGTATGTATGTATGTATGTATGCCGCATTCACCCTAGTCGGGTTGAGCGGGCTTCCTCCCTGACGGAGCAAGTCTCATTGGGATTTGTTTAAGGGCAGGGTCCCAAGTCCTACCCCGTTATTTAACCCATAACTGGAGGGAACGGACGGATTAATACCTTTCCCAAGGGTACTAGTGCGCAAGTGAGTGCAGCGTGCTCGACTGAAATTGGAACTCGGCTCACCGATTTCCCCCTCCAAGCCGACATCCACCGCACCACAACGCACATCCGTGAACGCTAACAGCACCTGTTATTCCCAAGTGGTCACCCACGTAAGTACTGACCAGGCTCAACGTTGCTTAACTTCGGTGATCGAGCGGGAACCGGTGTATTCAACGTGACATGACCGTTATAACGGTATTGAATAATGAGCTTTTCTCGCTAAAAAAATTAGTCAGGAATATTTACTGTTTCTTCAAAACAAATTTCTCCTGTTTTTTTTTTTTTTGTTTGTTTGTTTGGTTTTTTTTGTTTTTTCGGTAGTACAAAATTACAGTATTTTTCATATTTTACCGGTGCTAACGTTCTCAAACAAAAGTTTTGGTTTTCTCGTCTCCCCAGTCGTTGCATTATTCACTGAGAATTTGCTTGTATTTTTTAAATGAAGCAGAATTATGCGTGAAAATGAAAGAACTTTGGGAATTTAAAGTTTACTTCTGAATTATTTCAATTAAATTTTGTTGTTATTTATGGAGTTTCAGCAACTGCTGTTGTTGCTGCTACTGTTGTAGTTGCTGTATTTTTACCACATGAACTGATATTTCTTCTGTATTCCACGAATATATGTACTCTTCTGTTTCTTTACACACTCCAAAGAGAAAAATTAAACCAATTTGGCGGTAAAAAATTTCTCGTCGTCACTTTTATCATGTGAGCCGAAATAGCGTTATTGTTATAATTCAGTATGAGTTTCGATTCTTCGTTACCGCTGTTATAACTGTTTTAAGCGGTTATAGTATTAAGCCTTGCTTAGTCTACTCGCTGCGACGTTTGTTAGAAATACTCTCGACTGATTCCAACGGTTTCAGACACACCGGAGCTTTCTTATTTAAGGCGTCTAGCCTAGTTCATTTGTGTTACCAGAGATGTATTATTTACTCCACAAGAAATATCATACATGCTTTGGCATAAATACCTCCCATGTGTACCACTCAGATATTTTACCTACATTATTGAAAGACATTAGCTAAAGGGTGATGCCACTGTCACAAATATCTTACCATGATGTGAGAAAAAATTCTGAAAGGTATATATGGGATGTATTTTTGCCGAACTCTGTACAACGCATATACAAATAGACCCTTATGGACATATTCTCTTATATTTAACAGTATATGTTTAGAAAATTATCTGCTACCTCGATACACTAAATATATATGTATTCATTGAGAAATGATTTATTTCCGCAACCAAGGTTTTAATTTTTTGGTATTTTCAGGCGATTTTCAATAACTTACTTTCCGATGTCTTTCAAACCTACAAACAGGGAATTTTATGACCGGAATTTTGAAACAACCGAAGATTTTCAATATTAGGGAGGAATTACTTAAGAATCTTAAAAAATTAAAACACTTTCATAGATGTTTGTATGATCCTAAGATGTATTTATAGGTGTAATTACATCTGGACATTACTCCTGATCATTCATTCAGTACTTTTTCCTTCCTTTTTATTTATTTATTTTTTGTTCTAGAAAATAAAATTACTGAATGAAATATCAGAAGTAATGTTCAGACATAATTCTGAAAATTTTCGGTTGTTTAAAAATTCCAGTCTCTGTTATACGAATCCCGCTGAATAACAGATTTCTTAACAAAATTTCTCATAAATAATCAGGCGAGTAGAAATATATATTTAAATATGCTATTTTATTAGAAACAGAATATCTACTGAAATATTAATAATGTATTAATAATATAATACGAATTATATTATAAGAATTATATTTATATAATATTAATATATTAACGGCAATTATCATTATTATTATCATTATGACTGTTATTGATAGTAGTAGTAGTAGAAATAGTAGTTATTATATACTGTACGTTACTCAGTGACTTAGCACTTACATTACGCCCTGCCATTACATCAAATAAATTATGAATGATTTAGATTTTATTGATAGGAAATACTGAAGAAAAATATACAACAGTGATATAACTTGGTGAAAAGTGAAAGAAAGAAAGAAAGAAAGAAAGAAAGAAAGAAAGAAATAGGGAAAGAGTCCAGTTTGGGAAAAAGACTACTATTTAGAAAGAAAGAAAGAAAATAAATGTCTGGAATAAAAAAGTCACTAAAGAAAGAAAGAAAGAAAGAAAGAAAGAAAGAAAGAAAGAAAGAAAATAACAGTATGGAATAATAAAGTCACTAAAGAAAGAAAGAAAGAAAGAAAGAAAGAAAGAAAGAAAGAAAGAAAGAAAGAAAATAAATGCCTGGAATAAAAAGTCACTAAAGAAAGAAAGAAAGAAAGAAAGAAAGAAAGAAAAAATAAAAGTATGGAATAAAAAAGTCACTAAAGAAAGAAAGAAAGAAAGAAAGAAAGAAAGAAAGAAAGAAAGAAAGAAAATAAAAGTATGGAGTAATAAAGTCACTAAAGAAAGAAAGAAAGAAAGAAAGAAAGAAAGAAAGAAAATGTCTGGAATAAAAAAGTCACTAAAGAAAGAAAGAAAGAAAGAAAGAAAGAAAGAAAGAAAATAACAGTATGGAATAAAAAAGTCACTAAAGAAAGAAAGAAAGAAAGAAAGAAAGAAAATAAAAGTATGGAATAATAAAGTCACTAAAGAAAGAAAGAAAGAAAGAAATAGGGAAAGAGTCCCGTTTGGGAAAAAGACTAGTATTTTTGTCCGAGCTTACAGGCTTGGTTTTACCCACGTTAACTAGCCTTGTGCTGCATCTACCTCGGGCTTCTGCCCACATGGGAAGGCCGTAAATAATTCGGAGTGTAATTAATAGTCTGAGAACGTCTGTGTCCGTAAATCGTTCACTTTGTTGGACTCTCTGTGTTCGGGTGGAGAGGAACCTTGACGGGCTCCACCAAAAGGGCAGAGGTTTGTCTTGGGAAAAGCAGACTAGAATTTTGTTCGAGCCTACGTGCTTGGTTTATCCACGTTAATTGGCCTTGTGCCGTATCTCCGTCGAGCATCTGCCCACGTGGAAAGGCTGTAAATAATTCGAAGTGTCATTAATATTCTTAGAGGATCAACTGTGTGTGTCAGTCGTTCACTTCGTCTGACTCTCTACCTTAGGGCGGAGAGGAACCCAGACGGGGCTCCACCGAGAAGTAGATTCTTATCTGGGAAAAAGCAGACCATAACTTTTGTCCGAGCTTACGGGATCGGTGTTCCCACTTAAAAGGCCTCGTACCGCATCTATCTTGGGCATCCATCCATGTGGAAGTGTGGTTGATATCTTTTAGGTGTCACTGACAAGAAAGTCCGTGAGAAGATCGACGGCGTGCGTCGGTCGTTTACTTTGTCTGACTCTCTACCTTAAAGCGGAGAGAAAACCAGATGAGGCTCCGCCGAAGGGTAGAGTCTCGTCTTGGGAAAAACAGACAAGAATTTTTGTTTGTGCTTATGAGTTCGGTTTCCCCACTTTTATTGGTCTTGTGCTGCATCTACTTCGAGCTTCTGTACACATGGGGAGGCCGTAAATAATTCAGAGTGTCACTGCTATTTCAAGGGATCAACTTCATGCGTCAGTCGTTCACTTTTCCTGAATCTCTGCCTTCGGCCTTCGGGCGAAGAGAACCCAGATAGGGCTTTCTCCGAAGGGTAAAGTCTCGTCTGGGAAAAAGCAACATCTACCTCGGGGATCTGCCCATGTGGAGCGGTGGTTTATACCTTCAAAGTGTGACTGATTTTCTGCAGAGGTCGACTGTGTGCGTTGGTCGTCCATTTTGTCGGAGTCTGCTTTCGGGCGGAGAGGAACCCGGACGAGTCTCCGCCGAACGGTAGAATCTCGTCTGGAGAAAAACAGAAATAATTTTTGTCTGAATTTAAGTGCTCGGTGTTCTCAATTAAATGGCCTTGTGTCGCATCTACCTCTGGCATCTGACTGATACCTTTGGAGTGTCACTGACGATTACTACTATTTGTTGTTCTGTCTTCTGGTGTTTGTCTTATTTGTATTAATATCCTTTAGCAAGGATATTGTGTTGTAAGATACTCCGCACACATTTTCTGGGTATTGTCCTCCGACCTCGGCGATCCAACAATTATTTATCTATTTAATTTTTAGTGTGTGTTTGTGTGTGTGCTATGACTATTTATTGTACTTACATGGCTGCAAATGAACAGGTGTCTATGTATTGTGTTAGTAAATATGTGCATATTTATATTTATGTATATAAATAAATATATATATATATATATATGTGTGTATGTGTGTGTGTGTGTGTGTGTGTGTGTGTGTGTGTGTGTGTGTGTACTTTAGTGTGCGAGTGTGTGTGTGTGTATATGTGTGTGTGTGTGTGCTCTCGCCTGCGCGTTAAACAAAACTTATGTTACTACTATCCGAAGAATGTATCTTCTTCATTAATTATTTCACTCTACAACAAACTACAGCTTTGTACTTTATCATCTGTAAATATCGTTACTTTTTATAAAAAGTAAAAAAGTAAAGAAGCCATCATTACCTCCGGGGCATCGGTTGACCCTCGAAAATAGATACAAGACACCGCCCTGTTCTGGGATCAAGAAATGTTTGTTCCTCACTAACCGCTAAATATTTTTATGTCCTCGTAAATAGTTAATTCATAGGTTATGGTATTTGATAAATTTTAAATAGCTTATCTTAGACCTAAACTTTAAAAAAATACATAAATCTCCTATTTAATTTCACTCCTAAAAGAACATCAGTCATGCTGTTTATATGTAAACCGTTTTGAAACGGAGTTGTTTTTTCTTATTTTATTTATATGCTATAGTAGCATGATCGGTCATGTGATGAATACGTCATGGTTCACGTCCCTTCCACAGAAATACAGCATCGAACGTATAGTTGAATTGGCTAGATTTTTTTTTTAATCATATCACCCCGAGCAAGGCTGTAACAACCACTGAAGCGCAGGGGGCTACGTAAGAGTGAAAAGATTGGAAAAGAGAAAGCCGGAAACCACATCCTAAACAGGGAACAAGAGATGAGCCTCTTCACCTGTAAAATAGACGTGGGTGGAGTGTGAACCGGGCGATAGATTAGTCTATCTACTCCAATTGAAAAAAAATAAAAGAGTGAAAAGATTGGAAAAGAGAAAGCCGGAAACCACATCCTAAACAGGGAACAAGGGATGATCCTCTTCACCTGTTTAATAGATGTGGGTGGAGTGTGAACCGGGCGATAGATTAGTTTATCTACTCCAATTGAAAAAAAAATAGAAGAATTGGAAAAGAGAAAGCCAGAAACCACATCCTAAACAGGGAACAAGGGATGAACCTCTTCACCTGTTCAATAGATGTGGGTGGAGTGTGAACCGGGCGATGAGTAAGTTCTTTTCTAACTTTCTTTATATATATATATATATAAACTCTATTCTTTTCTAACTCTCTTTCTCTCTCTCTCTCTCTCTCTCTCTCTCTATATATATATATATATATATATATATACAGTACTGTGCAAAAGTATTAGGACAAGAACTATTTTATTTTTAATGAGGCATATTGACAGAAACTAAACAATTTAATTAATTTTATTTGATTTACTCAACAAATACTTTAACAAGAAAAATACTTGTTACAAAATAAATTTAATATTTAGTCTCATAGATTTTTGCTTTGATCACAGCCTTGATCTGACAAGTTTATTCAATGTATCTAATGGTATCTCCTGCTGAGGAACTTGTATTTATTCTGAAAGTGTTTTTTTTTTTTTGAAGTAACATTAGATTTATCAATATTTTTATCCAAAATTTCTCATAGATCTTTAATAGGATTGAGGTCATGGCTTTGTGGGGGCCAATTCAAATTCCGAAGCCTTCCTTCCTCTTCCTTTTTAGTTAAATGATTCTTACAAAGTTTTGGCTTTTCTCCCTGTATTTGAATTTCAGTGAAGTTTTTAGGAAAATCACCCCTGTCCTAACACTTTTGCACACTACCGGTTGTGTGCAAAGGTGTTAGGGAAGGGGTGATTTGAAACTTTATTTTGATGCCTCATACAAAGATAAAATAGATCTTGTCCTAATGCTTTTGCATAGTAATATATATATATATATATATATATATATATATATATATATATATATATATATATATTAGGGAAGTACCATACGTGATACACGCTTGGAAGATCATGTCTCTTTTGAGATATGACTGACTGGGCAGAAGATCTTCCCGCAGTAGGTTGCCTTATTTTTTTGCGATAAATTGGTTGCCAACCAACGCTATAGAACTCAGTCTGTTCTGCTATTTAATTTTTTTTTTATCCAAATCAGTCTGTTAAATGCCATACGTGATTTCATTCTCTTCAAAGACGCATGAAAGACTTGGCAGAAGATTTTTCCGCAATAGGTTACCATTATTTTTAACGGTAGACTGGTTGCCAACCTAGTCTACAGAAGATAATCCGTTCTCCAATTTCTCGTTCCGAGCCGATATCCCGACATCCACTGCACTACAAAACAAATATTCATAACGAAAGTTGTTATTCCATTGAGACCTATAGTCGGTGGAAAGTGTTGGTATGCCATCCCCTGAGCTGAACATATTCCTGCTTGATATAGTCAACAGAAAAATCACCGTCATATGTTAACTGAAACAACTTCGTGGAATCAATTTGGTGTTCTTATCTATAACAATCTGATCGTAAGATTGGATGTTTGCCAGAACACCTACATATCAGGCTCTATAGTTCGAAACCTATTCCTTAAAAAACGTATTACATCTCGATAAATAACCTGATGAGTTTTCGTTCAACTAGGATAAGAAAGACACGAACAGTAGGGTGGTTTGTCTATGGGTTCAATCTTATCATCAGTAATCGCAAACATACACAGAATATTTCGAAGAAAATGTTTTAGGAGCGGCACATTAAAGCCAAGTGTAAAATCCGAAGAAGAATCTGAAGTATTATCAGTTCTAACATGGCATCTCGGCTTTAGTCACCCCCACACACACACCTCTCCTTTCCCTATAAATTTTCTATAAATATTTAAGTAGTTCTTATAAGCCTTTCTCTTTGATATTTCGATTTCAACGCCATATTAGATTTGGCAGCTAGTTTCCATCATTTATTTTTTATATTCTTTCCTTCTCGCTTGTGGGTCACTCTTCCGGCGTCTTACTTTCCAAACAACTTTAATCTTAAAAAAATTAAATATACAATATCAGTTTACAACTTCTTTTATTGTCTTTGCCCCTTCCTTGATATTTTCTCTTATTTTAATCAAACTCAGTAATCCCTTGTATGTTAGTGGCTTTGTTGCCTTGCATGGAATGAAATGATTTTAAAATATCCCAATGCTCTAAAAATTCGCCATCTCCTCTTTCCTCTACTATACCGGTGTTATGGTTCGAAACAACTGTTGTCTAAATAAATATTGGCCGGTTGGTCTCCTGCGAGGAAATCTGATGACGTGTTTGTCCTCCTTTCTCCCTCTTGCTCCGTACTAATTAAATTGTCAATACAACTGATGAAAAGTTGACAAACATATTTTAATGTACTATCTAGATATCTTGTATTTATTTATCAATACTGAATATATTAGACACAGTTATATGCATGGTAAAAAGTGAGAATCGAACTCATGCCAGCTGTAATGATCTATGGCACTATGTTGATCTTTTTTAATAATCATATCGCTCCAAGCAAGGCAGTTTACTGCCACTGGTGCGCAGTGGGGTTACATAGGAGGAAAGTTATGAGAAAGAGTGACAGGTTATAGAGGGTGTCAGGAAGTGGATAAGAGAAGGATGCGAATACTGGTGAGAGTGGTGTGGACGGAGAATGCAAGTCATTGAGATAGGAGATGACTATTGAATTTACATTTAAATTCTTGGATATTGTAGCTGTCTGGGAAGCAAGTAAACGAAAGGGAATTCCACAGACAGGAAGTGCGAGAAAAGAAGCTGTTGGAGTAGAATTTGCGTTTAACATTTCATTGGTTTCACAGTAAAAGGGTGGGACCTAGTTAGTAATCTTGTTGCTCGCGTAAATTCATACACAGTGGGCACCAGAGAGATAATTTCATCGGAGGAGAAGACGTGAAAGTATTTGTAGAAGAGACACAGGGAAGACACATTGTGCTGGTGAGAAAGTGACTGTATCCGAGCTACCATGTCGGGATCGATCACATTACAGATTCACCGTTGAATTTTGATATACGGAAAAATGGCGCTTACTCTGCCGCGTTCAAATCGCAGTTCTTCGCTAAGATACACTGACTTTATGAATTTAAGCGCAGTACAAGACTGATGATGAGGTCTCATCAATTTTCATCTGAATTGGATCGATGTAACCGCAAGTTCTATGTTAATAGTTTCTTTTCTCGCACTTCTAACCTGTGGAACTCTTCTTCATATTCCATGCTTTCCAGTCAATTTTTACTTTTAAAAATGTCAATCAATATCTGCTGTCCTCTTGATTACTTTTTTATCGCTTTTTAGTAATACTATACACTCATGTTATGTCGTGAGTAAGAATAAATAACTCAACAACAGGAATAGGTTAATTGTTGTATTCCATGAAAATAGTATTTACAAAGGTTATTAGTATCCAATACAAGAATAAAGGTTAATCGTCTCAACCGTCGTAAGACGTAGTATGAGCAATGGGTACTTCCGGGTCGTCACCGGAAGTCTACGACTGACTTGTCGATCGGCTGCTCGGCACACTCTCTACGTAGATGCCACCATAGTCCATTATAGCCGAATAGGCGCGGGCATCCCAACAACTCAGTAATCCCTTGTATCTTAGTGGCTTTATTGCCTTACTTGAGGCGAACTCGATTAAAAATAAGCTTTATTCTGGTATTAAAAAATATTTATATTTTGGGTATTTTTTCGTGGTGGTGCAAAATTTTATTAGTACGCTAAAGGCGGGAGTATTAAAATTTCATAACAAAGAAATATGCAATTCAAAAATAAGGAATACAAAGAATTTTAAAAAGAAGTGAAAATTGTCACGATTAAAAGAAACAGTTAAACTATATTATCGGTTCTCATCAAAGCAAAGCGCAAAAAATGTCCACTAACACTAAAGCAATAGCACATACATGACAAAAGTATTTTGCAAGAAAATATAAAATATTAAAACTAATTTAAGCTCAAAAACCACTGGTGATTACAAAGAGATGTCTGATAGGACTTAATGCATACAGATTCAAGTGATACTCGGAATTAGCTCTGTTCAGCATTAAGAATATGCATAGGCTATCAGACCGAGATCGCTGCTGGCTTTTAAACAAATGTTCAACTATCGCTAAATTTGTTACATTTTCACACCTATGTAAAATGTCTATAATTTCCCTGCCAGTATTAGACAGTACGTGTTGGTTGAGCCAAATTTCTGCCTTTGACCCATTTTGCTTATACTATACGACGATGCTAAACCAGCAGGTGTAAATTACATTGGGTTGAATAAAATTAAATTTTCACGGGGTAATGAAGGACATGTCGGATTAGCCTGAACAAATTGAGTCTAAAGTGATTGGCTTACACGAACACAAAACCAATATAATTATTTGAACTTTAAGTAATTTCAGTCTTTAGAAATCAATTGTAATAAATTTTATGTATTGCCGGAAGTACAAAGCTAAGCTTCATGGAAAAACGCATTAGATGTCGCTCAATGATAAAATATGTTATTTATATATATCTATATATATATGTCAATTAATTCCGAAAATCACATTTCCTGGATTGGCTATTTCAGCGAGAAAACTCTCGCTTCATCAAAAAGAAAAATTTATTAATTCAAATATGTTACAAAAATTCATATACCGGAAGGAGCCCTAAAACATATCCATACACAGGAAGTTAAAAAAAATATGGGAGGGAATAAGAAAAAAAAATTAAAAATTTATCGTCCAGACATGGGGCAGAGACAGGGATTCATGACTCCCGAAATTAGAAGAAAAAAGGAAAAAAATACATGTATATATATATAATCTGTATCGTCAGCCGATTTCGTTACCGCGGTTTGTCACGTGAACTTAAAACAATCTACCCATGTAGACTAAATAAAGGTTTCAGTTCGTAAGTCCAACGCATACCACCTGAAGATAGCCAGCGCCTAAAACGGCGAAAACGTCGTGAATGAGGCAATAAAGATGAGGACAACAGTCCAAAAGATTTAGTTACAATAATTCATCTCAGAAATATAGGCAGAAACAAAAAGAATTAGACTTTATTTTCCAATTCTTAAGCACTAAAGATGATTATGGGCCATTGCAAACAACATCATTATTATGTTAGATAACCAGCGAGTTTAATTTGTTTCATTAGCTATGTGACCATTCAGAGTAAAAAAAGCAAAAACATAAAAACCGTTAAACATCATCGGAATTTTTGTCAGAAAATTTATCTCAAAGATTAATGGATAAAAATGGAGCGTCTGTTTATGTTACAATTTCCGACCGTCCAATAATAGCAACACCTAAAGCTATAGCTAAAGAAAAAAAAGCATATTATAAGCTAAGAAAAATGTTCTTAGCTTCGTATCAGTGTAGCGAAAAAAAAGTATAACTGTAAAATTGCGCCTGTTATCTTTATATCTGAAATCGCAGACTACAGAGAGCGGTATATACATTTACCCATTATTCCATTTATCATAAAATAAAAGTTTTTGGATTTTGGTTAATGAAAATTTGCAGGCTGATTGTTATTTTTTTTTTAATCATTTCACCCCCGAGTAAGGCGGAAATGCCACTGATGTGCAGGGGGCTACATAAATGTAAAAAGATTAATTAGAAAAGAGTGAGGAATACAAACTAGTTAGAAAGGAACAATAGAAAGCTGAGGAAGCAGGTGCGATGACAGATACATAGGTGGAGAGAAAGGGAGGGTTATACGGGTGTGGGGAGAGAGCTAGAGTCCAGTGGTTAGTAGATGAGTATTGACTTTGATAATTATTGACGATAATTTACATGTATTTATAATTAAAAATGGCTGCCGTTTACTTTCACCATAGACCTTAAGCATTTCTCAGTTGAAGTGAATAGCTTTTTCACATTTTACCACTGTATCATAGAAGATTCTTTAAAATTTGTAAAATATAAAGCATGGGATATGTTCAACTAATCACTAGGCGCGTTATGATTGAGCTCAATGATCTTCTTCTTCCTTCTCTTCTTCTTTCTTTCTTTCTTTCTCCGACTCGACAGGCAAACTTGACACGGTTCCCATGGCCGGGTAACATCTGATGTACTTATTTATTTGTCAAAAGTACAAATTCTGGCTCAAGGCCAAACAATGGGGAGGGGGAACAAAACTTGCGAAGGTCTTCCGTAACTATCTTATACCTAGCTAATCAGATTCACGACCCATACATACGTTACAATTTTCTCATTCACCATAAAAATTTGTCCATCAACACTCATACTTATCATACACCAAAATACCGCAGTAACATACCAGGGACCTAAAAACGCCCCAAATGTACATAAAAATTTGTTTATTTACAATATTTACAATAGTGTACAAAAATAAATTTAAAACTTTATTCATGAAATGACATGATGGGAAGGGGGAATGAAGAAACAAAAAATCCCCACCGGGTAACATCTGATGTAAGCCTCCAACGCATTCGTTATAAAGTCCTCAGCCGAATCCATTGTGGCAAATTGGGGAATTCATGTTGACACAATGGGCTGAGAGTCGTGTGCTGTCTTTCCACTCCGGCCAAAGTTTCGCCTAAAGACAGCACAAACACACACACGCACGCACGCACGCACACACACACGCACGCGCACACACACACACACACACACACACACACACACACACACACACACACACACACACACACACACACACACACACGCACGCACACACACACACACACACACACACACACACACACACACACACACACACACACACACACACACACACACACACACACACACACACACACACACACACCGCCGGCGCTTTTTGGCATGATGTCGCGTATCATGCCCAGGACATGAACAGGATAGATAAATTATAATTCTGCACTATTGTCTAAAATCCGAATTAATGTCAGGATTTGATGAAGACCAAGTTGACTTGTCCAATAAATCCATGGGAATATCCCTTGCACCAGTTCTACATCAAATTAGCCGCCTCTGTTTGGAATAAAAACCTAGGTGGACAAGAATCAGTTCAACACGTCTCTCTCTCTCTCTCTCTCTCTCTCTTTCTATATATCTCTCTCTTTCTCTCTCTCTCTCTCACTCTCTCTCTCTCTCTCACTCTCTCTCTCTCTCTTAAGAGCGAGCTCGTCAACACTGTTTGCGGTTTCACTACTTTCAAAATACAACGGAGAATCTGTTATGTGATAGATCCCGACTTGGCAGCTCAGATACAGTCACTTTCTCACCGGCGCAATGTGGCTTCCCTGTGTCTCTTCTACAAATACTTTCACGGCTTCTGCTCCGATGAACTTAGCTCACTGGTGCCCCCTATATATAAATTTACTCGAGCCAAGTAAGATACGTCAAGATAAACAACTTAGGTCCCACCCTTTTCTTGCACTTCCCGCCTGTGGAATTCCCTTCCGTTTACTTGCTTTCTCGACAGTTACAATCTCCAAGAATTTAAATGTAAAGTCAATAGTCATCTCCTATCTCACTAACCTGCATCCTCTCTCATGCTCCTTTCTCCGTCCACTCCACTCTTATCAATATTCTCATTCTTCTCTTACCCACTTCCTGACACGTCCTATAACCTGTCACACTTTCTCATAACTTTCCTCCTATGCAAACCCCTGCACAACAGTGGCAGTTTTAAAATGCCTTGCTTGGTGCGATTTGATTATAAAAAAAACGTTCAGTGTACACCAAGGTCGTTTTTGATCAATTTCAATGGCAGTGATAAATCATGTCACCAGTCGGTTTCTGTCGCTTGAAGTGTGTTTTGACGATGTTTTCTTGGGAAGTGTAGAAAATTCTATGATTTTTTTGTGGTTGACTTCTACCAGTTAAAAATTTTCACCTCCGACCAAATGAAAACTTTGCGTGCGGTACGTTGCATCAGCTTCAACATTTTCTTCCCTCTGCCAAGCCATTTTTGCTTGGAGGCACTTGATACTAGCTGTCGTCGTTGAGACTCGTATACTCTTAAGCCCAAATCCTCTTTCATAATCCTAAATATGCTGATCTTCTGCGATAATCTTCATGCTTCATTGGGCACCTCGACGTGGTGTAATGGTTAACCAGTTCCTCTTGTTAGAACCTATTAAATTTGAGTTTGATCCTCACTAAGTACCTCAAAGTTTCGGCTCCGTGCCGCTTCTAAACGGCGCTTAGAAAATCAGTTCGTCATGCTTCATCCTGGCTCTCTGTTCACCCTCTTCTTGACGTCTTCAACGCCTCATTTTTATTTATTGAACAGTATATATTATGTCTACCGGCCTACCGGTATGCAGGTAAAAATCCTACCTTAGGGCGCATCTTTTTCTTTACTAAGATTTCGCGTATATTCAGGCCGGTAAACGAAAATATACTACTGAAAAAAAAGTCGTTTACTCAAATGTGTATCCACCAATAATAACATTTAAAGTGATTATATATATAGTCATCCACAGACTGTCCTGTTTCGCTGTATCACAGATCGTCAGTACGGTTAGACATCCGATTGCTTCTAGCCGAAACCCGACCGAATTGACATCAGTCTGCGATTCTACCTCTGAGCTATGGGCGCTCGGTAGAGGAAAACTGACTTTAGCGTGTTATATACAATGTAAACACACACCAGTAGCCGAAAGTGTTCCAAATTCATTACTGAATAAACAATGTGTAAATGCGTGAGTAGCTACTGCTTTTAAAGTCTATCATTTCTCCATAGCGCTCAATCGGCGTGCTAGAGTATATTATCAGTGTCATTTTTGAAGTGATGAGCTTTGGAGATAAGTCTGGTCTGTTAACGCATTCTTGTAGAGTCTGCGAATGGTCCTGTGTACCTCCTTATGGAGTCAACATACGTTGTATTGATTTCGTAGTGCTTGTATTTTATTTCTAATATTTTTCTCATCATCTCTATATATCCTTTCGTATTTGTTTCATTCATTATTTTGTCTAATTTAATTGAGCTGCATTCACATACTCTCCAGTTGACAACGGAAAATGTTGTACAGAAATGCAAAGACACGAGAAAGTAACAAAAAAATGTATTTGCGAAACTAAGCAATACGCCGAGACATGAAAACTGCATGTGGAACAAAGGCGCAAACTATGTACTATCTAATCTTCTATTTGGTAGTGAATGTTGGAGAATCTCTTCACATAGTAAGGGGATAGAAGAGACTGCAACAGCAATCATTGCTGATAATATTATGACCAGAATACGTGAGTACTGATTGTTTAAGTAATCTTAACAAAAATAGAACGAACTACAAAAATCACACTTACAGAAACAGTTAAAATCTTTGGAATACATAAAAAAAAGAAGGTTTAGCGTATTTAACACCCACAAGGCAAGAGAATGACCGGGGAACAGAAATTAGAGTAAAACCAAAATCGAACTAATCCCCAATGGCCATGGCACATATACAGATATATTTCAGGTATCTGTCGTACAGTTTTCTGATTCGTGTCCCAGTTGTTATTATCAGCAGTAAATCAACCATCCGATCGGTTATTGAATACTGTTGTCATATCTGGTCGGACGCCCCTGCTATTCATCTCAGGGTTCTCGACAGGCTCCAAAAGAGAATCTGTAATGTGATCGATTCCCGACCTAGCGGCTCGACCCCAGGTCCTTTCTCACCGGCAAGATGTGGCTTCCTTCTGTCTATTCTACAAATATTTTCATAACTTCTGCTCCGACGAGCTTAGCTCCCTGGTGCCCTCTCCAGAAGAATTTATTCGGGCAACCACACTGGCAACTAGGTCACACCCTTTTACAGTTAAATCAGCCAAATGCAGCTGCTACCTTTACTGCATTAGCTTCTTTTCTCGCACTTCCCACTTGTGAAACTTCCTTCCATGTACTTGCTTCCCTGATAGCTACACTCTCCCTAGAATTTAAATGCAATGTCAATTGCCATCTCTTATCCACTTGACTCCAGTCCTTCTATCGTCCTTTCCCCATCACCCCATGTGTCTTGTTCTTTTCCTTTCTCATTCTACCCTCGCAACTGTCTTGCCACTTGTATTCCCATCTTTCTCTTGCCCTTTCTCTGACATCCTCTGTAACTGGTTCGTCTTTCTCTTCGCTCTTCTCCTGCTTAAACTTTCACTCCTCTCTTAAGTTGCCCCCTGCGCACCAGTAGCGGTACCGTCTTGCTTCGGGTGAAACGATTAAAAAAAGTTCAGTTCCATCTATTGACACAGGTCTTCTTTCGCGCGTCTCTTGTAATGGAAACGCTAAACACTTCTATTTGTCATTATTATTCGAAGTTATTTTATCAAATTAAATAGGTTATTATTATTATTATTATTATTTCCTTTGATTTTTGTTGAAGACGCACTTCCTTCCTGGTCTCAATAAGAGACTTAAGGTCAGTAATTGCTTGATGGTATGTTTCACTGATCATTTTTGTCTAAAAAAAATATCACATAAATTTTATATAGATAAAGATCTTCGGAATATGTGAGTTGTACTTGTGAGTAGAAGTTGTATATCTTTAAGAAATGGTCTACCAAGAATCCATTCAATGTGTCTATCTGAACCTTTTCCATTCAATTCGAGAATTCTGACTACAACTGAAATTATTGATGTCCTTATGTGCCAAAGTTTTGAGATTTCCACCTCAAGATTCTTGTATTTTGATAGTTTTTGAAGATCTAAAATACAATACAATCTGCAGAGACGACCATGTCAATAAGTTTTTGTGGTCTTTGACGCCGATATCTTGGCGATTAGCATTGATTGATTTGTCTGTGTGTATTATAAAGTCTAATAAAATTGTTACATGTCCTATCTCTTAACTAAATCTGGGTGATGTTTATAACAATTTCTTGCAGTTTATTTTCTGGAAAAGTTGCAGATTTTACACTGTAGGTATTGGCTCACTCTGTCATGCCGGATTTTATATTCAGTGGGTGCCAATATCATGCAAATTGATACAAGATGGTTAATTGTTTCTGAATGTTTATCACATAATCTGCATTTTGGGTTAACATAATTTTCTTGGATGTATGCTTCCACTGATCAGTTATTTGGTCAATTATTTCTGGACATTTATCACAGAATTTGGATCTGAGGTCAATATTTTTTTAGTAATTGTTCATAGTATTTTCTACTTAGCAAGCATTAATTCTGTGCAGCAAAAATAAAATCTTTTAACCCTGCACTACACAACCACTGATGGATACAGGGTTGTCTATTATTATTATTATGTCATGTTTCATCATATTTCGATTTCTGCTTTGGTCTCACTACCAACCAAGTCTGCGGGGAGACCTAAGGCAGGTAGTGGCGTGTTGTTATGGCTCCATTTCATGTTTTTCTATCTTCCCTATCATCCCCTCCAGCATTACATAGATAAAGTTTTCCTTGGTGTGTGGGCTGTACTTAATAAGACAATTTTGTGTATATCTCTTAAGCTGGGGTTTTCAGAGATTCTTTCAATGTGTTGCTTTGTTCCATTTTTTATCATTCCAAGTGCACCTACTATCACCGGCATAACTCTTGTTTTCAATTTCCACATTTTTTTCTATTTCAGTTTCCAGGTCTTTATATTTTGACAGTTTTTCAAATTCCTTGATTGCTATGTTACAATCCGCTGGATAAGCCATATCAATTAATAGACAAGTTTTCTCTTTCTGGTTTTTAACAATAATGTCTGGCCTGTTTGCTTCAATTTTTCTGTCTGTGTAGATGGTGTAATCCCATAGAATGGTTACATCTTCTATTTCTGTAACCGGTGCTGGGTGATGTTCATACCAGTGTTTGTTTACAGCTTTTCCATAATGTTTGCACATTGCCCAATGTAAATATTGCCCCAACTCTATCGTGGCGATTTTTATATTCATTTGGGGCAAGCACAGAACAGCCTGAGATTAGGTGGTCTATTGTTTCTTGCTGTTTATCACAAAACCTGCATTTTGGATCCATATTATTATGCATAATATTTGCCTGAAAGTTTCTAGTGAAAAGACTTTGGTCTTGTGCTGCAAGAATAAAGCCTTCAGTTTCAGACTTTAATCCAGATGCACGTAACCATCGATGAGTATTAACTTTGTCAACATTGGATTTATTAGCACGTTCTGGATATTGGCCATGCAGACGTTTGTCTTGCCAGCGCTGTTTCATCTGTTCAAGAGCTTTATCTTTGGCTTTCATTTTCATATTTTTTGCCGCAATAGTTGGTTCTTGGCTTCTGTTTTACTTTTCTACAGAATCTACTAACTGTAAATCTTGTTTGTATTTACTGCCTTCTTTTATTATTGAATATTTTTTCTTTCTTATTCATGTTGCCTTACTAATTGTATCATCCAATCCTTTGTTGTTTCTATGTATGTTAGTAAGCCAATTATTGTTGTCTTGTATGACAATTCCAGCTGAATAAGACCTCTTGCACCTTCTTTACGGGGTATGTATAGACGGTCTACATCAGTCTTTGGATGATGCATCTTATGCTTAGAAAGAAGCTTTCTTGTTTTAGCATCCATTCGCCTGATGTCGTTTAGAGTCCAGTTTAAGATGTTAAAACTATATTGGACAACTGGGATTGCAAGGCTATTGATGGCCATAATTCTGTTCTGAGAATTCAATTCAGTTTTTAATATCATTCGTAGCCTTCTATAGTACTCTTTACGCACTATTTCTTTCATTTTTTTATGGTGAATGTTTTCGCTCTCACTTACACCTAGGATATTTATAAGCTTCTTCTGGTTTCAATTCTTTTATTGTTACAGCAGGGTCTAAGCTAATTGAGGATGTTTCTTGTATTGATCCACGTAAAACTGTAGCTTTAGCACATTTATTCAAATTAAATTTCATTCCAATGTCTTGGCTGAAGCATTTTACAGTTTGCAGAAGACCTTCCAGCTCATTATCATTCTTAGCATATAACTTTAAGTCATCCATGTAAAATAGATGGCTTATTTTCTTTTGGCCTATTTTATAACCACATTCTGTCTTATTAAGTTGACTGGTTAGTGCTATTAATGATATGCAGAATAGTAAGGGAGACAAAGAATCACCTTGAAATATACCTCTTTTGATGTTTATTTCATCAGACTTATAGGTTCCATTTATATGATTGAGGTAAAGGGTTGTTTTCCATATAGACATGCACTGTTTGATGAAATTGATGATGACGGGCGATATATTGTATATATTTAAAGTCTTTAAAATCCAGTAATGTGGCACACTATCGAATGCCTTTCGATAATCTATCCAGGCAGTACTAAGATTTTTCTTTGTACTGTAGCAGTTTTCCAGGATCATTTTTTTAATTAGCAATTGGTCTTTACATCCATAACAGCCACGTTTGCACCCTTTTTGTTCAAGCGGTATCATGTCATTTCTTTCTAAGAATAAATATGTCTGTTTTGTTAAAATAGATGTTAATAGTTTATATATGTTGTCGGAAGACATGTAATTGGTCTGTAGTTTTTCGAGTTGTTTGTGTCACCATTCTTGGGTAGAAGAAATGTAATTCCTTTGGTCATCCATGCAGGAATTTTAGTGGGATCGTCAACCATTTCTTGAAGTTCTTTGGCTAGTTTTTTATATGCTGTATTTAAATAATTTAGCCAAAAGTTAGGAATTTTATCTATACCTGGGAATTTCCAATTGTGTGCTTTTTTTAGTGCAAATTTAACATCTTCTTCTGCAATTCCAGACCATGTCTGTTCTGGTTTATTTTTCATTCGTTCTATCTCTTGCGCAATCCAATGTACTTCCTTGCTATGTTCTTTAGGGCAAGCCCATATCTTTTCCCAGAACTATGTGACTTCTTCCATTATGGGTGAGGACTGTCACTTCAATTCTTTTTTTACCTATTTCCCTGTAAAATCTCTTTGTATCAGTTTGAAAAATCTTGTTTTGTCTGTAAAATCTTGCTCTTTTCTCATAACGTCTTATTCTTTGAGCCTTCAATTGGATTTTTTGCTTTATTTTTTCTTTATTTGATAAGACTTCATTTTCATTTCTAATGTTATATTTTCTTTCGGCCCTTCTGCTTTTCCTGGTTCTTACATTTATTCCTCTACTCAGCTCATCCAGTACTGATAGTTCACTTCTAAGTTGTTCGATTTCTTTTTCTATTTTTCTTTTCCAAGGTGGATCTTCATGTCTGCGAGACTGCCTTGTTTTTATTTTGATATTCAATTTTTTTGTTGCTGCTATTGCTGATGCATATATTGCTTCGTTGAGATTTGTATGAGTGTCTTCATCCAATATTAATTTCAGTGCTGCATTGTAGAGTTTAATAGTTCGGAGGTTCTGTTTTGTTGGTTGTAATTTTGGGAGCTGTTCTCGTTCCTCCATTGTAATATTTTGTATTTGACTTAGATGGTTCTTTATTTCTACCTTGGCTTCCTGTATATTGTTCTTATTTTCCGTCAAATAATTATCTTCGATGTGTTCTGAACTCGTTTTATTTTCGTCTTTTAAATGACTCAGATCACACCTTTCCATCACTTTTAAACTTACAGCATTATCTTCGCAGTGATTTGCGTGTTTCACGGTTTCTACATTATGACCTGTGGCTTGTTTGATGTTATTACATTTTATTTCTGATTCTGATTCCGGTTCCTTTTCATATTTTGTTGATTCGTCTCTTCTTGTTACAATTCTTTTAATTTCATTAATTTCAGCCTCTGTCAGTCGGTTATTATGAATAATGTACCTACGTACATTGGCTAATTTATTTTTGGCAATATACTTTCTATTTGCTTGACCAACTTTTTCACGCCAAATGTCATATGTTTGGCGAGTCATGTTTTTTTGAGGTTTGAGTAACGCTTCATGAAATGCAGTCATAACGACTTTGTACTCCTCACGAGACCATTTTATTTTTTCTTTCTTTAAATATATGGTTGTAAATCTAGCTGGAGAATTTTCAGGACCATCATTAGGATTATCCTGGTTGTGGGGACCTGAAGATTCATTCTTCTTCTTCTTCTTCTTCTTCTTCTTATTATTATTATTATTATTATTATTATTATTATTTTGTCCTTTTTCATCATATTTTGATTTCTGCTATGGTCACACTATACCAACCAAGTCTGCGTGAAGACCTAAGGCAGGTCGTGGCGTGTTGTTATGGCTCCATTTCACGTTTTTCTATCTCCTCTATCATCCCTAGCGTTACATAGACAAAGTTTTCCTTGGTGTGTGGGCTGTACTTAATAAGACAATTTTTTGTATATCTCTGAAGCTGGGGTTTCCAGGAATTCTTTCAATGTGTTGTATTGTTCTTTTTTTCATCATTCCAAGTGCACCTACTATCACTGGCACGATTCTTGTTTTCAATTTCCACATGAGGTCCTCACCTCCAGAACGGACAAGGCTGAATGCTTTGCCCGCAGTTTCTCGAATAATTCGAGACTGGACTCGTCTGGAGTTTCTACAACCGATTTCCCACCTAGAACTGAGGCTCAATTGAATGACATCCATATTACACTCTCGCTTGAGAATCCCAATCATAGTCTTAAAGAAATGTGCCCCCGAACATTCCTCTGTTCTTTCTAAGCTCTACAACTTCTGCCTATCTGCTTCCTGCTTTCCTTCCTGTTGGGAATCTTCCTCTGTAGTTCCTATATTTAAAAACACTGGAGAACCCTCGGACCCCGCAAATTACCGACCTATCAGCCTTCTTCCGATCTTTGGCAAAGTGTTCAAAGCCATTATCCACGCCGAGGTGGTTCAGCATCTCACAACACACATACTCATCTCAGAAAAGCAGTATGGTTTCCGCTTCACCAGGTCTACTGCTGATATGCTAACGACCATCACCGAGTACATATATCAGGCACTCGACAGGAATGGTGAAGCCCGAACTGTTGCCTTGGATATCTCTAAAGCGTTCGACAGAGTTTGGCATGCTGGCCTTCTATGCAAACTGGACATTTGTTTGAACTAATCCAGTCATTCCTCTCTAACCACACACTGAAGGTGGTATTAAACGGATCTACCTCCCAGAACTACCATACGAACGCAGGTGTCCCTCAATGCTCTATCCTAGGTCCTACGCTCTTTCTGATATACATTAATGATCTCCCTGATTACATAAGATCCCAAGTAGTCATGTACGCCGATGACACCACTGTTTACTCTCGCCTCAATCAAAAATCTGGTGTAGGTGACAAAGCTAACCTTACAGCCGAACTTGAAAAGGACCTCCAGTCCGTAGTGGACTGTGGTAAGAAATGGCTCGTAAATTTTAATGCTTCTAAAACGAAGCTACTATCAATTAACCATCATGGACAATCGCACCTCCCTTCCATTAGCATGGACCAGGCCTGCCTCCCAGAGAGTAAAACACTAAGCCTCCTTTGGTCTCACACTTACAGCGGACCTCAGTGGAATGACTATATCGAATCCATTGCTAAATCCGCTGCTATTAAAGTCGGTTCTCTGTGCAGGGCCCGGAAGTTTTTTCCGTCTGAATCTATTGTTCTCCTCGGGCTTCTCGACAAGGTACAGCGGAGGGTCTGTAATGTGATCGATACCAACTTGGCAGACCGCCTGCAGTCTCTCTCTCACCGGCGCGATGCGGCTTCCCTGTGTCTCTTCTATAAATACTTTCACGGCTTCTGCTCCAATGAACTTAGATCACTGCTGCCCCCTAGATACGAATTTGCACGAGAAACTAGATTAGCAACTAGATCCCACCCTTTTACAGTGAAACCGATAAAATGCAACCGCAACTTCTAATCCAACAGTTTCTTTTCTCGCACTTCCCGACTGTGGAATTCCCTTCCACATGATTGCTTCCCCGACGGCCACAACCTCCAGGAGTTTAAATGTAAGGTCAATAGACACCTCCTAACACACTAACTCGCTCCCATTTTTTCAAACACTCTTCCCATCTGCCCAACCCTCATCCTCGGTATCCTTACCTATCTATCACCTTCCTTCTGACATTTCCTACATCTAACCACTCCTCCTCTTTACCTTCCCCTATGTAACCCCATGCACAATAGTGGCAGTGGAATGCCTTGCTTGGGGTGAAATTATTACAATTTTTTTTTTCTATTTCAATTTCCAGGTCTTTATATTTTGACAGTTTTTCGAATTCCTTGGTTGCTATGTTACAATCCACTGGACATGGAATATCAATTCATAGGCAAGTTTTTTTTTCTTTCTAGTTTTTAACAATAATGTCCGATCTATTTGCTTTAATTTTTCTGTCTGTGTAGATGGTGTAATCCCATAGAATGGTAACATCTTCTATTTCTGTAACCGGTGCTGGGTGATGTGTTTGCTAGTGTTTGCTTACATATTTTCCATAGTGTTTTCACATTATCTAGTGTAAATATTGTCCCACTATATTTTTTCTATTAATTTCGGACAAGTACAGAACATCCTATGATGAGATTGTCTATGGTTTTCTGGCATTTGCCACAGAATCTGCATTTTAGATCAACGTTATTATTAATGATCAACATTAGTATTTGCCTGAATTAATTAGTTGATTAATTAACTTATTATTATTATTAAGTCATTTTCATTTTAATTTGATTTCTGCTATGGTCACATTACCTACCAAGTCTGCGGAAAACCCAAGACAGGTAGTGTTCTATTGTTATGGCTACATTTTATTTTTTTATCATTCCAAGTGCACTTACTATCACTGATATTATTCCTGTTTTCAATTTCTACATTTTATTTTTCGCATTTTTTCTACTACTACTATTATTATTATTATTATTATTATTATTATTATTATTATTATTATTATTATCTATTCTGAAATTCTTACCTCTTCTTCCCCTCCCCTTTTCTTATTTTTTTCTAATTGTTTTTCTTATTTTCTTCATCGTTTCTTTTTCTTTCTTTTTCAATTTATTGTTTTTTTTGTTTGTTTGTTTGTTTGTTTTTGTTTTGTTTTCTTGCTTACTGCTACACATTCTTTTTCTTCTTAACATTACAGTCTTCTCAATTCGAATGAAGGTCCCACTTTTTTTAAGGTATTTCCAGAGAATGAATATGGTTATGCCACGCAGCTTGATAAAAATGATTTTCGTTCATTGCTTATCCATTCTTTTTTTTTAAATTCCCTCTTTCTCTCCTTGGTCAAGCGACTTTGATTAAAATCAATTTGTCACTATTCAATCAGTTCCACATGTCAGTAATCGAATGAACGACTCCATGCTAAGATTACCAGTGTCTCACGCCTTTATCATGAAACTGATATGCGAAATTGATCCAGGTTCGAATTTTCGCGCCTTTTACAAAAGACGTAAAAAATACGTCTGATATTGCCATCTTAAATATACGTCAGAGAAGTGATTGGATTGTCAATGTCAGTGTGAAAGTCAAAATATTGTCTTTTTTGCTTTTTTTTTTTAAGTTTGTACTTTCTTTTTCAGAATGACGACTTTCACCGATTATTTGTGTATTTATTTTTTGTGTCAGTTCGGGCAAGGTCGGCAATGTAATATTGAAAACATTGGATGAAAAGTGGGGACGAAAAATTTTCTTGGCATTGAATTAAAAGAAAAGAATAGAAAAAGAGAGTTGTGTTTCCTACAAGCTGGTCTCACGACGTGTTACGAAAATGAAAATATTCAAGTGTAAAGCTTAACGCTTAAGACATTTTCTCTTCAGAACGAAGCTTGAAATTTAAACAATATTCTTATGGGCCTAATAGATGTGGGAGAATGTTTATTTTTTTATGGGGGAGGGGGAACTTTCGACCCCACTGAGCTTATTTATACCAACTCGTTTATTGACCGCGTACTTTTTTTTACCCAATATAGAGTTTTTTCGGCTTTCGACCGTTTATTAAGACATCCCGTTTATTGCACATTGAGAAACGTTCCGAACCCCTTATTATCAGGAAATTCTATAAAGGCAAGAATAATTGATTGATTCGTTTTCTACGTATTATCAACTAATTTCAGCTTATTTAAAGTTAGAAAATACTTTTAGTTTGCAAGTATTTATTTATATTATTGTTTTTTTTATGTGGTAAAATAATAATTTCCTAATATAAACACTCATTATTAACTCATAGTAAGACTGGTAGATTTATACCATTCTCAATAATATTTGCGAGTACGCGCTTGTAGCAAACCCATTATGAATTAGACCGCGGTTCGCAAATTAACAATTCCGAACCATTATCCATCAGACCACCCGTACATCCACGCTTACAGCTTTTGGTATATCCTACCCGACACCCATATATATACTGACCAAGCACGACGTCGCTTAACTTCAGAGTTTACGTAACGGTTCAGTACGCTTTTTGCTTGTTTCTAACAAAATGTTTCTGTTTCTTAATAATCTGTTTAGCTTTTTGAAGGCATCTTCCTCTATCACAATGCTTCTTTAGATTTCAATGTCGCACATTCCGTCATCTGTTGTTAAGATACTTCTCGAATCGAATATTTAAATTGTTGTACTTGTTTGGTTTTGACATCTCCAATTTCTAAGTTGCATGTCGAGCTGTTCCTTTTGCTAAAAACCCGCCATTTTGTTTTATTGCAGTTGCCATTAATCATTTCTTCTCGCATGCTTTCACTCCCTTTACTAGGAGTTCTTGCAGTTTCCTTCGTGTGTCTGCTATCAACAGAATGTCATTTGCATATCTTATGTTGTTAACATTGTGGCCGCCAATAACGAATCCATTAGGTCTTATAATTTTCTCAAAATCGCCGCATTGTACAGGTTGAATAATTCTGTTGAGAAGACACATCCTTGTCTTACACCCCCTTCGGTTTTTGTATATTTACTCGTATTCTATCAGTATGCAAACGGTTTGCTACCAGTATACACATTCTTCATTCAGTCAGTTATTAAGTGCCATACGTGAAACACGATCATGTTTCGAAAAAGACATGACTGACTGGGCAGAAGACTTATCCCGCAGTAGGTTGCCATTGCTTTCTGCGATAGACTGGTTGCCAGCCAAAGCGATAGAACCAAATTTGTCCTGTTATTTAACCCACAACTGGAAGGAAGAGACGGATTAATAGCTTTCCCAAGGGTATTTGCGCGTAGGTGAATGCAATGAATTTAACTGGAATTCGAACTCGGCTCCCCGATTTCTCGTTCCGAACCGATATCCACTGCACCACAACGCACATCCCATTCTTCATTATTACAACTAATTTGTTACAAGTTTTAGTACTGATTATTATTGTTGCTTTTTATTCTGCCTAGGTCAATAAAATCTCCATTATTATTTTTTTAATTACTAGTTTTATTTCATTTTGTTATTGTTTCTTAATATTTGATTTTACCCTGATTGTTTACTATTTTGTTACATGTTAAAAGTTGTAACAAAAAAATGATTTACCAAGACACAGAACTAAATCACAGACAAATATTTAATTTACAAAAACACAAAATAAAATATTTACAAATATACATTATTTTGCATTCAAATAAAAAAACAGAGCTTACTACTGGCAAAGTGACGCATTAGTATTACTAAGAGAAGAGGAGGTAAGGAGTCAAGTATCTTTACCCAGTTAAGCTAGCGAAGTAGTTTAAGTGCTATACTCTTTGGAAATCCTCAAATGTGCATATAAAGAATAATTTTTGTTTGGTCAATGAAAAAGTCAAAAGATTCTATTTACCCATTTAGTTCCATGAGGTTCCCTTTCAGGTTTTAGTTGGTAGGCATTTTTTCGTAGAGATTCTTTCGGTTGAATATACAAACCCTGAATTGGGTCGGAGTTAATTAATGTCAGCAAATCCTTTTAACAACAAACTACTCTCTTCCAAAATTTATTTTTATAAGGGCTAACACCTAATTTGCATATTTCTAGAAATCTCTCGAATTCTCTAGATTTTTCTTGAATATTCAATTTCCCTATTTTTACGACTACTTCATAAATTAAAACTTTTTGGTACTAAGAAGTAGGACTCACTAGAATCCCTTACTATAATTTTAACTTTTTTGTGGACTTTAATAATATTTTTATTTATAAATGCATCCTTGTAACAATATCGGTCTGAAATTCAAAAGTAATCACCTTTCTGTAGATTTATCTACGAAGTTCAAACTTTCCACTAAACATCGTTTTGAAAGAAAGGTTCAATCCTGAAATGATTCAGAAAAACAGATAAAGGGATAAATATGTACAAAATTAGAATAAAAACTGTAAGGAATACTCCGGTAATAAGCATCTATAATGATGGTTGTGCGTTGTGGTCAGTGGATCTTGCCACTTTGTATCTCTTTGTAAGTTTTGTAATTTTACCACCCAAATACTTCTTCTGACAACCATTAACACAATTTCTTTAGGTAGGTATTGTACTTTCTTCCTCAGTCTCTTTTTCTTTCAATATGTCTTGTGAGCATTAACTTTTCTCAGTCTTTATTCCTCATCGTGTAGACACAAAAATTTGAACTTTGTGTTTACGAGTCGAAGTATAAGTATTTCTCTAAAATTTCGTAGTTACTCAAATGTTCTGTCCATGGAATTCTAGGCATATTTATCGAACCGGACTCCTGCAACCTCAAGTGTCTTCTTCATCTGAGAAGAGATTGTCCAACATTCACTGGCATGTAGGAGGATCGATATTACACAATGGCTCCGTATTTTTTTCTTCGTTTGTAAAGAAATTTTCCCGTTTCTTATTATTTTACATACATTTTGGAATGATTATTTTGCTGTCTGAATGAATCTTCGGATTTCGGTGTCGTGTTTTCTGCCTCCTGTTAAAACGCACTTGCATGGAAAATGCTCAGACGAATTAGATTCCTTAGTTCCAAATTTTCTAACATTCTCGGCTATGACCTACCATGCTGCGCACATTGTAGTTAACTGCCCTTATTCAGTCCTTATTTCACTGGTTAGAAGTTCCATTCGAGCACCTTTTTTTCATGCTAAGTGTTGTGTTTCTTCATGACGTGGCGACCATGGCTCTTCATAACTTTCTGTTCTTTGCACTTCTTAGTAAGTCTTGTAGTCACTACTTCTTAGTAAGTTCGTATCTCCCAAACACCTCTTCTGTCAACCATTTAAGTTCATTAAGTAGGTAATCCGCTGCTTTCACCAGTCCCCTCTTACTTTCAATATGTTCTATGCGTATCAACTTTTCTCGGCTATCTTTTCTCGTTATGTAGACCAAAGATTGCAATCCTACCATGTCTAGTGTCAGCTGTTATCTTCCCCATCTAGCTACAAATTTTTCCCCTTACTTTGTAACCCACTACCTTGAGTATCTCCCGAGCCTTGTACCTCACTGTGAAAAAAATATTAAAACTTTTATAATTGCTTGATTATTGTGTCTCAGTATGTATTTCGCTTGGTTTGTTTGTTTTTTTTTTTTTGTTGACAACCATACATTCTGCTTTCTTATGATTGACGCTTTGTCTTTTTTTTTTCTTACTTACATTTAATACTGCGGATGTACGTTGTTGTGCAGTGGATATATACTCGGAACGACAAATCGGGGAGCCGAGTTCGAATTCCAGTTGAATTCCTTGCATACACTTACGCACAAATACCCTTGGGAAAGGTATTAATCCGTATCTTCCCTCCACGTATGGATTAAGTAATAGGACAGTTTGGCAACCAGTCTACAGTCGAATGCAATGGCAACCTACTGCGGGATAATCTTCTGTCCAGTCAGTCATGTCTCTTTCGAGACATGATCGCCCAAGCGTGTATAACGTATGGCACTTAACTAAGTTACATTTAATACCTTCTGTAGGAGTTTCTGCTATTTTCAATTCTCTGTCTGTTTTCAACATCAGACTAACTACTCATAAATTTTCAAGACCGACATTTTAACCACTAGACTACAAGTTATGCATAATATTTATAAATCGCTTACAGAAAGAGTAAAGAATTACAAAAAAAAACATTGCAAATAAGAAAAAAATACCCGATGACAGCAAAATGATGAAGCATGAAGTGCTTTTCTAGAAACTACTTCAGTTTTAGACACATTCTGCACGCCAAACTATTGAATATCCAGCTTCAGTGGGACTTAATCAACGCTCCCAGCATGTCTTTAATCTTACTAAGACATGGGGCGACGCCTCTAGCGACCTAAGACGTAGCATAAGCGAAATAAATCGTGCAGCATTGAAATGTATATGCGATGTCCTCTGAGGTCACACTTGTGCAAAATTATATATAAAACAGCGCTATTCTCTCAGTACTACGAGTATTAATTAATGACAATTGATGTTTTTGTCGATGTAATACATCTGAACTGCGGGAGATAAGTTGCATAGACGGTCACGCCAAATGGGTAAAAAGTGACAAAATTTGGTTTAAAAAATAATTTCACATCTATTTTTGTTTATATATATATATATATATATGTATATATATATATATATATATATACGACTATTTACGCTCTCACACCCTGATTGAGCACTCTGGAAGAATGGTAGATTTTGAAAAACAGTAGCTACTCTGGTATGTACGCATCGCTCATTCCTTAATGAATTAGAACACTCTGGCTATTGGGTGTGTATAATGATAATGTATACGCTAAAAAGTCTGCCTTCTTCTACCGAGCACCCATAGTCCAGAGCTAGCATCGCCGAGTGACGCCAATTCGGTCGGGTTTCAATCCTGGGTTAAAAGCAATCGGAGTCTAACCGTACTGATGAGCTGTGATACAGTGAAACAGATCTGTCTGCGGATAACTGCAATGGTTTGTGTCATTTTTTAACTATAAGAACGCAATTGGGTTACAAGGAGTGAAAATGAAAGTGAAAGTAGATACGAAAAATGAGAAAGGGAAGGATTGGGAAAAGGACAAAATTGGAACAAAGTTAAAAAAAAAACAAAAAAAAAAACGCAAAATGCCAACTTACATTGCATTTAAAATTTTTATGATTGTAATTCTCAGGGAAGCAAAGTTTATGAAGAGAGCTCAACAGCTGAGAAGTACGATAAAAACTGTTATAGCAGAAGTGGTGGCTGCATCAGGTTTGTTCAGCAGTAAAATGACGAGACCTAATTGCCAATCTAGTGGTACCTGGTCTTTAATGTGTCTTTGGGTGATCCCAAATATATTTTAAAGACACCTTTAAAACCAGGTGGTTCAATCACAAGTCTACATTCAAAATGGAGACCATAAAAAACTGTACAAAATTGGCTGGCCACGAGTGGAAATTGAAATCAAAATATGGAAAAGACTCAGACATAACGTAGAGTATAGTGAAAACAGCCAAGTCTTACAACGGTGACAAAGTAGGCCAAGGAGAAAAGTTCGCGATTATGTCATTCCCAAACAAAAATGAACTATTGAATGAAAGAACAGAAATAATGACTAAGTGTATCCATACTAAAAATGCCTATTAGGTTCATACAACCATGGAGAAAAACGTTATAATTTCTTGTAACTTTTTAAAATTGCGCGTTCGAAAATTCCTCGTCATGTGAGCGTTCAAAAAGCAAAACCAACGTTACTTGAGCGTTCTTTAAAAAAACAATAAACGGTAAAATCTGTTATTGCAAATCGCCTAAAGACATGACATAGTAGAAACCTAGGTCGCGTAATAACTCGTTTACAAATTATATATATATATATATATATATATATATATATAAAATTGTGAGAATTAATGAAAGTTTTATTTAAAGTATAGATTTATTGTTATTATATTATTTTTAATATTTATTTTTTGTAAAACACCTTAAGTGTTCATAATTATATTTGTGTTGCTACATGTGTTGTCTTCAGGCAAATAAGTTTCTGAATATACATATCGAGATCCATTTGTTTTTCTGGCGACCGAAAACATCGTGTAGATAGAGATAAGTGGTCGGTGAACATGTCAGAAGGTTGATACGCGTGTGTGTTCTTATGGGTATTTTCACACTGGCTTGTTAATTTTTTTTCAGTTTTGACAATCACTTACTTTTTATGGTCAGAAAATATTTTCACACTAACTAGCGAAATTTGCTTACGTCTTTTTTCTTTCAAATATTTTCAGAGATTTTAAACCAATTTTGAAAATGTGTCATTCTGCTTTTTAGTGATAATAAATATGACACGGGTTATAAAGTTCCGTTTGTTAATCAGAATCCCGAATTACAATTTTCGCAATGGCTCGCAAAATTTGTCTTGGTCTTTTTTTCCCCTTCAAAATGTTTTCTGCAATTTCATCTGTAATCTTAGCCAACGTTTGTTACGTGTTACGTATAACATTTTTCTTTTGTGAATTGAGTGTTTGAATTTAGTGTGTGCGTGTGTGTGTGTAAGATTTTTCATGTTTTGTTAATTTGTTAAAGAAAGACTTGTATTTTTATAAATACTTCTTCCTGCACCATGAGCGTGTCATAGTCTGCATTTTAGTAGATAGTTGTTACTCTGAATTTATCTCGACTATATTGGTGTAAGTGTTGGGAAATATACAATTTCATATTATTGGCTAGTTTAATGTTATTTCTATGCAGAGCTAATCTTTTATTCAGGCCTTGTGTCGCTTCACGTATATTTTTGCGCATTCATCGCATTTCAGAGCTTAAATTACGTTTTTAGAGTTGCAGCTCAGATTTGTTTTTATTTCCAATGTAGATGTGTTTTCGAACTTGAAGTCGTTTCCTCCTGTTATCATGTTGCAGACCCCACACCTTTTCTTGTTGCATTTGTGACCCCCTGTAATGTGTGTTTCCTCGAATTTTGATGAGGCTGGTATGTTTTTAAATTTTGGTGTTGGGGTTTGTTTTATTTATTTAAGTTGTCTTTAGGATTTCTTTTTTGGTCATTTTTGTTAAGTAACTTTAGGTGTCTTTTTATCTTTATAAATAATTCTGGGTTGCTTTTGTTTGTGTGTGGAGACGTATGCGAGAATGCTTTTTCATGTGTTTTTTTTTTTTAATGGATTCCGAAGAGATCCTGACGGTATTTCTTTTGACAGTTCGAAACCCTCATTTGTCAGTAGTGTCGGGTATCCCCTTATTTGTCTTGTTTTTCGTAGTTCCTTTAGGCGTATTCTCCGAAGGGATTCTTCAGCTACTACAGTGCGAATTCGTCGCGCTAAATGGATTTTAGACAACTTGACTCATGAAACGATGGTATTATTGGATGTCTTTGGATTTATTGGAAATGTCTGTGATGATGTAATTGTTTTTGTGTTTTACGAGTATGTCTAGAAATGGCAATTTGTTATAGCTATATTCTTGTGTGAACTTTATTTTGTGGTGCAAGTTTTGAAGTAGATTGTGGATTGTGTAGTTTGTTTATGTCTCCCTATGTTGATCAACAAAAAAGTAAAACAATCATCTAGGTATTTTTACATGATTTGGTAAATGCTGTTTTTATAACTTCCCTATTTGCAAAGGATAATAATAATAATAATAATAATAATAATAATAATAATAATAATAATAATAATAACCATTCGTAATAACCGATTGACAGAGGCTGAAATTAATGAGATTAAAAGAATTGTAACTGGAATAGACGAATCGACAAAATTTGAAAAGAAACCGGAATCAGAAATAAAAAGTAATGACATCAAACAAGCCACAGGTCACAATGTAGAAACCGTGATACACACAAATCACTGCGAAGATAATGCTATAAGTTTAAAAGTGCTGAAAAGGTGTGATCTGAGTCAGTTACAAGACGAAAATAAAACGAGTTCAGAACACATTGAACAGAATTATTTTACGGAAAATAAGAACAGTATACAAGAAGCCAAGGAAGAAATCAAGAACCATATGAGTCAAATACAGAATATTGCAATGGAGGAACGAGAACAGCTCCCAAAATTACAACCAACAAAGCATAACGTCCGAAATATTAAGCTCTACAATGCAGCACTCAAATTAATTTTAGATGAAAAAAACACTCATACAAATCTCAATGAAACAATATATGCATCAGCAATAGCAGCAACAAAAAAATTGAACATCAAATTAAAAACAAGACAGTCTCGCAGACATGAAGATCCGCCTTGGAAAAGAAAAATAGAAAAAGAAATCGAACAACTTAGAAGTGAACTATCAGTACTGGATGAACTGACTAGAGGAATAAATGTAAGAACTAGAAAAAGCAGAAGAGTCGAAAGAAAATACAACGTTAGAAATGAAAATGAAGTCCTATCAACTAACGAAAAAATAAAGCAAACAATACAACTGAAGGCTCAAAGAATAAAACGCTATGAGAAAAGAGCAAGATTCTACAGACAAAACAAGATTTTTCAAACCGACGCAAAGAAATTTTACAGGGAAATAAGTAAAAAAAGAATTGAAGTGACTGTCCCCCCCACCCACCAATGGAAGACATTACACAGTTCTGGGAAAAGATATGGGCTTGCCCTAAATAACATAACAAAGAAGTAGATTGGATTGCACAAGAGATAGAACGAATCAAAAATAAACCAGAACAGACATGGGCTGGAATTAAAGAAGAGGATGTTAAATTTGCACTAAAAAAGCACACAGTTGGAGATTTCCAGATATAGATAAAATGCTTAACTTTTGGCTATATTATTTAAATACAGCACATAAAAAACTAGCCAAAGAACTTTAGGAAATGGTTGACGATCCAACTAAAATTCCTGCATGGATGACCAGAGGAATTACATTTCTTCTACTCAAGAATAGTGACACAAACAACTCGAAAAACTACAGACCAATCACATGCCTTCCGACAACATATAAACTATTAACATCTATTTTAACAAAACAGTCATATTTATTCTTAGAAAGAAATGACATATTACCGCTTGAAGAAAACGGGTGCAAATGTGGCTGTTACGGATGTAAAGACCAATTGCTTATTAACAAAATGATCCTGGAAAACTGCTACAGTACAAAGAAAAATCTTAGTACTGCCTGGATAGATTATCGTAAGGCATTCAATAGTGTACCACATTCCTGGATTTTAAAGACTTTAAATATATACTAAAGATATCACCCATCATCATCAATTTCACAAACAGTGCATGTCTATATGGAAAACAACCCTTTACCTCAATCATATAAATGGAACCTATAAGTCTGATGAAATAAACATCAAAAGAGGTATATTTCAAGGTGATTCTTTGTCTCCTTTACTATTCTGCATATCATTAATAGCACTAACCAGTCAACTTAATAAGACAGAATGTGGTTATAAAATAGGCCAAAAAAAAAAAAAATAAGCCATCTATTTTACATGGATGACTTAAAGTTATACGCTAAGAATGATAATGAGCTGGAAGGTCTTCTGCAAACTGTAAAATGCTTCAACAAAGACACTGGAATTAAATTCAATCTGAATAAATGTGCTAAAGCTACAGTTTGACGTGGATCAATACGAGAAACATCCTCAATTAGCTTCGACCCTGCTGTAACAATAAAAGAATTGAAACCAGAAGAAGCTTATAAATACCTAGGTGTAAATGAGAGTGAAAACATTCACCATAAAAAATGAAAGAAATAGTGCGTAAAGAATACTATAGAAGGCTACGAATGATATTAAAAACTGAACTGAATTCTCAGAACAGAATTATGGCCATTAATAGCCTTGAAATTCCAGTTGTCCAATATATATTTTCAACGTCTTAAACTGAACTCTAAACGAAATCAGGCGAATGGATTCTAAAACAAGAAAGCTTCTTTCTAAGCATAAGATGCATCATCCAAAGGCTGATGTAGACCGTCTATACATACCCCGTAAAGAAGGTGGAAGAGGTCTTATTCAGCTAGAATTGTCATACAAGACAACAACAATTGGCTTACTAACATACATAGAAACAACAAAGGATTGGATGATACAATTAGTAAGGCAACATGAAGAAAGAAAGAAAGAAAAAATATTCAATAATAAAAGAAGGCAGTAAATACAAACAAGATTTACAGTTCGTAGATTCTGTAGAAAAGCAAAACAGAAGCCAATAACCAACTATTGCGGCAAAAAATATGAAAATGAAAGCCAAAGATAAAGCTCTTGAACAGATGAAACAGCGCTGGCAAGACAAACCTCTGCATGGCCAATATCCAGAACGTGCCAATAAATCGAATGTTGATAAAGTTAATACTCATCGATGGTCACGTGCATCTGTATTAAAGTCTGAGACTAAAGGATTTATTCTTGCAGTGCAAGACCAAAGACTTTTCACTAGAAACTTTCAGGCAAATATTATACATAATAATATGGATCCAAAATGCAGGTTTTGTGATAAACACCAAGAAACAATAGACCACCTAATCTCAGGCTGTTCTGTACTTGCACCAAATGAATGTAAAAATTGCCACGATAGAGTGGGGCAATATTTACATTGGAAAATGTGCAAACACTATGGAAAACTGTAAACAAACACTGGTATGAACATCACCCAGCACCGGTTACAGAAATAGAAGATGTCACCATCCTATGGGATTACACCATCTACACAGACAGAAATATTGAAGCAAATAGGCCTGACATTATTGTTAAAAACCAGAAAGAGAAAACTTGTCTATTAATTGATATGGCTTGTCCAGTGGAGTGTAATATAGCAACCAAGGAATTTGAAAAACTGCCAAAATATAAAGACCTGGAAATTGAAATAGAAAAAATGTGGAAATTGAAAACAAGAGTTGTGCCAGTGATAGTAGGTGCACTTGGAATGATAAAAAATGGAACAAAACAACACATTGAAAGAATCCCTGGAAACTCCAGCTTAAGAGATATACAAAAAATTGTCTTATTAAGTACAGCCCACACACTAAGGAAAACGTTATCTATGTAATGCTGGGGATGATAGGGAAGATAGAAAAACATGAAATGGAGTCATAACAACACGCCACTACCTGCCTTAGGTCTCCCCGCAGACTTGGTTGGTAGTGAGACCAATGCAGAAATCGAAATATGATGAAAAATGACATAATAATAAATCTTCACTTTAAACAGAACGTTCGCGACTTGTCAGACTTTTTTCACCTATACCAATTTCTTTTGTGGGAACAACTAAACAATCTATTTCTGTTTATATATAAAGAAAATGTATGAAATCGTGGAAAATGTATTCGTGCGATGTGTTTCATTGTTTAGAAATACAGCGGACTTAATTAGTCACGTTAGCGTTTAATCCAGTTGAATTCCTAAAGAAGGAAACGCTTCATGCATAAACTTTTTCTACCTTCATATATATTTACCCCAATAATGCTCTTGATATATGACAATATATATATAGTTATCGTTATCAATATATATATCGCTATCTGATATATATATGTATATATATATATATATATTTATATATATATATATATATATATATATATATATATGTGTGTGTGTGTGTGTATGTGTGTGTGTGTGTGTGTGTGTGTGTATACGTGTAAAGAGAAAGAAGCATTATATATATGACACTGTGTAACACGATTATTGTACTGTTATTTCTAATTTGTTTACGCCTCGAAAATATGAAAAGTGGCTAATATTTCCTTCAGACTTTTCTTTTGTAACCAGGATAATAATATTTATGAAATTAATTTATTCCCACAGGGAAAGTTGTGAATGTAAAGGTTTTACTTCGCACAAAGTTGGAACATAACGACATGTGATTCAAATATAGCATTTATTTATTCTAGGATTACACAAGCGAGACCACAAACATTTGGAAGTTCGTATTTGTTCTCCACTTACGTTTTATACTATAAATTACTTTCCTAATTCAGCCCTCAAATATAGTCCCCTATCGTGTTTTCGTTATCCGATCCTTGGTTGCGGCGTTCAAAGTCCAATAAAAGACCGCCTTGCTCAAAGTTTTTCACCGAGTTATCAACAAATTTCATGTTGTTTTCGACCACGTGATTCCCCAAGAATCCCTGATCCAAACCTTGGACCCGATTATCTTTATTTGTAGTCCTTCTTTGACTTTTACCTCACACAGCTTGAGAAGAATTCTGGAAGACAGAAGGAAGCTGTGATGATTTTTTTTTTCATAAGGCCTAATTGCAGTGGAGCGCAGTAGAGAAAACAATACTTGTCGAGTGTTCGAAATTGGCTCCCATTTGACTTTGTTCCTCCCCATACTGTACACGGTCCGATGTGGCCAATCCTACCTGTGGTAGTGTACTGCAGTGTCCCAGCTTTCCCAATGGCAAAAATAACACGGAAACTTGGTAAAGCCGTCTTGGAGACCCATTAGCAATGCTACCATTCTAAAGTCTCCGATAAAAATTCCATTTTTACTCTTCCTATTTCATGTTGACACCCTGTATATCTTTTCCTTTCTCTCTACCTTTGAAACTGTCATCACACCTATATTCCCATCCTTCTCTTGCTTCCTTCTCTGACACCCCCTGCAGCTGGTTCGTCTTTTTCATTACTCTCCTTCTATCAAATCTTTTTCTCTTATGTAGCCCGTCCCCGCGCATTAGTGGCGTTACCGCCTTGCTGGGGGTGAAACGAAAAAAAGAAAAAGAAGAAAAGGTATCTAGCAACATTATAATACAGCTCTATTTTTCTTATATATTCAGCAAGGGAGCCAGGAGAAGTGATGGATATATGTTCCCGTTATGAAACATCAAGATTTTGAGGCTGCTGTTTGAGCTATCGATAAATAGGCGACACTCGCTAGGGTTACAGCGGATTCCAGTTGTCTTGAACAGACCAGTCACGTTTGAACAGAAGCAAAGCGCATCTTGACGGGTGAAAATGCTGGTGAAGTTTTTAATTACCTGCGACTTGCACAATTTCATCAAACAAATTCCGCTGCTTGATTTTCAAAATATCTTTAGATTTCGTCAGACTAAGATCTCTGATCAGGTCATTGTGGTCTTTTTCGTTGGGGTAGTGTGGGTTTCTCTCATCACCTAAGCTGTAATCTAAATCAGTGACTTCCTCCTCTTCAGAATTACTGTTCTCTTCTGAATACGGCTGCTCTCTCTTTAGAAGAGCAGGTACGGGGAGCTCTGGGCAGTGTGTCATTGGGACGATTGAGGACAGAAGGTATGGATATATGATCAGTTAGTTAAGTGTCATACATGATACACGCTTGGATAATCATGTCTTAAAAGAGACAGTAGGTTGCCATTACTTTCTGCGGTAAACTGGTTGCCAACCAAGGCTATAGAATCCAATCTGTCCTGCTATTTGATCCAAAGCTGAACCGAGAAGAGACGGATTAATACCTTTCCCAAGTGGATTTGCGCGTAAAAGAATGCAACGAATTCAACTGGAATTTGAAACCGGATTTCCGATTTCTCGTTGCAAGCCGATATCCACTTCACCACAATATACACATATGATATACGAGCGTTTTCTTGATGTTTTGGAAAGTCTAGTATGCAAAAGAAGAAATTCCTTGTGTGGTTAGTGGATTCCTCCAAAATTCGTGGGTCTGCGAATTTCATGTTTTTTTTTTTTTTTTTTTAGCTTCAATACACTTACGCACAAATACCCTTGGGAAAGGTATTAATCCATTTCTTCCCTCCAGTTATGGGTTCAATAATAAGACAGATTGGGTTCTATAGCCTTGGCTGACAACCAGTCTACTGCAGAAAGCAATGGCAACCTATTGCGGGATAATCTTCTGCCCAGTCAGTCATGTCTCTCAAGAGACATAATCGCCCAAAGCATATATCATGTATGGCACTTAACTGACCTTCCTAAAAAAGAGCAAAATAAAATGAGAATAAAATAATATTTCAGCCTGCATTATTAAATAATTCTAAAAAATTACAATGTTGGTTTTTGAAATTACTAAAATCATGCGCTGATATGGAAAATTCTGACTTTGGACCCCATTAATGTAGAAAATGGTATATAATTAATGATAATTTTCTACTTAATTAGTATTTGTATTTTTAGTATTTGTATTTTTTTTCCAGTATTGAAAACATACATAATACTGTCGATACTAATGCATGATTATTAAAAAATATTTCATACATATTTTTCATAAAATTAACTTTTAGAAAATTTCTACTCCGACAGCTTCTTTTCTCGCATTTCCCGCCTGTGGAATTCCATACATTTGCTTCTCCAAAAGCTACAATCTCCAGGAGTTTAAATGTAAGGTCAATAGACACCTGCTAACGCACTAACTCGCATCCATCTTTCAAACACTCTTCCCATCTACCCAACCCTCATCCTTGATATCCTTACCCGTCTATCACCCTCCTTCTGACATTTCCTATATCTAACCACTCTTTCCAATCACTTTCCCCTATGTAACCCCCTACTAACCACTCCTTCTCATCTCTTTCCCCAATGTAACTCCATGCGCAATAGTGGCAATGGAATGCCTTGCTTGGGGTGAAATGATATATATATACATATATATATATATAACATAGTGATGATCCACGTATACAGTCTTAATATGTATAGGAAAGAATATTTAAAAATTTTGAATTTAAAAATGTACTTTTTTTGGACAGTATTTGTTTATTTTTATTATTGTATTTTATATTTCAGACCGCCCTCGGTCCTTCATCAGAAACAAGTGAATTTTAAATTTGAATTAGAAACGTATTTCACGATAGCCTCCGAATATTTTTCTTGTGTTTACATCACGTGGTGTGTTTGTTCACAACATGCGGCACGTCCGTAGAGAACGTCTGTTTGTTTTAGATAAAAATTTCTTGGAATATCTGAAAAAATTTTTTTTAGCTATTGAAATATTTGCCGCATGTTGTGAACAAACACACCACGTGATGTAAACACAAAAAATATTCGGACGCTATCGTGAAATACGTTTCTAATTTAAATTTAAATATCACTTGTTTCTGATGAAGGACCGAGGGCGGTCTGAAATATAAAATACAATAATAAAAATAAACAAATACTGTCCCAAAAAAAAGTACATTTTTAAATTCAAAACTATTTAATATTCTTTCATATATATATATATATATATATATATATATATATACGAACTAAATCTAAAAATGAGCCAAAAGTCGACCGCGGTTTCACTCACCGGATCGTCAACTTTTTAATATTCTCTCCTATATATATATATATATATATATATATATATATATACACGAACTAAATCTAAAAACCGCGGTGAGTGAAACCGCGGTCGACTTTTGGCTCATTTTTAGATTTAGTTCGTATCTTTGCTCTGCTTTCGTACTTTCGTACTTTCGTATCGAGATCTTTTTTGTTAAGGTTTTCGTCTTGGGTCTTTTTTTCTTTCAAACACGGCTTTTGCTTTGTTTGTTTCATTTTTGATCCCTCTTTACGCATTTGGTGTTACCTTTTGGGTCTGACGACTTAATTTAACGTTTTGTTAACGGTTTTGTTAACACATCACCTCAGCAACAGAAAAAACCTTTCAGAAACTGGAGAAAAATTAGTCTACTTTTCCTTTTTAAATAGATTGCAAAGAAATTAAAAAATAAATAATAAAATAAAATAAAAAGAAAAATAAAGGGAAAGAAAAAGAAAAAGAAAACGAAAAATAAAAAGAAAAAGATAGAATAAAATCAATTAAAAAAGAAAAGAAAAAAAAATTGACATCGTCTGGGTTCGCAAAAAAAAGGGAGAATGTAACTAAAAATTAACAGACAGCCGTGTTAAATCGACGTAAGTTTAAGCAACACGGAAAAAAGGTGGTAAGAGAGATAAAAGAAGGAAGGGAGGGAAAAAGAAAGAAACTAAAGAAAAACATTTTTTTAAATATTACAGACGCTGGACAAATTCAAAAACCTAATTTCCCCAAAACGTTGAAGTATTAGAAAAAGGCCTTTACTTAAAAAGGCATAATTATTAATAAAAGGGAATAAAAAGATATAGGATTTAAAATAAAATTATTTTTAAAAAAATTAGGTCATTTGAAATTAAACTAAATAAAGACAACACTAGGTAAAAAAAAAAAATTAATTACAATTATTATATACATACCTATAGAAGTACACACATACATACATATATATACACACACAATTCTACGAATAAGAATACATATATACATGCACATACACACACATATACATTCATATATATATATATATATATATATATATATATATATATATATATAAAACTAAAATTATTTAAATGAAAAAAAATTCTAATTTTTACACTAGGATATGCCACTATCCAAACAAGCAAAACATTCCCTTTTATATTCTGGATTTCTTTTGCAGCGTTCGCGGATGAAATGAGGTGTCCAGGGTTTGTCTTGATCCCTGGCAGCTATGCCGAAATATGTCTAGCAAATGCTGCCACAGAGTACTTTCTCGCTCTTGTCTTGATAAATTCGCCAGAAACATAGCAAAATGCGTCTGCTGGTTGTATACAATCTCTTCATGCCATCTGTGACGAATGCATATCTCAACGACGACTTGTCTGCACTTAGGCAACTAGAAGTCTGTTCATTTTATGTTCCCTGTATTTATACTGCTATTTTTTTTTTATGCCGAAACGTTATGGAAATTCTTGAAACTTTCAGAATCGTCTCGAAAATTCGTATTTATTTCTGAGATGAGTAATTTTCAATAATCTTTGAATTATTTTTGTTCTCATCTTAGTTGATATAGGTGTTATGATAGATACAACGTTTCGACCAAGTACCCTCTGGTCATCATCAGGTGTCCATAGATTGGCTGATGTGGATTATCTAAAGTCTTTCGGGATGGTGGCGGAGTAGATGTAGTAGTTGATTGTATATGTGTTAGTACTATCTAGTGATCCTGAGTTCGATCCTTGGACTTGGTAGTGGCGAACCGAATTCCAACATGAAAGAACAATAATTGATTTCACAAGATATTTTGCAATAATCAACGAGATAATCCACATTCTAAATCAGAAGGTATTTTAATCTTCTTTTGTTTTTTTACTCAAGTGATCTTTATAATTGGACTATTTTTTTTTTGCGTGATAAAGATAAAAATAATACACATTTTAATCGATTAATTGTTTTTTAACAATTTTTTCCAAATCCGCTATTTTATTGGTTCTGACCAGGCATCTCGGCTTCAGACACTTTCCTAACGCCATAAAGCAGCTTCCCAGTATAATTTCTATAAACACTTTTATGATCAGAAATTTCCTCTATGGTATCGAGACTTTATGAATTTAAGCGAAGTACTAAATCGAGGAGCCGAGTTCGAATTCCAGTTGAATTTAATGCATTCACTTACGCGCAAATACTCTTGGGAAAGGTATTATCCGTCTCTTTCCTCCAGTTATGGGTTAAATAACAGGACAGATTGGGTTCTATAGCCTTGGCTGGCAACCAGTCTACCGCAGATAGTAATGGCAACCTACTGCGAGATAATCATCTGCCCAGTCAGTCATGTTTCTTTCGAGACATGATCGCCCAAGCGTGTATCACGTATGGCACTGAACTGACCGACTAGATTGACAACAAAGATTCACTAATTTACACTCGAAAAGGCTAGACGGAACCGTAAGTTCTTTTCTTCTCTCGCGCTTCATGTATGTAAGACTCTTTTTTGCCTTCTTGCTTTCTGGTCAAATTTGATCTTCAAAAGTTTAAATGAAATGTCAACCGCTGTCTTCTTGATTCCTCTTCTTTTATTCTTTCTTAATAATGTTTTTGTGTTTTATTCTTTCACGTTCAGTAGCTTTTGTTTTGGTGTGTGTTGTGGTGCAGTAGATAATTGCTCGGAACGAGAAATCAAAGAGCCGAGTTTGAGCTTGAGTCTGAGTTTGAGTTTGAGTTTTGTTTAACGGCATCTCAACCTCTTTGGATTATTTAATGCCAAAAAGGTGGGGTTTTAAGATATTTTTTAATGTTCGGTTATAGTGAGAAGGTTGATTTAGTCAGATTTTGATCATTTGTGTTTTTGTTTTTTTAGAAAACTGAAAATGTCTTCTAGCTTTGTATTCAAAAACGTTTTGCTGATATATCCCGAAAAGGAATACAGTGTAAAATGATCAGTGAATAATGAAACTCCACACCAGGAATAAGACATACAGATTTATTGTACTAAGGTACAATTAACAATAATACAGATATAGGCAAGCCACGGGTTGGAGCGGAATCGACTATCGAATAGTGAATGCTTTTGCCTAAAACTTTTTGTATTTACTAGCCTTCCCACGCAAGGCCAGGTGTGACACATGGTCATTTTATGTAAATATTTTTATAAAAGTGCATTTCTATATTTTCATAGTGTATTTCCTCCCCCAATTTGGGGAGTTAACTATTTGCCCACAGCTGGCCCCTGACAAGTGCTACCACTCTGAGTCAGGGTGGATCTGGGAATATTAGCTGGAATATATCCATATTCGGCAGCCATTATTCTTTCAAGTAAGTGGTGGTTCCATACTCCCCACAACCTCCCAATCAGAGGCCTTGCTGCCAGATGCTGTTTACCTTCATGTCCGGGACCTCAGAAGGGCGAGTTCGAAATTCAGTTGAATCCGTTGCGTTAACTTACGCGCAAATACTCTTGGGAAAGTTACTTTTGAAAGTACTCCTGTTTGTTTGGAATAGGAATATTTTTCAGCTAAATGTCAAAATTCACTTTATCCACGTTCAAAAGTTAGTCCTAAAAAGATTGTATTTTGGACATCTAAAGTATGATATATATATGTAAGCAGAATTCCAAACAAGACATTTGCCATTTCTTTAGCTATTTTCAAGGGATTTGTTGTTAATTGTAATTAATTTCTTTCAACGGTTGTCTTAAAGATGTAATTGTGTGATGCATATTGTACGATAGGCGTGCTTATTCCGATCTCCCTTCAAAGGAATAGGGTTGTAATTAAAGTTGATGTCCTCCTGTTTTAAAATTCCTTTGGCACAGCGTTTCTGTTGTTAAATAAAGAAATGATCGAAAGCGCCTGGAACAATAGACACTAAGGACTATTTTAATATACACTTAGTCACACAATACGGAAAAATTTAAGAATACTCAAGCAAAAATAACAGTACAAATTTTTCTTTATCTGTCATATTCAACGAAACATTGAAAAAATGGTTGCTGCCGAATTTATATATATATATGGCCGAGTGGTTAGAACGTTCGCTTTCTGACCATGAATCCAGGGTTCGAATTTCACCATGCTCAGCACCTTTGTGCGGCACCTTTGAAAAAGGTCTGAAAAACCATATCACGGGTTGACCCAAGCTTTGGGAGTGAAATTGGGTAGACGTTGAGGAGTCATCGATGGTTATGCGTCCTGGCATTTTTCAGACTATTGTTCACGCTAGATACCGCGCTCCTTTCCAGAAACTGTAGCTAAGGTCCACTTAGCATAGTTACAGTATAAACCACAGGTGGGCTCTGTGGGTGTTGAAGAAACACAAGTTTGCCTGAGCAGGAGGCGTCTACAATGGATGTTAGCTAGGCACCCTGGTAAACGGCTATCCTCGAATACAAGTGGTCAGCCATTATACATATGTGTGTGTGTGTGTGTGTGTGTGTCTGTGTGTGTGTGTGTGTTAGGATGTGCTGTTTATGTATCTTCTTTTTGTGGTGAAACGTCCTGTCCATCGTTACATTTTGTTAATGTATATTTTACTTCCTGCCCCTCTACATTTTTAAGGCTCTAACCTAATAACACCCGGAAAAATCCATTTTGGGGTCATACCGCTTGTTTTCCTGGCTTTTTTTTTTTTTTTTTTTTGCTTTCCGAAGAGATGATTACTAATACGAACCCGTCGAAATAAATTATCGTTTATAATCACTTTAGATGATGCGTTGAGCTTTCCTTTATATATATGAATAGAATAAGTAATAAACAAGTAGGAAAAAAGTGTCTTTAATCTAACATGTTCTACTTTTAACAAGCTTCTTCAGAAATATCTTAAAAACGAATGACTTAAAAATCCAACAGACAGTATGTTGATTGAGGTATAGTTTCATTGGTCAGATAAGTGTCACGTGTGATAAAGCAATGGATGAATATAAAATGTAGAAGAAAAAATTTGTGTCTGTTTAAGTGTGCGTGCCAACGCGCTATAAAGACATAAGATGTTTATTATAAATGTAAGTATATGTAAGCGAAAATAATAAGCGCATTCAAATCATAGACGAACTAAGCGTGTGTATATGTCGATAACCTTAGTATGTGTGAATGACAGTGACAAAATAATAAACATCTAATGTTTTTATTATGCGTTGGCACACACTTAAACAGACACAAGTTTTTCCTTCTACATTTAATATTCGTCCATAGATTTATCACACGTGACATGTATCTGACCAATGAAAGCACCTGGAACAATAGACACTATGGCCTATTAAAATAGGTCATAGTGTACCCTTAGCTTCAATCAACATTGGTCCTGGGTATGACAATAAACTACATTCAGCATCAAGACCTCTGATTGGGAGGTTGTGAGGAACATGGAACCACCTCTTAATTGCTTTTGTTCCCAGGTCCACCCTGATCCGGGGTAGTAGCACCTGTTAGGGTCTCAACTATAGGCTAATAGTTTATCCCCAAACTTTAGTCAAAACACTATGAAAGTATCCAAATAGATTTTTATAGAAAATATACATTTTTGAAGGAAAAATTATTTCCAGCAATACATTTTTGAATACAAAACTGGATGGCATCTTCAGTTTTATAAAATAAAAATAAAAAAATTAATAATAAAAAAAATTTTCATCAAAATCTGACTAAATCAATTCGTAGTTAGACTTAATTTCAAGGCAAGTTGGAGAAAACGATTGCATAGCGTGATTCAAGAATATCAGTGACATACAGTTTTTTAACTCCAAGTACCTGAAATTTATTTTTACTTTTTATGATTGAAGATATCTGGAATAATTCATAACTGACTTTAATTTTTTTTTCTAGAATTTGCCATGTTTAAACGATAAGTAAATCGAAGAAGAAAAAACATGTGAATTATGCGTTTTATTTTGCCGAATGTAATGGCAAGTCGCTAAGAATTCTTCGGTAAATCCATCCAGCAAACATGGCCTCTCATCGTAAGCTTTCTAAAGTGGTTTGGTGACTGAGAAAGATTAATAGATGTTTCCAGTGGAAAGAAAGAAGAAGGAATGAAAAATTAGAATTGTTTAGAAATGTGAGATGGAGTGAAGGAGAATATACCTCAAACCGACAACCACTTAAATACATGTATACACAGGACAAAATTGGATTCGGTATGAAAAAAAAAATAAAGGAGTAAAATGAACGTTATATGGAATGAAAAACAAAGAAGAAAGGGGAAAGACTGAAAACTTAAAAAGAATGAAATAATAAATTTAACAAAGAAAAAAAATCTGAAGAAAGCAAAAGAATAAAATAAAATAAAAACAAAGAAATTGAAGAAAATAAAGGAACACAAAAAAAGAGGACAAAAAGAAAGAAAACATTTTTAAAAACAGTAAAGAAAGAAAGAAATTTAATAAAACAAAAGAATCGGAATAAAAAAATTGAAGAAAAAAATGAAAGAAAGAAAGAAAGAAAGAAAATAAAAGAAAGAAAATAAAAGATACCATAAAGAATAAAAGAAATAATTTGAAGAAAATAAAAGAAGCAAAAATAAAGACTCGAAGAGTACAAATAGAAAAAAAACAAAGATAGAAAGAAAGAAAGAATATATGAATGAAAAAAAGAAAACAAAGAAAAAGAAAGAAAATTAAAGAAACGGTAAAGAACGAAAAGAGAAAGAAAGAAATTGAAGAAAAAAGAATTAAAAAAAGAATCGAAGAAACAAAATAGAAGAAAGAAAGAAAGAAAGAAAGAAAGAAAATAAAAGAGACAGCAAAGAATGAAATACAGAACATATGGAAATACTTGGGGATATTAAATAATTTAAGAAAATAAAAGAAGCAGAAAAACAAATAGAGAAAAAAAAGAATGATTGAAAGAAAAAGAGAAGAGACATTGAAGAAAGAAAAAACAAAGAAACAAATAAACAAATAAACAAACAAACTAAAAAAAGGAGGAACCTAAAAAAAAGAAGAAAGCAAAAAGTGAAGTATGCAACCAAACGTCGAAGAAATAAAAATGCAAAAAGAAAAAAAATAAATGAAAGAAAATTAAAGTGAAAATGAGTTTTAAAATATACAGAATTAAGGAAGAAAAGAAACATCATTTGAACGGACAAAAAGCAAAAGAAAAAATTAATAAAAAACAAAAAAAAACAAAAATAAACGGAAAACTGGCGTGGTCCGGAGGTGAACACTTATCTTCAAAATATGGCGGAATGTTTAACGGGGTAACGTGGGGTAAGAACATGAGATGCGGGTACTTAGCACACCGGGAAAAGAAGAAGCGAAATTGACAGGGGATCACTTGTCACAGAAAAGAATCTATGAGGCAATAAAAGTTAGAGTGGCTGAAGTAAGCTTAACACTAAATAATACGATGTTAGGAGCTGAGCAGAAAAGGAAGGAAGGAAGGAAGGAAGGAAGGAAGGAAGGAAGGAAGGAAGGAAGGAAGGAAGGAAGGAAAAGATGACAAATGAAGGAAGGAAGGAAAAGTTGACAAATGAAAAAAATTTGTAAAACGAGACTGGAGAGAAGAATGAGATGAAAACACGAATTAGTTAAAGACAAGAAACAATAAGAATAAGGAAAACTGTGAGACTTTCTAAAGCTAAGTAAAGTATTAAGAAACAGGAAAATTTCGTTACAAAGAAAATAATACTGAACAAATATTTAATATCAGTCCTCTCTATGGAAGCGAATGTTGGACAATTTCGTTACAGATGAATAAGAGACTTGAATCAACGCAGATGTGGTTCTACAGAAGGATGCTGAGAATACTACAGATCGAACATATAAGTAACGAAAAAGTTTTAAGGATAATAAAAACAAAAAGAACGCTTACACTTGGCTTCAGAAAAGGTGGATTTAGATGTCTCGGGTACATAATGAGGAAAGACGGCTTGGGGAACTTGACCCTAACAGGACATAATTAAAGCAACATAGATAGATGAGAACAGCGAGTGACCTACTTGAAAAGTTTGTGTAAAGAGTTGGCTAAACAGGAACTGGAAGAAATCTCGAATATACAAACTTTACTATGATCTACAAAGGATAGAAAATTGTAAGTTAGGAAGTTCTGAAGAACTGTGATCGCCCACGTTCTGAAAGACAAAAAGGATGCTAGAGAACGAGAGGTATTTGAAGAAAACGATGAGAATGCAAATGAGAAGTAGCAGAGGGAGGGAAGAAGAAATAGTAATAATAATCTAAACTTATTTATAAATGGAACTGTGTGTGTGTGTGTGTGTGTGTGTGTGTGTGTGTGTGTGTGTGTGTGTGTGTATCAGTTACCTATAGACTCCGAAATGGCTGAACAGATTTTCTTGAAAATTTACACAGTTGTACTATAAGCGTCTACGGGTGTTCTTAACTAGGGTTTGTGTCGAGGTACCACCGATAAATATTGAAAATCGATAATCGAAACAATCGGGTTATAGAAGGAGTGGTCCGATTTTAATCAAATTTGATACACTCATAGACAAAGACATAAGAAACGATATCCAGAAGTTTCAAGGTTGCAGTTTTTACAATAGTGCAGAAAATCGATAATATATATATGCTAGTAATAAAAATACGAATGCAAAAACAGGTACTAAAGAATAGAAACAACGATACAATGGGAAAAACGCAAACTACATACGTGTGACCAAGTTAATAAACGATATAGTCATAATGTAGAGAAAACCTTAGTATAGAAAATGAATAAGGTAGGCTTGGACTTTGACATTCAGGCATGACTTGGTAAGAGTGGTGATCCACTGGGAATTTCGCAAAAGAATAATGTTTGTTTATGTACACCAACGGTTTAATCCAGTCCAAAAGATCTGTGAGAGAATGACAATAATAAAATCTTAAATGTCTTTGCCATTCAAACAAATCGCTCGAAAAAAATCAGATGAATAAAGAAGATAAATTGTGTCACTAAATAAATAATGTAGTACAGGGAATTATGTACAAATGCTCTCAGCCCCAAAGCCGAAGGGTGTATCTGAAAACAAAAAAAAAATCACATTCCCACTACTCTAACGTAGCATTCCTGTGACTTTTATATAAATATTTTCATGGTAATTGCTTTGATGATCTTGTCTCTATGATACTTTTTAAGCATGGTACTAGATTGGCGACAAGGCCACATCATTTCACATTTGAGATGGATGTAGCCGCAAGTCCTATGCTAACAGTTTCTTCTATCACACTTCTCGCTAGCGGAACTCTTTTCTAGTTTTTTCCTTTCCGCTAAAGTTTGATCTTCAAAAATGTAAATTCAATGTGTATTGTTATTTATTGTCTTCTTAATTTCTTTACTTTTACTGAACGCGCTCTTTAATAATGTTTTTTTTTCATATTCTTTCACACTCAGTAACCCGCTGCGTCTTAGTGACTTTATTGCCTTGCTCGGGGTAAAATAATTTAAGAAAAAATTAATATATTCTGGAATTCGCAATCGAGTGTATTCCCCAGAATCAAGGACGGTGACACTTGGAAACAAGAATGAGTATTCCAGAACTTGAATGTGCTTTAAGTGTAGACCAAAAAGTGGGGACAGAAGAAAGGGACATTGAACATATACTAACCTGAGTATAAAGCATAGAGTTGTGCCATTAATAGTTGGAGCACTTGGATAGATTTGATAAATTAGAAAATCTGGGTAAAACGTGGATGTGCATTGTGGTGCTGTGAATATTGGCTCAAAACGACAAATCGGGGAGCCGAGTTCGAATTCCAGTTGAATTAATTGCATTCATATACGAACAAATACCCTTGGAAAAGGTATTATTCCGTCTCTTCCCTACAGCTATGTGTTAAATAATAAGGACAGATTTGGTTGTATAAAGAGACATGATCGCCCAAAGCGTGTATCATGTATGGCACTTAACTGACTGACTGAATAAAACACAAGTCTGCGCCAAACAGTAACGACGAGGCCTAATAAAGACTGAATGAAAAATTTGTTGAATTTGATTGGTTCGTTTTTACGGTTTATCAACCCTTTGCGGGTTATTTAAAGTTAGAAAATATTTTAAAGATTTTTTGGAGATAGTAATGAGATAACTATTTACTGATACAAAGCTTATTAGTTAAGACATAGTTGAGGGAGATAAGGTGGATTCATTCTTTTCCCGATGATATATGCGTGTAAGTGAATAAGACCAGCCAGTTTAATTTTATTTGTGGTACACGTTTGGGTGATCATGTCACAAAAGAGACATAACTGATTGGGCAGAAATGTTTTTTGTCGCAGTAGGTTGTCATTACTCTCTACGGTAGACTGGTTGCCAATCAAGGTTATAGGACCCAATCTGTCCTCTTATTTGACCCATAGCTGGAGGGAAGTGACGTGTAAATACCTTTCCCAAGAGTATTTGCGTGTTAGTGAATGCAAGAAATTCAACTGAAATTAGAACTTGACTCTCCACATTATCGTTCCGAGCCAATATCCACTGCACATCCGCGAATATAACCAACCCGACTGGAATTACAACTTGGCCCTCCGATTTTCAACTCTGAGCAGTAATCGATTACACCACCTGCACATCTAAACTTACAGCACCTGCTATTCTCTGTCGGTCACCCACCTAAGTACTGACTAAGCTCAACGTTGCTTAAGTTCAGTGACCGTACGAGAACAAGTATGTCAATGTGATATGGCCGTAAGCTAGGGAAATGGGTGAGATATAAACGCAAACTTCGGTTATAATTGTGCACAGAGGCGAAACTCTAAGTTTTCTGGTGCCCTCCATTGAATATTTCAATTAAAATTCTAGCGTTTCTTCATTTTCAGCGTTTTTCTTCGGCCCTTTCAGGTTCCGGGGAATTTCAACTAATTCTAAGCCCAATCCCCAGACAGTACCTCACTTCAGGAGGTGGCTGGGTTTATTGTCTGTCGCTAGAGGCGTCCCCAAACGTGAAAGTGTCAAGGGGGCTTGGGCAATTTTTTACGGTATTGCCGTCAAACGTACCAGAACTTCTTTTTCAACGTGATATGCCCGTAAGCCTGAATATTTAAGCATACCTGCTCATGATAAGTCTTTATCGGTGACCCAGAAATATCTGACGTGGCCATTTTGGAAATAATAATAATAATGATGATGATAATAGTAATAATTTACCCAGATGAATCAGACATTGATGTTTGCCAAACATCATTGTTTTAGAAGTGGCTTAGAAATCGTGGCTTCGAAACAGTGGTCTTAAGAGGAAGACAGAAAACCTTATTGTGGCAGCACAATAGCAATGTTCTCCAACTAATGCTTCTTCTTCTATGTGCCTTGTCCTTTCAGGACACAGGCGATCAAGGCCTTTCACGTCTCCCTATCCTTGGTGTCTCTTAGCACGCTTTCTCCAGTTACACCTGACAACAACCGTTATCCTTCAAATATGTTATCCGCTGCTTTCCTTTGTCTTTTTTTCCTGTATATGGCCTGTTAGTATTAGGTTCTCCAATCCCTTCTTCCTCATGTCCTGGGAACTTTAGCTGTCTTTTTCTGACGCTCAGTATTAATTTCCATTTCGTTTCCATCTTTTCCAAAACTTCCTCATTGTTCACATGCTCGATCCATGATACCCGCAGCATCTGCATTTCAGTTGCTTCAAGTTTTTCCTTCATCTTGATGGTATTGTCCAGCATTCACTTTTATATTGAAGAACTGACATCACATAACAATCTAGCACTCATCTTCTTTGTTTCTAGTGAAAGTTTCCTGTTTCTTAATACTTTACTCAGCTTCTGGTACGCGTTCTTCACCATGCCAATTTGCCTTCGGATCTCTGTGTCGCACTTTCCGTCTTCTGTTAGAACACTTTTTTTTAATCGTGTCACCCCAAGCAAGGCATTCCACTGCCACTATAGCGCAGGGGGTTACATAGAGGGATTGAGTATGGGAAATGTCAGGAGGGTGATAGACGACTTAGGATGTACATAGAGAGAGAGTTGGAGAGAGTGGGTGTGAGTTAGTGTGTTAGGAGGTGTCTATTGACCTTACATTTAAACTCTTGTAGGAAGCAAGCATGCGGAAGGGAATTCCACAGGCGGGAAGTGCGAGGAAAGAAGCTGTTGGAGTAGAAATTGCGGTTACATTTCATCGGTTTCGCTGTAAAAGGGGGTACCTAGTTGCCAATCTAGTATCTCGTGAAAATTCACACCTAGGGGGCATAAGTGATTTAAGTTCGTCAGAGCAGAAGCCATGAAAGTATTTATAGAAGAGGCACAGGGATGCCACGTCACGCCGGTGAGAGAGATACTGCAGGCGGTCAGCCAAGTCGATATCAATCACATTACAGATTCTTCGCTGTATTTTGTCAAGAACCCCGACCAGATGTGGCAGCAGTACTCAATACACGGGCGGATGGTGAATTTATATAATTGCAGGATAGATTCAAGCGGAAAGAATTTCCGGGCCCTGCACAGAGAGCCGACTTTCATAGCTGCGGATTTAGCAATGGATTCGACGTAGTCATTCCACTTGAGGTCCGCTGAGAGTGTCAGGCTTACCAGGTATTTAAATTTTTGTACCTTCTTGATTTTAGTATCCTCCACCTGTATTTGGAATTTGGGCTGCTCTTTTCGCTGATGACCATGCATTCTGTTTTCTTGCAGTTTATTTGTAGTCCTCTTTTGTCACTCTCTTCAGCTATCTTCCGTAGGAGGTCTTGTAGTTTTCTTTCCGTGTCTACAATCAGCACTGTATCATTTGTATAAGTATAATACTTATGTTATTCAAATTGTGGCCTCCAATTACAAATCCTGGCATAATATCTAGGGTTCTCAAAATAGTCTCGCTAATCCGGTAAAAATACTCATCCTTGTCTTTCTATCTTTGTATATCTGCTGAATTCGTTACCTGTCCGTACGCAGACAGTTTGCTGCCAGTAGAGATTCTTAATTACTCTTATGTCTTTCCCAAATATGTCGAGGCTGCTGAGCATCTTCATCAATTCTTTGTGGCGCATTAGGCGTTCGACAAAATATGTTCGTGTCAGTTAAGTGCTATACGTGAAACACGCTTTTGGTGATCATGTGTCGAAAGCGACATGACTGACTGGGCAGAAAGTTATCCCGCAGTAGGTTGACATTGCTTTCTGCGGTAGACTGGTTGTCAGCCAAGGCTATAGAACACAATCTATCCTATTAATTAACGCATAACTGGAGGGAAGAGACGGATTAATACCTTTCCCAAGGGTATTTGTGCGTAAGTGAATGCAAGGAACTCAACTGGAATTCGAACTCGGCAACCCAATTTGTCGTTCCGCGTCGATATTCTCTGCACCACAACGCACATCCAATCTAATGCTTACAAGGCTAAAAACAAAAACAAAAATAAAGACGATAGCTGAAATCCTGCCTGTCGCCTGTGCTATCAGTTTGGCGAAACTGTTGACCCCGTGGTATCAAGTTTCCCAGTCCTTGCTGGGAAAGAATACAGTATTCTAATAAAGTATTAGACATGACAAGCTACGATAATATATTCATTGTTATGTCTGTTTGAATGATGGCATTGAAGTCTGGGTTACATGGTACAAACACCACCCGAATGATCTCACAAATGGTGATAGAGTGACTGCATTGTGGAATTTCCCAATCCTCATCGATAAGGAACAGTCATTGTCGTGGAAGATTTTAGAAACAAGAACCTGTCAACTAATTGAGATTAACCTGCCCACAGATTTCCAATGTTTCTTTAAAGAATTCAGAAACTCAAATTATAAGGACCTACAAATATAAGTAACAAAAATGTGGAAACTTAAAACTGTGATTATCCCTGTTGTGATACGGGGAATTGGAATTTGATAAAGGAGAGAACCGAAAACTATGTGAGTAAAATTATTTGGCACATCAGCATCTCAGTGCTACAGAAGATTACTGAGTGCGAAATTGCAAATATCATCTGCAGTGCCGTTTTTTTTTTGTTTTTTTTTTCTCAGAGAGACTTGAGGGGACTTGATAATTAAGTACTTAGAATTACACTCTGGCAAGATGATATCATGAATAATAATAATAATAATAATAATAATAATAACAATAATAATAATAAGAGAAGAACATTATTTGAGAAATGAAAAAGAAAAAAGACAGTTTAACAAAGTTTAGATATTTCTGTCTTTTTCAAGTTTAGCCCCATGCGCAATAGTGGCAGTGGAATGCCTTGCTTGGAGTGAGATGATTAAAAAAAAAAATTTTGCTTAAAATTATAAGATAACATTAAAAAAACTTTTGTACAAACATCGCTTCTTCTTCTTCTTCTTTTTCTTTTTCTTCTTCTTCTTCTACGTGCCCTGTCCCTTCAGGACGTAGGCGATCATAGCTTTCCACGGTTCCCTAAGAAGAATATATGCGAAGAAAAGGAAGGAGGAAGAGAGAGAGGGATACTTATGAATGGGTTGCTTCAGCTTTGGGGGAATTGTACCGAGCTAAACTGGAAGCAAGTGATCTATTGATATTTATGGTCTCGGTAAGGAGGACTGTGGGAAGCGTCAGCCTTCTTATAAAAATCGTCCTCCGTACTCTTTGGGTTGGTGATCTTCCGGGCGACGCGTGACTGGTTAATTGTCGTGGTGAAAAATATTACTGATTTCTCTCTTCTGTTACTAGACCTAGTTGAAGCGGGTCTCAATAACAGAATTCATCTTGCAACCTTTACCAGGCTGTTGCTGCTCTCTTCTGGGTTCTCCCCATTTTATTTCTGCGTCGAAGGTTATTCTTTCAACATATAACTACTACTAATAATAATAAATGTCCTGATGAAACAATAGTAATGACACTTATGGCTTCTTATTGGAACTGATATGAAGTGATAACATGTATTTGCTTTGTTCTGAATAATTAATATCGGCTACCGTTCAATGCTACAGATTGGTTTGGTCTGGCCTTAACACGTTGACTGCCAGATGCCAATTACAAAATTTGACCTCAGACGCAAATGTTTCAAAAAATTCCAAGCACGGGATAACTCGTAGTCGGCATGAGGTAACTAGCAGTTGGCACGAGATAACTCGTCGTCGGCAATAAAAACTGCCAACCAGGAGTTATCTCGTTGGTAGGGAATGTATTAACAAGCTGTGGAAGAGTAGCCGGCGAGTTTCATGATCAGGTGTCGAGAGGGTTGTAATAATTTTGTTTTAACGTTTGAAGGATGAGGTAGCCAAGGCACCTTTGGTGCCGCCTGTAGATACTTCGAAACTTCTTCAGTCGCCAATCGAATTGGGTTACCCAAACTGTAGGGATTTTTAACTGGACCCCACATACCATGGTTATGCGCTATTTTTATCAAAACCTTTAGCCATATTTAATACATTTGGCTGCGACACATGTGCTTAGCATACCCTTATTAGACTGGTTGTCATGGTGCGTATATTGGATTTTGTATATTTGTACTCCTGAGTTTGTTAACTTGGTGCAATCATACGCAATAATATTATAAGATTTTATGAATTTAAGCGTAGTACTAAATTGATATCAGGGCCTCATTTTTTTTTCCAGTAGAAATGGATAGATGTAACCGTAACTTCTATGCTAAGTTTCTTCACTCACGCTTCTCGCTTTTGTAACTTTCTTTTGACTTCTTACATTCCAGTCAAGTTTGATCTCCCAAAAATGTAAAATGTCAATCTTTGTCTTCTGTCTTCTTAATTCTTGTTCATGTATTGCCCCATCCTCTCTTTAATGTTTGCCTTTTCTAATACTTTCTCACACTTAATTAATCCTTGTGTCTTATCGGATTTATTGTTTCGCTTGGTGTGAAATGATTATAAAATGTAAATGTCCTGATGTTACTATGCAAGGCTTTCTTCTTGTGATTATTGGTTTTAAATTGATTAGCAGTTTTAACATGCAGATATATTGACTTGAATTAAGATCGGGGTTGTACTGTAATGTAACAGATATCGGCTCGGAATATGTAATCGGAGAGCCGAGTTCGAATTCTAGTTGAATTCGTCGTATTCATTTACTCACAAATACTCTTGCGAAGGACATTAATCAATCTTTTCTACCTACAGCTATGGCTTAAATAGAGTGGATTCTATAGTCTTGGTTGGCAACCAGTCTACTACAGAAAGAAATGGCAACCTACTAAGCGAAAATCTTCTGCCCAGTCAGTCATGGATCGAAAAAGAAATGAATAACCAAGCGTATATCACGTATGGCACTTAACTGACTGACTGAATGTCTTCTAAGCCCTTTCGGAGTTCACTTGGAATTTTCACGTCTTCAGGCAGGAGTAGGTGCCATATCGACCAAGCGTGTATCAGGTATGATACTTAATTGTAACTATATCGATTTACTTTGTAAGTTGCCTAACGTTAACCAGCTGAACATGTCTTCTACCGGCTGACACAATGGATATCTATGATTCTGAGTTAGAGTAAGGGGTAGTTAGCATCATGGTAACCTTTCCAGGTGGTTGATTTTTTATTTTTATTTTAGTTTGAAGTATGAGGCAGTTAAGACATAGAGATTCTTGGCAATACACTCAGTATCAGAGACCATCTGCATTGGATGGTTACTCGACGGGAAGATATTTTTTAAATGGCTCCGCCTGCAAGCTTACGCGCTGGTTCTTAGCAGAACCTATCACCATATCGCGCATATTTATCAGACTTGCTATCAATATGGATATAGTAATAACAACAATAATAATAATAATAATAATAATAATAATGAATCGAAATATGATGAAAAATGACATAATAATAAAATCTGTAAACAAACACTGGTATGAACATCACCCACCCAGCACCGGTTACAGAAATAGAAGATGTCACCATTCTATGGGATTACACCATCTACACACATAGAAAAATTGAAGCAAATAAGCCGGACATTATTGTTAAAAACCAGAAAGAGAAAACTTGTCTATTAATTGATAAGGCTTGTCCAGCGGAGTGTAACATAGCAACCAAGGAATTTGAAAAACTGTCAAAATATAAAGACCTGGAAATTAAAATAGAAAAAATGTGGAAATTGAAAACAAGAGTTGTGCCAGTGATAGTAGGTGCACTTGGAATGATAAAAAGTGGAACAAAACAACACATTGAAAAAATCCCTAGAAACCCCAGCTTAAGAGATATACAAAAAATTGTCTTATTAAGTACAGCCCACACACTAAGGAGAACTGTGTCTATGTAACGCTAGGGATGATGGGGAAGATAGAAAAAAACATGAAATGGAGCCATAACAACATGCCACGACCTGCCTTAGGTCTTCCCGCAGACTTGGTTGGTTGTGCGACCATAGCAGAAATAGAAATATGATGAAAAATGACATAATAATAATAATAATAATAATAATGTCAGCTGTTTTCTCATAAGGAATCATTAGACATTCATTATCCGTGCAGCAAGAGGTATTTCAATTGACAGAAAAATCTTCCCTCTTATACAGTTATTCAGGAAAACAGGTTTCTCCTGTCCAATAAATGTTATCGCTCTTTCTATTAGTGATAGGGTTTCCTTCCTAGCCTTTTGTTTGATATATTACGAATACCAACAATCTGATAATGTCATTGTTTCCTCGTCGAGTGATATGTGCTATCTATTTTAGTTTTGGCTGTTGTTATAAATCCTCAACATTTATATCATTTAGAAAATCCTTTGCTTATAATTCTGAGGCACAAGTCCACAGGCTTCGAAGAAGGACGGTTCTTTGCAATACCTACATGATTCATCTGCTCGAAGCCATTTTAATCATTGATTTAAGAAACTAGTTGAATGCAGTTAAAAGTTCAGACAATTCTGAACAGGTCGGGCATTATTACCGTGTGAATGACTAAATCTGTTGAGGTTATTTAAGAATATGATTTAATCAGTCAGTCTGTTAAGTGCCATACGTGATACACGCCTGGGTGATCATGTCTCGAAAGAGATATAACTGACTGGCTTATCCCGCAGTAGGTTGTCATTACTTTCTGCGGTAGATTGATATAGAACCCAATCTGTTCAACTGGAATTTGAACTCGGCTCCCCGATTTTTCATTCCGATCCGATATCCACTGCGCCACAACGCACATGATTTAATGTTTCATAGATATGGACGCTGGCGTCGCTTTGTTGGTGTGCTGCTCGCTGACTCAATAAAAATAATAAAGACCATATATTTCAAGACAATTACATTACCTGTTGATATAGGGACTTTGAGAATTATATCAAAAGAAGTAAACAAATATGGGGAATGGAATTCTTAATACCCTAAATCATGTGAATAAATATTGTGTATTAAAGCCTCTGGTTGAAACTTGAAGGTAAAGCAAAGGCAAACCACAATAATAATAATAATAATAATAATAATAATACGAAGAATTTGAGAAGAACTTTTTGCTGAATATTTAAGGCAATTGCTATCACCCTTTTCCAAGGAGCCTCTACAGGGACTAGAAATGTGAATATTCATAGAAGAAGAAGAAGAAGAAGAAGAAGAAGAAAAGAAGAAGAAGAAAAGAAAAGAAGAAGAAAAAGAAAAGAAGAAGAGAAGGAGGAGAAGAAAAGAAGAAGAAGAAGAAGAAGAAAAGAAGAAAAAGAAGAAGAAGAAGAAAAGAAGAAGAAAAAGAAGAAAATGTTATTAATTATTAAAAATTGTAGCATGACAAAAATCGTAACATAAAGAAAATAAAAAAATAGGAAAGAAGAAACTGTAAATGTGGAAAGAAAGAAAGAAAGAAAGAAAGAAAGAGCAACAAATAAATAAATAAGTAAAATGCAAGAAGAAAATAAATAAATAAATAAGGAAGGAAAGAAAAGGCAATAAAAAAGAAAAAAGAAAAAAGAGCAAAAAATAAATAAAGAAAGAAAGAAAGAAAGAAAGAAAGAAATAAGTAAAATGCAATAAGAAAATAAATAAATAAGGAAGGAAAGAAAAGGCAATAAAAAAAGAAAAAAGAGCAAAAAATAAATAAATAGAGAAAGAAAGAAAGAAAGAAAGAAAGAAAGAAAGTGAGAACCATGTGACACTACGTCCAGACGGTTTTGACCGATATATTTGTTTGCATCGTCTGGGAATACGTACAAGACGTTTTTAGTGGGATAAGTTTACCCGGGCATCGACAACATTTGGCGGTTTGAAATATATATATAATGTCTGAGAAAGAGAGACAGAGTAAGGGAGAGAGAGCAAGTAAGCTAGTGAATGAGTGAGTTAATGTTTTCTATGTGTTAATGCGCATGCGCATATGTGTATGCGTTAATATGTGTACATAAATTTTTGTGTACGTAGCAAATGTGTGTGTATGAGCTATTGTGATATACATATGCAAATAGGTGTAGGATTGCTGATGCATGTGTGTGAATGTGTTTTTGTGAAAGTAAATGCACTTGGTTCTGTTTCTTGTAGTTGCATGCGTATATCTTCTTTTATGTACCATGTCCTTTCAGGACGTAAGCGATCATGGCTTTCCACATCTTCCTATCCCTGGTGGCTCTTAGCACGCTTTCTCCTGTTGCACCATGCAACCCTCGTTCCGTCATCCACCTGATCAGGTCCTTCAAATATGTTATCCGCTGCTTTCCCCTGTCTCTTTTTCCTTCTATTTGGCCTGTTAGTAACAGGTTCTCGAAGCCCCCCTTCCTCATTGCATGTCCCAGGAACTTTAGTTATCTCTTCCTGATGCTCAGTATTAATTTTCTTTTCATCTCCATCCTTTCCAAAACATCGTCATTGCTCACATGCTCAGTCCATGATATCCATAGCATCCTTCTGTAGAATCACATTTCAGCTTCTTCAAGTTTTTCCTTCATCTTCGAAGATATTGTCCAACATTCACTGCCATATTGAAGAACCGACATCACATAGCAATCCAGTACTCTCCTCTTTGTTTCTAGTGAAATTGTCCCGTTTCTTAATACTTTACTCAACTTCTGGAATGCTTTTTTTGCCATACCTATTCGCTTTCGGATCTCAGTGTCGCACTTTCCGTCTTCTGTTAGAACACCTCCTAGGTATTTAAATTTCTTTACCTGCTTGATTTTAGAGTCCCTCACCTGTAATTGGCATATTGATGCGTATATACATGATAACATTGTGGGTTTCTTCTGTGCTCGTTCATATGCAACAAGCAGAAATGCCGGCACGATTAAATTGTTTTTTTTTTTCAACCACGACCAAACACCCACTTGCCTGCCCGGTACGCCGATTATTTAGGGTGACATGCTTCTTATTTTAGAATTTTCTCCGTGGCACGTTTACTATGTCCCGAGTTTAATTTTTTTTTTTTTTAACTGGCAGCTCGACATCAGCCACTTTCTCATCGGCAGGATATGGCTTCCTTCTGTCTCTTCTTTAAATATTTTCATGGGTTCTGCTCTGACGAACTTAGGTCGCTAGTGCCCCCATCCACAAGAATTTACTCAGGCAACCAGGCTGGCAACAAGGTCCCTTCCTTTTACAGTTAGATCAACCAAATGCAGGCGACAATTCTACTTCACAGCTTCTTTTCTCGCCCTTCCCGCCTGTAGAAATCCTTTCCATATACATGTTTTCCTGACGGCTACAACCTCCAGGAATTTGAGTGCAAAGTCGATTCCCATCTCTTATCCACTTGACTCCAGTCCTTTCTACATCACCCCGTATATCTTGTTCTTTTTCTTTCTCTTTACCTTCGCAAATGTCTTTACTCATGTGTTCACATCCTTCTCTTGTCCTTTCTCTTTCATCCCCTGTAGCTGGTTTGTTTTTGTTTTCACTCTCCTATTGCCTAAAATATTAATTCTCTTATGTAGCCCCCTGCACATCAGTAGCAGTACCGCTTTGCTTAGGGTGAAATGACTAAAAAAATAATGGCGAAGAGTTTATTTCAAACTGCCCGCTTATTTTAGAAGTTAAAAGATTCCCACTGGTATGGCTCTGGCCCTTGAAAAAGATTAGAAAATAAAAAAACAAAATTTTACTTACTCAATAAAAGATATATATTAGTTAAATACAAAGTGCAGTATAAATGTTGTTTCAAAATTTGAGATGAATTCTACTTCTAGATCTTTGGCCATTACATTGTCGTTTATGGCTTGATGCTTGCCCAGCAAATATACTATTTGTTCCTTCTTTTAATTTAGACGTTGTGCAATGCAGTTTATGGTAATGAATATTGGACATTTCCTCCAGACGGAACTACAAGTCATACTTCTTGTGTAACAAAGCAGTGATGCAGAAACAATTGTCCTGGCTTCATTGCCAAGGACAAATGACGTCCTTCATTCACTATTGTTTGAAGGTGGTTCTTAAGAGTAACGCCTGTTCCATTCTGTGCAGTAATATTGAATCTCTGAAGTTAAAATTGAAGAGAATATAGAATAGAATACCAGGATATCGTACATGCTGCCATCAATGACTTTCCTGCAACACTTCCTTTAGTGAAGGCTAAAAGCAACCATATTAAATATGAACTTCTGGTGTAATTTAGTAGATTAATACTTAATTTGCATTAAAATTGTATGCTAATATAATACATTTTTCAGAGGTTATGTCACCTTGTCGGCTGGGGCTTTAGAAAACGCCGACTTCACCTCTACAGAGGAGTAAAAACCCAACCCACCCACAATGAGGCGTCCTAGTTACGACGATAAACGTATCCGTGTTCTGGGTTTGATGATAAACTACATCCGGGAGCAGGGCCTCTAATTGGGAAGTTTTGAAGAGCGTAGAACCACCTTTTGGTTTCTGTTGTTTCCGGGTCCACCCTGACCTGTAGCACCTATTACGGTCTCAGCTATGGGCAAGTGGTTAACCTCCAAACGGGGGTCAAAACACTATGAAAGTATTAAAATAGATTTTACAGTGAAAATTCCAGCAATGCTTTTTTGGAGAAAAAATATTACCAGCAATACATTTTTTAAAGAAAAAAATATTACCAGCAAATCATTTATGAAGAAAAAATATTACCAACAATACGTTTTTGAAGAAAACGATATTAACAGCAATATACTTTTGATGAAAAAAAAAAATATATATACCAGTAATATATCTGACTCGATAAAAAATGCATCAACGAAATATGATCTACAAACTGATTTTTTACAAAGAATACATATTCTATTCAGACGAATTTGTTCTAAAAGACTTGTCGGCATTAAATAACCCATTGTGGTTGATATACCGTAAAACAAAACAAACCAAACCAATCGAGAGTTATGAGCTTTTCTTTTGTAAATGTATTTATGCTGCATTCTATCGTCTGCATTGTTATTAACAACTGCCTCCAATCGTTCTAAAAACTTGTTGATACCATTTTCGAAGAAATTTCGCGTTTTTGTTGTACTGCGGTTTCCGGTTTTCTCTTTTCCGATCTTCTTACTTTTTTTTCAATTGGAGTAGATAGACTAAACTATCGCCCGGTTCACACGCCACCCACGTCTATTGAACAGGTGAAGAGGCTCATCCTTGTTTCCTGTTTAGGATGCGGTTTCCGGTTTTCTCTTTTCCAATCTTCTCACTTTTTTTTCAATTGGAGTAGATGGACTAAACTATCGCCCGGTTCACACGCCACCCACGTCTATTGAACAGGTGAAGAGGCTCATCCTTGTTTCCTGTTTAGGATGCGGTTTCCGGTTTTCTCTTTTCCAATCTTCTCACTTTTTTTTTCAATTGGAGTAGATGGACTAAACTATCGCCCGGTTCAAACTCCACCCACGTCTATTGAACAGGTGAAGAGGCCCATCCCTTTTTCACTGTTTAGGATGTGGTTTCCGGCTTTTTCTTTTCCAATCTTTTCACTCCTATGTAGCTCCCTGCACATCACTGGCGTTACCGCCATGCTCGGGGTGATATGATTAAAAAAAAAATGTTGTGAAGTAGTTTTCAGCTGATTGTACGGAGTCAGATTTTTGTCATTTTCTGTTAAGAGCGGAACAAATGAAAATCTGGAGAAGCCAAGTCGAGAGAATACGGTGGGTGGTGGAGAGTTCCTCTTTAAGCTTTTGTCAGCCCAGTTTTGCAAAATCCAATCTTGCATTGTTGCATTGGAAAATGACACCATTCCGATTTATTAAAACCAGGAATTTTTTAACCCAGTTCTTTCAAATGGCAAAAGGCACTTGAGATATCGATATCCAAAATCTTATCAATATCTTCCGTCAAAATTTTCTGTTTTTTTTTCTCTCCATGATTGCAAGGAGAGCATTTTCTTCGACGTCAGAAGGTCGCTTGGAGCGTGGTTGATTGTTTAGTCAAACATCATACTGACGAATTCTCTTCAAATGGCGAAATCGATTTTAAAAAATCTTAGCTATCTCTTCCGTGAAAATTTTCTTTTTTTTTTTCTTTCCATGATGGCAAGGAGAGCGTCATCTTTGACGTCAGAAGGTCGTCTGGAGCGTGGTTGATCGTTTAGACTAAAATTATACTGACGAAATCTGTCAAACCAAATTTTGACCGCTCAAAGAGCTGAAGCACGATCCAAATAAGCCTGCTGAATTATTTTTCTCAAATTTATAGAGCATTATATTTTTAAAGTGCACATTCTACTACCTCCAAATTCATTTTTGGGAGAAAAGGACAACGTTCAACAAAGTTTGACTCGCAACAGAACAACGCAAAAAGACACTGTAAATCGATACCAGATGTAATACAAGTTGTGTTCATTTATAATTAACAATGGAAATCAGACACGAATTTTTAGCAATTACCTGATATATCACCCATTGTTCTTTGTTAATACTGTTCAGTTACTGATAGCTACGTTTCTGCTACCTTTGAGTATGCACCTCTCGGCCTAAGATCTGAACTTTCAATTAAAATGCCGGCAAATTCACAAAACCACTGCTTTAATCCGCAGGTATGTTCACTTCAGCACATGCATCATAAGTAATCACATTCAGCACTTACCGTAAATTGCCGGGTATAAGTCGAGTTTTCAAGCCGAAAAATATTTCGAAAATGACGGTCGACTTATCTGATGCGTATAAAAATGCAAACTTTTACCTCCGAATTGTAAACAAGTGGGACATAGCTCCTAACAATTACTGTACAGCACTTATCATATCCCTATCAGGCTACCACAAATATAAGTTGTTTCTTGTTAACTTATTTGACATATTAAAACAGAAGTTAATAATAATAGTAACACAAATTCAGTATTCGATTAACGCTAAAGCACACATCGGTTTATACAGGTAAATGGTTTAACCTTATGTAGTTTTGGTACAGCTTATTGTGTACTGTAGCTTAAGTTAATTTACCGGTAAACCGAAGACTTGGGTCATTATTAGCATCTGATATGTTCAGCAGTTAATCTATATGGCCTAACTCAGAATTTTTAGCTAAAAATCATGAGGTCGACTTGTACGCCAGATCAACTTATATGACACAATTAGGCACCTTCCTGTTTATGCGGATTGAAAACACTTTTTTTAAAGTATTGGACATCATGTGCTCAGTACTCAGGTTCCTTTTGAATTTAAATGTATTCCAGGACATTTTTTTTAAATTATGAAACTTACACGGCATGATTAACACTTAAGGATAAGAACAAAATTACTGAGTTCCCTCGGACCTAGTTTTTGGTATATATAAGGATAAAGGTAAGGATAGTTTTTTTTTTTTCATATAAGGAGACATTCAGAATTCATTGGCTGAACAGACAGTGATAATATCTCTTCAAAAAAAAAATTTTTATGAATATAAGTTTCTCAAGTCCTTTAACTATTATAACATTTTTTTCATTTTCATGAATACTAACCACTTTTTAATTAATAGTGTGGAAACCAGCTGTCTGATTATGTCATTATTTTCTCACTAGTTACCCGAGTTATCTAATTTTTGATGCCGTTGAAATTCCTCAAGTGATGTGGTTCTTGTTATTTGGTAAAGTTCTTCGTGATTCTGTGGTACCAATCGACTGGATTCGAAAAAAAAGATGCCCCCTATTAAGACTAACATTTTTCAATTGCTTGAAGGTGTTTTTAATCATTGATCTAAGAAAAGTGTTGGGTACATCTGACTATATAGATATTTCAGAACGAGCTTGATGCCATGCATGACATCCATATGAGAGTCTAGATTTGATGAGGCTATTTAAGAACATGACTCGAGACCCAGGATTAATGTTTTGGTTCGGTATCATCTTGCGTCTATAACAACCCATTTTGTAGTTTATATTGTATACTAATTTTTTTATAACTGAACCATATGGAGAAAAATCCAAACCCTGACCAACTGACTCTACTATACTTTGCAATCGACTATATCACAGTCAAACAACGCGCATGCGCGAATTTAAAAATTTACCCATCGCATCCTTAAAGCTAATCTCGGGAATCTTGTTCTACAGAAGTTTGCTGAGGATACCACGGACTGAACACGGGAGCAATAACGAAGTTATAGAAAGAAAATGGAAAGTTATGCTTAACGTCAGAAAGAGATAAATTAGATCTATAAGACATATAATGAGGAAAGAGGGCTTGGAAAATGTGATACTGACAGGACAGCTTGAATAAAAGAGAGGCAGAAGAAAACAACGCATTACATACTTAGAGACCTTGAGGTGAAAAAAATGTTATGACAGTTAGAAAATAGATAAAAATTGTTAAGATGTACAAAGTACAGGAAATTGTCAAGAGACATGATCGCCTGCGTCCTGAAGAGACATGGTAGGTAGAAAAAGAAGTTTCTGGCGTAAAGTAGAATTGGCGTATTCGAGAATAGGTGGTTAAGCGCCTAAGTAAACTCCTTTCCAACTTAAAAATGATACATATATATACGAATGTCTCCATACTCAGTAATCTGACTGGCATGTTTGCAATGCAATTACTGCTCTCTCGTGTCAAACATCTTTCTATTTGTGTGACAAACTACAATATATGGCCATCAGTTTTGAGGTACTGGCATTTCACTAGCAACTCGGAGAAAATTAAGTATTCTATAAAAAATTAGGATATCCTAGCATCAAAGACACGAGCATAAAAAATGTAGCCGAGATTGCGCTATAATAAAATTAGCAGTATAGTCCGGCGTTGCTCGGGTGTAATGAAAGCTTTAAAACTAATCCATGGTTCTGGAGCTCAGGACCATGGATTATATATATATATATATATATATATATATATATATATATATATATGCAATTTGTTATATGTATTATATTATTTATATATTATATATGCACGGTACTTATTTGAAAGCGCTCAATATCAGTTACAGAGCTAACATAATTAGTTGGATTGGCGTGAGTTTGTGATCGTGTGTTTCATGCTTTTGCGATCGTCAGACAAACTTATTAATTTAACACCAATATACGCAACCCTAAATATATATCCAAATTTTTTTAAAAATTAATCAGTTTGTCTGACGATCGCAAAAAGAGTGAAAACCAGAGTCACACCAATCCAATAACTAACTAACTATATATATATATATAAATATTCTTAATTTTTTATATACATTTTCCAGTATTCTATATGTTTTATTTATTGCTGGAGATATGAAATGCAAAATTGTCCCGTAATTATAAACTTTACAAGCGCTTTCAGCCGCTTTACTGGCTATTCACATGAATGTTATGTTTTCGAAGTTTCTTTATCCTCATTTTTTGAATGTAACATAATTTATTTTGTGATTTGGAAAACAAGCATTCTTTAAAAGCTATCACCTGACGTGTGCAAATGAGCTTTTACGAGTTTTACGAGGAAAAACTCGCTTCTTTAGAAACAGCAAAATCAAAGTTTTATTTATCTATCTATCTAGCTTAGAAGTGGCGTCACTCGGAGATTCTACCTCTGAGCTATGGGCGCTCAGTAGAAGGAGGCAGACCTTTAGCGTATGGTGTATCATACGCCAATAGCCAGAGATTTATTACTGAATGAGTGCTATATATATATATATATATATATATGGATAGGATAAATAAAGAACATGTAGGAAAATAATAATTATTATTATTGTTATCATTAATTTTACATTTTATTTAATAATTTAATATTTCATTGAAAGATTCAAACCGTTAGTATTTTATGATAATTTATATATATGCTTCTTATTTATATATTACTAGCAGTATAGCCCAACGTTGCTCGGGGGAAATGAAAGCTTTAAAACTAATCCATGGTCCTGGAGCTCAGACTCTTTGGACGTTGGCACGAAAGCAATAGTTGTTTCCAGTTAAAGCAAAACCGTAGACTGAAAGAAAGATGAATGTATGTAAGTCAAATTTTGATTTTCTGGTATCGATATCAAATAAACTTTTTTCGTCGTAAACTGAATTTTGAAGGCTAAATAAGTCCTCTGAGTAAATGGTATCATGGCTGAGACTAAGAACTACAATTATACCTATTTAGAGCCAAACCCGAAGCAAAAACTCAAATAAAAGGGCTGAAAAAAATACAAACATACAGGCAGATAAACAGACACACACACAAACATCTTGCATGATTCTCACGTTAATTAGAATGAATATCGTTCCATCACTTGATTTCTCTCAAAATTCATACATGTTTTTTATTATTTTATTTAAAAAGAATGCGTTGACACATACACTTAAACCAACACAAGTTTTATCTCATACATTTAATATTCATTTGTTGCTTTATCACACATGACACGTATCTGACGTTTGAAACTATACCTCATTTAAAAATACTGTCTCTCAGATTTTTAAATCATTCGTCCTTAATAAGTCTCTGAAGAAGCTTGTTATAAGTGAAACATGTTAAATTAAAGACATTTTTTCCTACTTGCTCTTTATTCTATTCATCTTGTCGGATTCCGATCCATATATTTACCTCATATATACACAAACACACAGACACACACACACAGACACACACACACACACACACACACACACACACACACATACATATATATATATATAACTTATTTTTAATCGAAACTCATATTTGAGTAGATATTCTGATTTTAATTAAACAGTATATCTGTTTCTACCGGCCTGATAATTCATGAAAAACTTACGAAAATGAGTGCCAGCAGGATTCGGTAAGATTCGAACCTGCGACACTTAACAACATAGGGGAAGCCACCAATTGATCAAGTGCGTTTTAAACTATTTGACTACGAATGATTCGACGGTCTAAACGATTTTTCGTAAATGATCATCTGTTTAAAAAAAAAATCATCTCTGCTTTGAAATCTATTGTAATATAAGTAGACAAAGTTAAGGAAAGATCTAGAGATAAGCGAAATGGAATTAACAATCACCATATTTAATTTCCAAGTCGGAATGACTGAAACAACTTTGCCCAGCCTAGTGACAAGCTACTCCACATGAATATATATATATATATATATATATAGTTTGCCTAAAATGTCTTTCCACTAGTAAACAAGTGAAACAACAGCAAATTTCTTACTAATCACCATTACAATTAACAATATATATATATATATATATATATATATATATATATATATATATATTATTCCAATATATATATATTATATTATATTATTCCAATATATATATATTATATTATTCCAATATATATATATATATATATATATATATTGTGTGTATTTTGGCAGCATTTTTTCATTAATGCAGGTTTCATTGAATAATATAGACAAGTTTTGTCTATTAATTTTGTGTAGGATCCGTTCATACCGTCTGATATACTTGATGGTGATGTCGTTAAAAGACAACAAAAAATCACAGTATTTGTTGAATTTTTTATCAGGTCTAAGCTTTCGGCTCACATAAGCCATTATCAAAGAGTAAATAATAACACACAGTAAACATAGAACATTTAAGCTATTAACAATAAAGATAATTGAATTGAAAATATAAGTCCATCCCTACCGTGGCGGATGGCCGAAGACAGTGACAAAATAGTGGTGTTGTGGTCCCTGGTCTGATTACAGACATTTGAGTACGTTGTTGGAAATATCGAAATTGATTGTATTCAAACCAGGTTTAAACTGTTTAATGTAGAGTGCTTCGAGGATTTTTAGTTTCTGCTTATTATTTTCTTGTTTGAGTATGTACGTGTTATCAACAAGCGTTTTTCTCAGAAGTGTGCGTTGACCAGCCGAAAGCTTAGACCTGATAAAAAATTCAACAAATACTGTGATTTTTGTTGTCTTTTAACGACATCATCATCAAGTATATCAGACGGTATGAACGGATCCTACACAAAATTAATAGACAAAACTTGTCTATATTATTCAATGAAACCTGCATTAATATATATATATATATATATATATATATATTATATTATATTATTCCAACAATACTTGGTATATATATATATATATATATATATATATATATATATATCCAAGTATTGTTGGAATAATATTCCTTGTCCAAAGAAACACTAAATTGATTTATAAATGGAAATTTGTCTCTGTGTGCGTGTATGTGTGTGTGTGTTTGTCCGTTACCTATAGACTACGAAACGGCTGAACCGATGTTCTTGAAATTTACAGAGTTGTACTACAAGCGTCTGCGAGTGTTCTTAGGTAGGTTTTGTGTCGAGGTACCACCGTTAAATATTGATAATCGAAAAAATATTCGATAATCGAAAAAATCGTGTTATAGAAGGAGTGGTCCGATTTTAATCACATTTGATACACTCATAGACAAAGACATAAAAAACGATATTCAGATGTTTCAAGGTTGCAGTTCTTACAATAGTGCAGAAAACCGATAATATATATATTTATAAAAGCAAGATGTTTGTGTGTGTGTCTGTTTATCTGCCTGTATGTCCGTATTTTTTCAGCCCTTTTATTTTAGTTTTTGCTTCTTGTTTGGCTTCTTTTTGCTTCTTGTTTTTGCTTCTTGTTTGGCTTCTTGTTTATTTTAGTTTTTGTTTCTTGTTTGGTAGATATAATTGCAGTTCTTAGTCTCAGCCATGATACCATTTGCTCAGAGAACTTATTTAGCCTTCAAAATTCAGTTTACGACGAAAAAACTTATTTGATATCGATACCAGGAAATTAAAATTTAACTTACATCCATTCATTTTTCTTTCAGTCTACAGTTTCGCTTTAACTGGAAACAACTACAGCTTTTTAGTCTTTCGTGCCAACATCCAAAGAGTCTGAGCTCCAGAACCGTGGATTAGTTTTAAAGCTTTCATTACACTCGATCAATGTCGGGCTATACTGCTAATATATATATATAACATTCATGAACTGTAATACAGCTAACAGGCTTGCATATGGCTGAATTCATATATATATATATATATATATATACCACGCAAACTTGAGTTTCTGATTGAAAACTGACTGTAACATGATTTATCTCTCTCTCTCTCTCTCTCTCTCTCTATATATATATATATATATATATATATACTAGAGTAATAGTAAAAGTGGAGTAGTTCATATTATTTGTCAAGTCATATCTACAGATGCAATTATATATATATTTGTGTGTATGTGTGTGTGTGTGTTTGTGTGTGTGTTCAATATGGATATGTATGACTATCAGCACATTTACAAAAAGTGCAAAAGTGAATTTGTACCTATCTACATATCATCATGCTCGATACAAAATTCATATGAAAAAGTAATTATATAAATATATATAAAACTTATCAACCACAGCAAGTCTAGAAAACTGGAATTTAAATGACAACGATTAGAAAAAACAAGGAAAAAGAATAAAAGAGGGAAAAGTTTACGGTGTGTAGGTCTGTAAAGTGAGAAAAAATGACAAATATTCACAGCATTTTAAACATACGCACGATGAAAAAAGCTGGTATCAATGAAAATTGCGCATAAAATAGAACAATCGAGAATATAAGTAGTCAGTTGCTGATATAAGCAGTCGAAAGATGCATCCTAAAAGATAAGCAATGCATTAAAAAAAGAGAAAAAGTTTTGTTAAATGTATAAAAAATGAAATTTCATGCGACATCGGGTTGCAAATATTTCGTTAGAAAAAAAGAAAAGATTATTGAACTGCTATTTATTATATGTCTTCCTGTATGGCAATTGATGTTAAGCAACTTTCTCGCAAATGAAGAAGAGACATGTGGTAGAAGAAATTTGGTTCTACACAAATATGCTCAGAATTACATGCAATATCCATGGAAGTAACGGCAAATGTGTAGAAAGAAATGCAAACAAAACGGAGACTTAGATCGAAAGAAGCAGTTGAAGTTTCATGTGTACATGAAGAGAAAAGAGGGCTTCGAAAATTTGACACTCACAGGGCGTATTAAAGAAAAGAGGGACCAAGAAAAGAAGTGAATAACCAACCTAACGGAATTGTATAAATGGTTGGCAGACCAGGAAATGGAGAGAAAGAGAAACAGAGAGAGAGAGAGAGAGAGAGAGCAGAAAAAGAAAAGTTATTAGAACCTACGAAGAAATTGTGAAGAGTCATGATTACACATGAGCTTCAAGCACACGTCACATAAAAAAGAAGTTGTTCGCTATAAAGTTTAACAAATTTACACTGGGTTTACTATACCTCTGCCCTTGTGACAATAATAACCTAAGGTTAGTAATATTTTATAGGCAAAGAAACGTATTCTGGTCAGTGATACATTTTATAATATTGACTGTCGGGTACCTTGGTATTAAAATGCGATTTGGTTCGAAAACACCCGTTCTGTTTTTGAGGTGACCTCACGGTCGAATGGAGAGAGAATTCTATTCGACAGATGGGTCTGTAATAAAAATGGTGTCGTGGCATCACGCTTTCAGTAACAAATAACAAATAAAAATGAATAAAATGTGAGGAAAGGGGCGAAGGAAACAGAAGATAATACTTTAATAAAAATCATGTATTCTTCTTGAAGTCCAGAACAATAATATGGGGGAGGATGGTGGTGATGACAGGGCCGAACAAATGACCTCATTATCCGCTTGTCTCGGGTCATTTGACTTGATCACCGGGTTTATATCTCTGCCTGCTCTATATATATATGAAGTGATAAAGATGAGATGTTAGCCAAAATTTTGGGAACGTAAAATGCCTTGCCTGAATTAATTAATGACTAAAATTATGCAGGCCCCCTTTGTAACTAGCATTCTTTATGACATAGTACACTGGCGCCTACGAAGGGAGATCTATTTTAAAGAGGGCGGTACATGTAGATGTTTGAGTGCTTTTATTCATTTTCAAATCTGGTAGCACTTCATACATGTAAACTCTCCTACACACACACACACACACACACACACACACATATATATATATATATATATATATATATATATATATATATATAACATCACTCAATAAATCCCAGGTCCATCTAATAAAATAACAAATTTTAGGCAAACTTCGAATTTATTCATCAACATAGTCTCTTTCATACATTAATTCCAACGCATTTCTTGTAAAACGACTTATCTTTTGCCTCAAAATACGCCTCAATTTCCAATAGCAATTTTTTATTGGGGCCTTTTTTAAGGTCTGCCAAAAGCCAGCAGTCGCTGGGGGTTAGATCTGGAGAATACGGTGGATGTGGAAGCAATTCGAAGTGCAATTCATGTAGTTTTGCCATCGTTGCGATTGACTAATAACACGGTGCGTCGTCTTGTTGAAAGATCACGTTTTTCTTCTTCATTTGTGGCCGTTTTTTGGCGATTTCTTCTTTCAAATGCACCAATAACGCTATACAATATCCGTTACTGATGGTTCTTCCTTTGTCAAGATAATCGATGAACAAAATACCTTGCGCATCCCAAAATACGGAGGCCAAAACCTTGCCTGCTCATGTTTGCGTCTTTGGTCGCTTTGGAGTGCTTTCACCTGATGCTGTCCACTCAGCAGACTGCCGATTTGACACCCAACTGAAATGGTGGATCTATGTTTTATCTATTGTCACATATTTACGCAAAAATGCTTCTTGTGGCGTTTAAACATTTACAAACAACGCTCTGAATCGTTGGCGCATTGTTGTTTTTGATCGACTGTGAGCGAACGCAGTACATACTTTCAACACAGCTTTCTCATTGACAAATGTTCATGCAAAATGGCGAATACATTGACTTCTAATATATTTAGCTCCCTTACTATCACATGCAACTTCAACCATCGGTCAAAATGAGTTTGTGAATATTTTGGTGTTTTCCAGGACAACTGCCGATTTAGGGCGACCTGAGCATTCAGTATCATTTGTGACAGAACGACCACATTTAAGTAAGCAAACTATCTTTTAACCGTTGTTTCCAACAAAGCAGAGTCTGAATAACACTTACCAAACCATTGTTTTACTTGAACAGTACTTTTACCCATCAGAAAGCAATGTTTTATCAGCACACGAATTTCAGCTTTTTACATTGTTTTGAAAATTTGCAACAGCAGCTTCCCTTAAATATCTGTAATGTGTAAACTAAAAATACAATTAAGCCCAAATTTGCCATTTGAAGGTTGGTACTTCATAAAAATCATTTGGATATTTTATTAGTGATGCCATCTATATGTCAGGCCCGAGACTTATTGAATGATATATAATATCATATATATTATATATCATTCAATATATATATCGAGGTGATGTATATATATATATATATATATATATATATATATGCATCACCTCGACGTGGTGTAATGGTTAGAAAGCTTGTCTCGCTAGGATCATTTGTAGTGACTCTCACTGGGAGTACTCCACATTTTCGACCTTGTGCCACATCTAAGCTGCGCGTAGAAAATCACTATTGATTAAATATATTTGAATTTTTCATTGCATTAGTATTTGTACAAGTCATTTTTTCTGGACATAGAGTATTAAAAATGATCCAAATGTTTGAAGGTCTGGGTTCTTTCGGCAAATCTGTTAGCATTTCTCAAGGATTTTTCTTGCTTAAAATGAACATGTAATTTATATACACGGTGCGTGGCAGAACAAAATACATTTCAGAAGTAGTAATGTAAATAAATTAAAACAAAAACGCACAATATGAGACCTGAAGACGCAGTATAGGAAAATACTGGATATCGGCTCAGAATGAGAAATCAGAGAGCAGATTTCAAATTCTTTACCCGCAAATACTCATGGAAAAGGCATTAATTTATCTCTTCTTTCTCCAGCTATGGATTGATCAGCAGGATAGATCGGGCTCTATAGCCTTGCTTGGCAACAAGTCTACCGCAGAAGGAAATGGCAGAAGATTTTCCAGCAGTAGGTTGCCATTACTTTCTGCGGTAGACTGGTTGCAAACCAAAACTATGGGAGCCAATCTGTCCTGTTATTTGACCCATAGCTGGGGTAAAGAGACGGACTAATATTTTTCCCAAGGTTATTTGCGCGTAAGTGAATGCAAAGAATTCAACTTGACTTCGAACTCTGCTCTCCGAGCCGATAGCCACTGCACCAAAATAGAGGAATGGTAATTATTTGAAATACAAACATTTTTAATAAAAACAATTCATCAAGAAAAAATCCTAATAAAATCCTGAAGGTTTTTTTATACACGTCGCTGTATCTTAGCGCTCTTGATATTTTGAATGTGTGTTGTGGTGCAATGGATATCGATTCGGAACGACAAATCGGAGAGCCGAGTTCGAATTCCAGCTGAATTCCTTGCATTCATTTTCGCACAAGCACTCTTCGGAAAGGTATTAATCCGTCTCTTTCCTCAATTTATGGGTTAAATAATAAAACAGATTGGGTTCTATAGCCTTGGCTGGCAACCAGTCTACCGCAGAAAGCAATGGCAACCTACTGCGGGATAATCTTCTGCCAAGTTAGTTATGTCTCTTTCTAGACATGAACGCCCAAAGAGTGAATTACGTATGGTACTTAACTGAGTGACTGACTTGATATTTTGATAAATCAGCATTGACTCTCTCATACGTATATAGAACAGAGATATTTTGAATAATTGTCATTGAGTATAAATTGTTTTTACGATTTATTTTCACTCGAAAATTTACAACTCAAAAATTTTTCGTACAATTTTTTTTTTTAACAATATTCTCGATACAAATTTTTTATTCAATAATTTTTATATTTTGTCTTTCACCTTTGAATTATTTAGCATTTTATTTTTTTTCTAAATTTTCGTTTAAAAATTTTGTTTGCGTTTTATACATAGAGGTGCATTATACAGGGTGAAATATGGCATCTTCTGTTACAATACTAAAAAGCGTAAGTTCTCGATCTTCTGCAGGGATTTTGTCCAGAGTACAGGAAATATAAAACAGATAATTCAGATTTGACATCAGGATGAAATAGTTGAATGAATTGAGGATGAAAGGCTTGGAAAAGCTGTTACTCACAGGATGGATTGAGAATAAGAGGGATAGAAAAAACAACGCATAGCATACTAGAAGTGTTTGAGAAAATGGATCGAGGAACTAGGTTTAGAAATACGAAAAAGACAGAATTTATTTGGTGCCACAAGGAACGGAAAATTGTGAAGAGACAAGATGGCCGACGTCTTGAGGGGACACGGCACATAAAGAGAGACGGTGGTAATAGGTGGTCATTTGCGTTAAAATTCAGACTTATGTAGTTCACTGTAAATACAACACACAGACACACATACACACAAGCAAACACACATACACACACACTTATTTTGTTTTATTTATTTTTAGAATTTCTGTGGATTAATTTCCTCGTCATTTTTTTTTTTTTTTTTTTTGTTTCTTAACCGGAACAACTTACGTAGACTTGACAGAAGGGAAGCACGCACCTGTCCTATTTTTAATACGGAAGACTGACTGCAATTCTCTCTCTCTCTCTCTCTCTCTCTCTCTCTCTCTCTCTCTCTCTCTCTCTTTTTACAACAATCTGTTATTCCGCCCCCTTCATCTTCTCTTTTATTCAGAAGAAAAAATAACATATTTTCCTTCCTGAAATTAGACGAAATAATAATACTAATGTTATTTTTCATTCAAAGACCAAACATATGACCGACTTTTCTATCAATTGTGAAGACGGCACATATATATATATATATATATATATATATATATATATATTATCGGGAAATATATACTTAAAAGATAGAATGACAAAAGCTTCCCACAAATAACTCTTTTAAGATTTAAATATTTTCATCTAGGTACTGTTCCCGTCCGCTTGTTTTTGCTGGTGCGGGGCGTTATTGGATTGAGTTGTGTTGTACTGGGTGTGTGATGTTTAACAATATATCAACCCCTGTTCGGTTATTTAATTTCAATATCTTTTTCGTTTTTTTTTTTTTTGTTTTTTTTTTTTTTTTTGTCGCTTATGCTTAAGTCTATAGTTAAACTTTGGCTAGACATTGAGATTGTAGGTAAATACTGATCATCAGAGTTTTCACTTGAGTCTATAGATAACATTGGCCAGATTTATACTTTGAATCTATAGATTCTATATAGATTTATCTATAGATAAATATTGATTGAGTTTTGACTTGTGCCGATAGGTAATCATTATATAATTTGAGTCTATATACTGATCATCTTTTTCACTTGAGTCTATAAGTAAACATTGGTCAGATCTATATTTTGAGTCCCTAGGTATATATTGATCAGGTTTTTAACTTGAGTCGATAGGTAAGTATTGATCGGGTTTTTCGAGAAATCTAACCATGGGTATATAGTACCCAGCGCAAATGACGCCACTTTAATTACAATTTAATTAAAGTCTCAGTACCTGATATTCTTACTTCAATAATATGTTTTTCAGTTGCTATTAATGTTAACTCAAAGTACAAATTTTGAAGTGCCTGCATGTAAAATATTTCAAATAAAGTTTTATATTTAATATTTTTTTGATATTTTCAAAATTGAGTCTGATATACCCATGGTTAGTAGTGGTGTAACTTTAATTGATGGTTAGTGTTCCAGGATTAACAGGGTTTTCACCTTTTTTCCTCCTTCACTCTCTCTCCCTCTCTCTCTCTCTCTCTCTCTCTCTCTCTCTATATATATATATATATATATATATATATATATAATGTGGGGGGGGCGTGGGGATAAGTATTTCGTTCTGTTAATGAGCAGGTACCCATAATGCTGACGCTTTAGCATGAGATAAGGGTTAACGAGACTATTCTGATTATAAATACTAGAAAAAAATCAAAATTAATAAAAACAAGTGTTACACTTTCGTAAAACAAGTCAATCAACCCAACCCATAATGAAGTGAGTTCGATCCTTACTTAGATCACTGTGTTGTTTTTACTGTCTATGTTCAGCTAAGTAATAGTCAAATATCTTCTTAATACATTTTATAGCATAATAATAATTCACACGGAAAAAACTCAATCGACAAACGAGGTAAAAATTCCAGTTCATTGTGCTCGTGTTAACTTAGGACCTGTGTCGTCGAGAAAGGTTCAAACCAAATTCTCTCTAGATTATGCCTCGTCCACAAACACTGTACGAATGTTGATGGTGAAATATAAGTACCTGCATTTCAAAAATACTTATCTGCCCAGGCATTATTAACCAAATGATCTTACCCTAATATGGTGATAAACTTTGATAAAAAGCAGTATATATACCCTTTCAGGCGGTGTCCGGTTAGAAATACCTTCAGATAGGTAACGCAGTTTTCAGTGAGTATCCGGTTGAAGGTTTTCCCAATATCCAGATTTGACACCCTGGTCAAAAAACAACCCTCTCGATATCTCTTTATGATACTTCCCCACTATTTCCATTCTGTGCGTCAAACCACAGGGGGACGGATACGTTATGGCCATACAAATGGATATCATGTCTGTGATACTTAAAAAGATAGTTATTGTAAAAACATTCTGATAACTCGAAACATTTTCTCAAATGACTTCGTCAGATCGAGACTTTCATATGTGTTATGGTTCCCTATCTATAGGAATGGGTTTTTCCTTCTTCAATAAATACTAACCTGAGTGACTTCCGGGGACGCAGCAGTGAGACAGGCGTGAGGCAGTTTAGAGGCAGTCGAGACGCAGCGTAACGATACAGTTCAGATTTATTTGCTGACTACTACCGCATTACTTTGCATCTATGTTCTGTTATTCTAATACACGAAAATCATTTAGAAATCTCTGAACTGTTAACTCAAAAAACCGCTTTCTAAAAGCAATGGTGAAAAAATGGCCCTGAGTAAAGCCAGTCTAACTTGTTAAAAATCCCCCATCTTTGAACGCTGTGGTCTGGCGCTACAGAATCCTATACAAAAAAACTCTACCAAATAACAGAAATCGCAACACATTAGAAATCTGAGCAACTAAAACGGATGGAATATTTAACTCGAAGAGAAAATAAATGACATAATCAAGATGTTGACAATCCACACAACTTCAAATAAAAGGTTTAGAAGGAAATCTCCATCAGTACTGGAAAGAGTGATAACAGCTACTGGGCTTGAGAAGAGAAAATAATGGCATAATCAAGATGTTGACGTTCCACACTACTTCAAATCAAAGGTTTAGAAGGAAATCTCCATCAGTACTGGAAAGAGTGATAACAGCTACTGGGCTTGAGAAGAGAAAATAATGGCATAATCAAGATGTTGACGTTCCACACTACTTCAATTCAAAGGTTAGGAAGGAAATCTCCATCAGTACTGGAAAGAGTGATAACAGCTACTGGGCTTCAGAAGAGAAAATAATGGCATAATCAAGATGTTGACGTTCCACACTACTTCAAATCAAAGGTTAGGAAGGAAATCTCCATCAGTACTGGAAAGAGTGATAACAGCTACTGGGCTTGACAAGAGAAAATAATGGCATAATCAAGATGTTGACGTTCCACACTACTTCAAATCAAAGGTTAGGAAGGAAATCTCCATCAGTACTGGAAAGAGTGATAACAGCTACTGGGCTTGAGAAGAGAAAATAATGGTATAATCAAGATGTTGACGTTCCACACTACTTCAAATCAAAGGTTAGGAAGGAAATCTCCATCAGTACTGGAAAGAGTGATAACAGCTACTGGGCTTGACAAGAGAAAATAATGGCATAATCAGTGTGTTGACGTTCCACACTACTTCAAATCAAAGGTTAGGAAGGAAATCTTCATCAGTACTGGAAAGAGCGATAACAGCTACTGGGCTTGAGAAGAGAAAATAATGGCATAATCAAGATGTTGACGTTCCACACTACTTCAAATCAAAGGTTTAGAAGGAAATCTCCATCAGTACTGGAAAGAGTGATAACAGCTACTGGGCTTCAGAAGAGAAAATAATGGCATAATCAAGATGCTGACATTCTACATTACTTCAAATCAAAGTTAAGGTAAGGAACCCCCGTCACTACTGAAAAGATTGATAACAGCTACTGATTTTGAGAAGCCTATTTTCTTGAAATATTGTTTTAACAGAAAGATTTTAGAAATTTCATTCGAGAGTAGCACTGGCTGCACGGTCACTGAATACCAAATGTTTCCTTAATAATACTGCATCACCTTACAACAATGTAATGCAAAGACTCAAAACTCTGTCTGAAGGACAAAATAACTATAATTCCTCTCCTAGACTAACGCAGACTAGTACATAAACTATCGGAACTCATCTGAACATGCAAACACGAAAACGAATTTTAACTACGTTACCTAAAAACTGAAAATCATAGAAGAATACGAAAAATATATTAATAAAATAAAATAAAAAAGTAAAATCTCCAAATCATTAAATAAGTAGGACTAAATTAAGTTAATAATAAACAAATAAACAGGCATAGAGTTGCCACACATAAGGTCTTCTAGCAGTCACCCTCTTGACCCAGGCTAAACTACCTCCTCAAGAAACTTGATGTTAGCCTCCGTGTTGAGTCCGAATACCTCATATAAAGTTCTTTTCTTATTAGAACGATCAGAATGAGATTTCGGCACTGTGGTACCTTCATAATCACCATTAGACTCATCAAACTCTTTCTAAGTTTATTAACGTTTATTATCATCTTAAATCCTTAAGACAAAGCACATATACGTCAACAACTCCAGGCAGTTAAGATAAGAAGCAACGAGAGACATGTTTAGTAGAGCATGAGTATATTATTATTACCAATAATAATAATTAGTGAGCGAGTACTGCTGGTACTTAGTATCTTTACAAGGTAAAGTGTATGGGGCACCCACTGAGGATCTAACTATATTCAGTAGTCATATCTTAAGCAGACTAGACGTTAACGATTACCCCACGCCGAAGTATCTGACAATGTACGGATTGACTTTACGTGGTCTCAAGCCAGGTGTGTAGACCTCTGCCTGCCACGATAAGTCCGCACGTGTGGTGGACGATGGCATTAAAATAAATGCGAACAACTAATTCACATGAACCGCCGAAAAAGAAATGGTAATGTAGAGTAACTGTCCGTGAATCTTTCAGTCATTTAATATTAATGTAAACGGCCTAGGTTTGGCAACTGTGCTTTAGACCCGCTCAAAACACTCACCATGGGAAAACATACGCTTATCGAAGTGTCTCAAAAACAGAATACCAAGTCTCTTTGAGGATCACAATCATAAGCCTCAAGTTTTGCTTATTAAGTGCTCGTAAATTTTAATGGCTCCAAAATAACTGCTTTAACCACCACAGAGGAACTTTTCTACTAGCCATCAGAACAGATGACGCTAGTCTCCTGAAGAGCAACACACAGCGCCTCGTAGGCCTCACTTTTCCAACCGAGCTGAAGTGAAACAACTATATCAAATCTATAGTTGCATCTGCTAGGAGTTTGATTCACTGTGCCGGGCCAGAAGTGTTTTATCGTCAGAATCATATTGTAGATTTATAAATCTACCATTCGTCTATGCATTGAATGCTGTTGCCATATCTGGTCGAGTACCCCACTATTCATCTCGAAGGTGGATCTTCAACATAATCAGTCCTTGCTTGGCAGCTTACCTCCAGTCACTGTCTCACCAACGGAATGTAGCTTCCCCCTGTCTTTTCTACAAATATATTCACGGCTTTTTTCTCTAGTGCCTCGATGACATGAATTTATCTATGCCACTAGATTGGCATCTAGGAACCACCACGTTAACGTCAAAATTGTCAAGTGGAACCGCCACTTCTCCTCCATCAGTTTCTTTTCTTGCACAGTTCTGTGGAACTCCCTTCCGTTTGTTATTTTCTATCTCCTTAAATCCCATCCATCTTTTATTTTTTCTTCGACACTATCCTGTTTTTTTTTTTAGTTTTTTTTTTAATTTCTCACTATAACCCCCTGCACACTAGTGGGGTACCGCCTTGCTTGGGATGAAATGTTAAAAAAAGTTTCATGGTTTGAAATATCTTTTGGATCCCCTTGCTCGCAACACCGCTATTATTTTTTAACTACCTTCACCCCTTGTTTATAGTTCTAAAGTGCGGCATTTAAAATTGTAATAAAATCTAAACATACGAAACTGAATTTTTATAATTTCTTGTTCTTGAGAACCGACAGCAAAAAAAAAAATAAACAATATTTATTTACACATTTCTTTTGGCGAGCACGGAGGCCTAAGTTTGCCTGTCTTTCTTTTGATCGACGATAACAAGAAATCGCCTGAGGACAAATTTGTCCTGAAAAGGAGCTGACAGTTCTTGGGCCCAAAATCCCTGACTAAGACTTCATTGACCAATTTGCCCTGTCTTTCTGAATGTAACGGTCAATCAGTAAAGAGTGTCTTACTTCCTTTCAATAACAGTAGAAAAGAATATGTATTCACGTATGAAGAGAAATAGCTCCTTTATTTATGTAAGTTAAATCAAGCCCGCACAACCGGTTCTTCTACAGATTTCTTATATTTCTGCTGCAGGGACATCCGAGATAATATTCCGGTTCACAAGCCTCGACGATCTATTAGATCTGCATAATTTTTTGCTCCTTGTTTCCTATTTACATTATTATTGTTCGGACTGTTGTCTTCATCTTTGCTTTCACATTCAAGACGTTTCGACCTTCTTCAGGTGTTATTTTTGTAGTTTCGAACCTAACCCTTTATTTAGTCGACTGGGCTAGATTGTAAAATGCTTTTTGAGATCTCAGTTTTAGTTAATTCCCTTTGAAGGATTGAACTCACAACTCTTTAGGATCACTTTTGGGATCAAACAACCAGCGCTTTTATTTACTGGACCATGAAATATTATGAAGAAACGTCGTAAATGTTGCAACAATGATGAGGACAACAGGCCGAACAATGTAAATAGCGTAAATAGCTACAATACCTCATCTCAGAAATGTATATCATCCTGGGCATGACGATAAACTACATCCGACTGTACGGCCTCTGATCGGGAGATTGGAAGTTTTGAGGAGCATGGAACGACCTCTTAATTGTTGTTTTGCCCAGGTCCACCCTGATCCAAAGTAGTAGCACCTGTTAGGGTTCACACTATCGGTTATTTCCCAAACAGGGGTCTAAAACTATGAAAGTATAAAAATATATATTTTATAGTAATAATACCAGCAATTTATTTTCATAGTCAAAAAATTGCCTACTATTTATTTTTTTAAGAATTAAAATTACCGAAAACACATTTTTATGAAAAAAAAAACGATTATTGCCAGAAATAGATTTTTGCAAAAGAAATTAGTAATGCTTCGAAGGAAATTAAATTCCAGTATTAAATGACCCATAAGGAGTTGATATGCCGCTAAACAAACCAAAAAACAAAATATTGTTCATTTCAGTGCCATACTTGATACACGTTTCGTTGTTGCGCTTGTTTTCGCACAAATACTTTGAAAACCTCGGAATTCATTTAAGCTAACAGCAAAGTAGTCTTGTTTCTAGTATTGGTTTTTGATTGATTCGTTTTCTACTGTTTATCAACCATTTGTAGGTTATTTAAAGCCAGAATTTGTTTTGTTAATTTTTTGGCGATAATAATTTAGTGATACAAGTCTTACTAATTAACTTAGTTCTGGTTATGAAAATAAAGTACATCCGACAACAAGAGCACTGATTAAGAGGTATTCAGGAGCGCGGAAATTACTGTTGTTCCCAGATCTACCCTGACTTGAGATGATAGCACCTGTTAGGGTTCCAACTATGAGCAAATACTCAACGCAAATACTTAACCCTTAAACAGGGTCCAAAAGCATAAAAATAAATTTCACAGTAAAATACTACCAGTACATTTTCATAGTAAAATAATTGCCAGGAATACATTTTTGTAAAAGGAATTAGTAATGCCCCGAAGGAAATTAAATTTCAGCATTAAATGACGCATAAGAATTTGATATGCTGCTAAATAAATGGAAATATAGACATACCTTTATTTCCTGTTTATGACTGAGTTCAAGCTTCTTTCTTCAGTCTTTTCTGTATCTTTAACTTCATGCAACCCCCTTGCATTTTAGTGGCATTATCGCTTTACTTGGGGTGAAATGAGATTTCTTTTTAAAATTTCGTCAACTCAACATTGTTACAAAGTGCCCATACACCATTTCTCTTTGAGTACCGTTCCATTTAGGACGTGAGTGATCACGGCTTTCTAAATATTCTTCTTTTTGACTATTTGTTTGTTAGGTGGGTTACACACAAACATATATTTCACACACATTGTTAGGTGGGTTAAACATTTCATATATTTCACACACATTCCAACTTACTATACACCGGAACACACACACACACACACACACACACACACACACACACACATATATATATATATATATATATATATATATATATATATAACTGTGAATTTATCTTTGAACACCTTTCGAAAAATCCACCCAGTAGAAACGCAGAGGGGAAAATAATGGAAACAAAAAAAGAAACGAACTAAGCACTTGAACATTAGTCAAAGTACTAGTCGAAAGAAAAAAAACCCGAGACGAGGAACCTAACATGTAAAGCGCTCATTACAATAGCAGAGCAAATAAATAAGTAAGTAGCTAACCTAGAGCCAACTGTCCTACCAAGGTTTCACCAAATGGATTGTCAACTTGCCCTGACGATCCATTTATATGTATATACACCTACATACCTTTTCCCGATATTATGTGTGCGTGCGTGTGTGCGAATATATATATATATATATATATATATATATATATATATACGCACACACTCACGCGCACATGATACCGGGGAAAGGTATGTAGGTGTATAAAAATATATATATATATATATATATATATATATATATATAATGAACGCAGACGTGAAAAAATGCAAGACGTATACTCGCATAAACACACACACACACGCACACATGACACACTCATGCACACGCACACGCACACACTAGAACACAAAAGAACGCATACCGGATGGCAAAAAAGAGGAATAAACACGCCTCCAATTAAAGAAGATTAATATAACACCGAGTCGTAAAACGAGGCCCACTACCATTCTGACAGAGGTGCGAAAATGCCAACTCATGCTATAGGTCAACATGTCAACGTGTCAACGCGCGCATATATAAACCATAAATTAAAGCAGACAGATATCAGCAGATCGTAAAACGGCGCCCACTATCACTTTAACAAAGAAGCAAAAAAGCCAAATCCTACTATCGGTCAACGCACACATATATAAACCACAAACACACACACATACATGATCAAGCACACTTGTAGGTACACACACGCACACACACACTCACTACAATGAACAACAGCAGTAACAGCGAAGGATGACTATTCGTTAAAAGCGGGCGACATGAAAACAAGCCCTCCTACCAATCTGAAGATGAGATTTTGATCTGGAAATATTTCTGCATAATAAATAGGTAATAGAAGGGGTGGTTCCAACACCTTTACCGTCTTTTATTTTACTAAACGCATTGTGATAGCCTTCAAGACCAAACCATGCACCTAATATACACAATGCTTCAAATGCTATATCTATATATCTATATCTATATCACTCACTCTCTCTATCTCTATCTCTCTCTCTCTCTATATATATATATATATATATATATTGTAATTCTAGATTCATTCATACAGCACGCGTTTAATAAAACTTACCTTAAGCAGTACAATCGGGATTATTCCGTCAAATGTTTTCTGTTATAAACGACGTTAGTTTTTTTTTTTTTTTTCATTGAATCAAATACTTTTCTTCTCTTTATCGGACAGTTTTCATGTAAGTAAACGGTTTCTGTACATTTCTACTAGGGTTGTCTCCCTTGTTTGCATACTCTAATTATCTCCCTTATTTACTGTTTTTTTAATTTTTGTTCTAACACACATGCACCCACGAATTTTCATTTATCCCTGTCTTGCTGTCCCGTTCTATTCTCTTAGAGACAAAAAACAAGCACACTCACACATTTCCTTGTCCCTACCAGGCATTTATTTCTTCTCTCCCCACTCATTCATTTATAAACGAGCAGTCCATCTGTTGCCGGTAACCGGCTTCATATTTATCCTAGTAAAGGTTTACTTTTATTTGTCTCGTTTTCAAACACTCCATCGTAAATATTCTATTTTGTTTATTGCTCGTTTGTTTTTAATGTTTGTCAAATAAACTGGTGATTTATTGAGGTTGACTCAATAGACTTTTTGTGCGCATGTGTGTTTGACTATTTGTCTGGGTAACAACAGCCTGAACGATCGGATAGGTGTCCTGCTATCGTGGCCTATCACACGACTGACCTGTCAATATCATTTTCCTATAGTTCAATCAAACGAGACTATTGATTCTCTCGACTCAGCTAAATAACATGACAGTCTTTAGGAAGAAGCCGAATACTCAGTTAGGCAATCGATAGGGTAATCAGTCTTTCAATCGATCATTAGTATTTCTTGAGTATCTTACCTTCGATTAAGCCTATTGGCACTTATATTTTAACAGATTTTAAACTAGAAAATCTTTTAAAAAATCAATTCATTCCACACAAACCGATAATGCCACTAAAACATAGGGCTACTAGGCAGTGCTGTGCTTAGGGCCCCCGCAGACCCGCAAATTCGGTGAGGGGCGCAAGTTCTTTAGAAGCCGCAGGGCCCGGGAAGCCGCAAGGTTTCTTGGCTCCGCAGACTAATTGTAATGAAAAAAATTAACAAAATAATTATTAGGATTAACTGGAAAATTATTATCATCCTTGTCTGTTGAAATAGACACTTATCAGCCCTTCTCGTTCTCTCTCTCTCTCTCTCTCTCTCTCTCTCTCTCTCTCTCTCTCTCTCGATATATATATATATATATATATATAGAAAAAAAATTTATATAAAAAATTAAAAATTAAAAAATAAAAAATAAAAAATTATATATATAAAATGAAATATAAAAAATTATATATATAAAAATTTTTTTTTCTTTAGTTTCTTTCTTTTTCTCTCCCTTCCTTCTTTTATCTCTCTTACCACCTTTTTTCCGTGTTGCTTAAACTTACGTCGATTTAACACGGCTGTCTGTTAATTTTTAGTTACATTCTCCCTTTTTTTTGCGAACCCAGACGATGTCAATTTTTTTTCTTTTCTTATTTATTTGATTTTATTCTATCTTTTTCTTTTTCTTTTTCGTTTTCTTTTTCTTTTTCTTTCCTTTTATTTTTATTTTTATTTTATTTTATTTTATTATTTATTTTTTAATTTCTTTGCATTCTATTTAAAAAGGAAAAGTAGACTAATTTTTCTCCAGTTTCTGAAAGGTTTTTTCTGTTGCTGAGGTGATGTGTCGTCCCTCGTGGGGATCTTCATATCGAAATGGCCATTCAACATCTTTGAATTAATCCTTTTTTAATATATATATATATATATAAAGATTATATTATTATACAAAGATTATATATATATATATATATATATATATATATATATATATATATATATATATATTATTTGATGGAAGCCTTTCGGCCCGAAGAGGCCACAAATCATTTGTAATTAAAAACAAATGAACTTGAGAGAGAAGTAGATTATAGATATCTGTTTCAACATACATACAAGAACATAACATGTATATTCAAACATTCAGGATTTCATAAAACCATTTATTGCGGGTTCATTATTTTCGCAGGGGCGCAAGTTACACTTTGTGGGTAGAGGGGCCGCAAGGCAGATTCTGTGGTGGAGTGCGATTTGCTAAGCACGGTATTGCTACTGGGAGTGAAAAAGTATGAGAATTTAGATAAAACCGGAAAAAAGCAGACCTAAACAAGAAACAGGTTGTTGCATAGTTGGTGTGGAATTAATATTTTTGCTTGAAATCAGAAGGATTTTTATTAGTAAATTTGCGTGTGAATTAACTCCAAAAACAAAATTTATTTTTGTACGACTAAAATAATTTTATACAAATAAAATATACAATTGTGTATCAAGAATGTATGTGCAAAATTAGAGTTCGATGGTGAAATGTTCAAAGTTACTGCAATAATTGTTTTAAATGTTTTTTCTTTAAAATAAAAGGTTACAAAAAGGTTTTATGCAGAATTATATGAATGTAGGCTGAATTGTGTTTTTTATCTTTCTGTGATCGTCTTCGGGTGAACTTATTTGCTTCTTGCTTGTATTAAAGATTAATAGAGTTGACTTGTTGAATTTCTTTCTAACTAGGAAAGTGAAAATTACGATTTGTGGAATTTATGTATTTTTTCAAGTTGTTTCATGCTGAGTGAGAAAAACCAGTTTCTTGTTGAAATTGTTTTTTTTATGCATATATCAGTTACAGATTATTTTCCGCTTGGATCGGAATCTTCAGGTTCTTTGGAAGCTTGTGGTTGCATTTGCTGTCTCTTTCCACTGAGGACTTCAAGGTGCGCTTTAGTTTAAACTAGCAGTATAGCCCGGCGTTGCTCAGGTATAATGAGACCTTTAAAACTAATCCATGGTCCTGGAGCTCAGACTCTTTGGACGTGGGAACGAAAGACTAAAAAGCAATAGCTGTTTCCAGTTCAAGCGAAACCGTTGACTGAAAGAAAAATGAATGGATGTAAGTTAAATTTTGATTTCCTGGTATCGATATCAAATAAGTTTTTTTCGTCGTAAACTGAATTTTGAAGGCTAAATAAGTCCTCTGAGTAAATGGTATCATGGTTGAGACTAAGAACTACAATTATACCTACTTAGAGCCAAACGCGAAGCAAAAACTAAAATAAAAGGGTTGAAAAAAATACAGACATACAGGCAGATAAACAGACACACACACACACAAACATCTTGCCTTTTATATATATATATATATATATATATATATATATATATATATTATCGATTTTCTGCACTATTGTACGAACTGCAACCTTGAAACTTCTGAATATCGTTTCTTATACCTTTATCTATGAGTGTATCTAATTTTATTAAAATCGGACCACTCCTTCTATAACCCGATTTTTTCGATTATCGATTTTCCATATTTATCGGGGGTACCTCGACACAAAACCTAGCTATGAACACTCGCAGACGCTCATAATACAACTGTGTAAATTTTCAAGAAAATCGGTTCAGTCGTTTCGGAGTCTATAGTTAACTAGGTAACGGACACACACATGTTTTACGTAATTGACGAGATGTTGACATAATTTCTTAATGATTGCTGTTCTACGGAGAATAATTGTAGAACATAATTTAAGAAAATGAAAGAATGACTATTTTTATATAATTTTTAGGTACTCGGTAATTTTTAAAGTATTGGAAAATATTCTCCGTAATATTATTTTAGTAATGTTGTCTTTAAATTTACTGCAGTAATCACTCTTATTTTCTGATAATGTTGTCTATGGCCAAACCATACTTTCAAAAAATGGGCACGTTATACAGGGTGTCCACAAAGTTTGTGTGCACTTTAAAAAATTATAACTTTATTTGTATTTGTGATAGAAATAATCTGTAAAAAAATATATAGTTTAATGTATCTAGTTTTAGGTATAGTTATTGAATAATTTTTATCACAAAATTTGCAACATTTTTAGATAAATAAACAGATAGATCGGAATTTTGTGGACCATTTTATTGCCTTCCACGTTCACCAGATTTGACTCCATTAAATTTTTTATGGGGGACATATTAAAACAATTGTGTCTGCAACCAAACCTGATTCATTAGAAAACCTGAAAGCTAAGATAACTAATGTGATTTCAGGCATCACTGTGAATCAGTTGACAAATGTTTTCCGTGAACTGTAAAATCGTATTACCCTTTATATTGCTAATGATGGAGGACATGTGGAAACTTAAATGAAATTTCAATAAAACCTTACAAATATTACTTCTTTCTAATCCTTTTTACAAATTACTTTTATCGTAAATACAAATAAAGTTATACTTTTGTTAAAGGGCCCACGAACTTTATGGACAGCCTGTATAATATTTTATGTACACAAAAAGAACAAAACATTATTTGGAAAATTTTTCTGCAAAAGGATTTGTATTAAGCTTTTCAATTTTTTATTAGTAAATGTAGTTTTCACTTCATAACGATATCACCCAGCCTGATGAAGTAATGCAGAATTTTAAAAACTAAATGAATATAGATTATTATAGTTAAAATTTTTAAAAAATGAAAACAATTTTTGTAAAATAACATTATTCATCAAAAATATTTTTGCTTTTTTTATAATCATTTCACCCCAAGAAAGGCGGGACCGCCACTGATGCGCAGGGGGTTACAGTGAGGGATTTTTTCCTCGTACTATATATTGATTATTCTTAAGACAATAGTGTCCTTAATAAATCTTATTTATAAAAGCAATTAAAAAATTTCTACTGAAATAATAGTAATTAATTATAGTTTTATTTTACGATTCGGAGCAAAATTACGCAAAGTGAGTAACAGTTAGAAAAAAATAATAATGATTTACATTCTTCAAGGAGTCCTGCTTTTAACTAATGAAAAGATTTTCAAAGAAAATTTAATTTTTCAAAATTTCATGAAATTGAGTGAATAGGAAGCATATGTTGAAAATATATATTTTTACCAAGATTTCTAACGACATTCATTTATACATAGGTCATGAAAGTTTCATTAAAATCCGACAGTTATTTTATTTTTGCAAGAATTTTTAAATCAATGTGTTTTCCACCGGAAAAAAAAACAAAAAAAACTGAAGAACTTATTGTAAATATTACGTAAATATTATCGTAAATATTATCGCAAATATTATCGTAAATATTATCGTAAATATTATGTAAATATTATCGTAAATATTACGTAAATATTATCGTAAATATTACGTCGACTGCTGACGCGAAAAGAAAATTTTTTTAACGAAAATTTCCAATATGCACGAAAGGACTAAAATAAAAAAATTAAAAATTAAAAAAAATAATAAAAAAAATAATTTGGCTTTTCCTCTTAATAATAGCATAAACATTTTGATTATAAAACTAGGGCCTTTTTTTTATCATGCTATGCTGTTTTTTAAGCAAAAACTTGGAGGTACCTACCATCTGTCTTAATTTGTGCTTCGGTTATGGTCATTAAAGGATAATGGTCTTTTACTAATTGAGAAATAGTTACGTTAGTTAGTAAGTTTTATTAGAGCTGCACAACAGTTTCTTTTTTAATAAAATTAATCGAAACTGATGCATGCGCTTAATGATTTTAATAGATATTTTAATAAGAAGTAGGTATGAATTTAGTGCTTATGGAGACCGCGTTAAATAATAACTAGTTCATTTCACATTTGACATTGTGATTAGTCATAATGACTGTTTAGAAGTCTGCCGGCCAAAACAAACTATTTTGAATGACAGATGTTCATAATTTTATGTTTATTTGAACCATCTTACTAATGAATGGCGGATCATGACTTTTTTTTATCTTCGGCATTACAAATTGGATACGAATATTTAATACATTCAATGAATTGGATTATTCTTTAAATGAAAATCGTAACGTAGCTACTCTATGCTTTTTCTATAATTTTTTGTTGTTGAGTAGATGAATGTAAACGTAGGTTCTATGCTAATAGTTTCTTTAATCGCACTTCTTGCTTGTGGAACCTTCATCTGGATTCTTACTTTCCTGTCAAATACGATCATCAGAAATTTACATGCAACGTCAGTCCCTGTCTTCAGTCTCCCTGAATCCTGGTTTTTATTGTCCTCTTTCTTTAATAACTTTTTCCTCATTTTTTTTTTAATTTCAGTAACCCCTTTGAGACTTAGGGACTTTTTCACCTTGTTTGGGTGGAATTTTTAAAAAAAAGCGATATGATAATTCTTAAGATTAACATTATGAAACACGGGACGAATTCTAATACAAGGTAAAAGAGAAGAGGAAAATTGTGTTAATAATTGCTAACATTTACAAAGCACGTCGGCTTGATCTTCTACTAGCAGTATAGCCCGGCGTTGCTCAGGTATAATGAGACCTTTAAAACTAATCCATGGTCCTGGAGCTCAGACACTTTGGACGTTGGCGCGAAAGACTAAAAAGCAATAGTTGTTTCTAGTTAAAGTGAAACCGTAGACTGAAAGAAAAATGAATGGATGTAAGTCAAATTTTCATTTCCTAGTATCGATATCAAATAAGTTTTTTTCGTCGTAAACTGAATTTTGAAGGCTAAATAAGTTCTCTGAGTAATGCTATCATGGCTGAGACTAAGAACTACAATTATGCCTACTTAGAGCCAAACCCGAAGCAAAAACTAAAATAAAAGGGCTGAAAAAAATACAGACATACAGGCAGATAAACAGACACACACACAAACTTCTTGCCTTTTATATATATATATATTATCGATTTTCTGCACTATTGTAAAAACTGCAACCTTGAAACTTCTGAATATCGTTTCTTATGTCTTTGTCTATGAGTGCATCAAATTTAATTAAAAACGGACCACTCCTTCTATAACCCGATTTATTCGATTATCGATTTTCGATATTTATCGGGGGTACCTCGGCGCAAAACTTAGCTAAGAAGACTCGCAGACGCTTATAGTACAACTGTGTAAATTTTCAAGAAAATTGGTTCAGCCGTTCTGGAGTCTATAGGTAATGGACACACACACACACACAGACACACACACACATATGCACTCACAGAGACAAAGTTTCCTTTATAAATAAGTTTACATTAAAGAAATTAATTCATTCTTTTCTGGTCGCTTTCTTCATGATGATAGTGTTGATTACTAAATTCGCCGCCAACGTACATGTTCAGGACTAGAAGTTTCTAGATTAACTTGCCCAGGTCATCTCTTGGCTTTTTAAGATTTGACTGAAGGTGAAATAAAATCATAGTAGAAGAAAGTGTCAATGACGTGAATTTGTTCAAGGTGGTCATCAGCTTGCCAGGAAGTTGCCCACACACTTGATTTCATGACCTTTCTCTGAGATATGAACAATCCAGTGATTAATCTGCTGCGGACTACCACTGATTCTGTTATAATTTCGAGTAGCGCCTTCTCTAGTATGTCCGTCGTACGTAGCTCTCTTCATCCTTTGATTAAAACGCTGAAATATGGTTTAACTATCCGATTGTTTTGGAGATTAGTTGCGCTTAGTTAGAGACCACGTCTTTAACCATGTCACCAAGTGTGCTGCCGCCATGAATTTAGAACACCCGATGGCATAGCTCTCAGTATTGTTGACCCGCGCAAGCCCTTCCAAGATTATCCGAGGTACGCATTGGAGAACAAGACGACAGAGAAAATGAGCATTCTTACTTTTTATTGAGCTTAAACAACCAATAATTGACTGCGGTCAAATGACTCGGTGTCTCTGCTAATGTCACTCGTCTTAATAATAATTTAACCTGCATACGGACAGGTATATATATATATATCCACCGGCCTGAATATTCTAGAAATCTTGCTAAGAAAATATCTATAAATATGTGTGTATGTGTACGTTTCTCTTCCTATATATATATATATATATATATATATATATATATCTTCCGATAACATTCGAACCTGCTAGGTTCGAATGTTATCGGAAGATATATATATATATATATATATATATATATATATATAGGAAGAGAAACGTACACATACACACATATTTATATAAATAAATGCATGAGAGTTCTACTTAACTAATAAAAAGGAAACAACATAAAAATAAGAAATGTTTTCTCCTTCGTATTTAATTCCTGATGAAAATTAAAGTCAAACATGTACGTATGAATGTTTTGTATTTCTTTCTTATCATATCATTCTGGTGAAATTCTAATCCATATTTGATCCCAATTCACACACACGCGCACGCGCGCACACACACACATTTATAGATATATAACCTTGTACCTATGCTTCATTGATTACGCGAAAGCATTCGACAAAATACGACACAAAGAATTGATGGAAATGATAGGCAACCTCGACATTTTCGGCAAAGATATAAGAATAATCAAGAATCTCTACTGGCAGCAAACGGCCTGCATACGGACAGGTAACGACCTCAGTAGATACACAAAGATAGAAAAAGGCGTAAGACAAGGATGTGTCTTTTCACCGGATTTGTTCAACCTATACAGCGAGAATATTTTGAGGACCCTAGATGACACACCAGGATTTATTATTGGAGGCCACAACCTGAACAACATAAGATACGCGGACGATACAGTACTGATTGCGGACACGGAAAGGAAACTGCAAGATCTCATACAGAAAGTAGCAGTGGAGAGTGACAAGAAGGGACTACAAATAAACTTTAAGAAAACTGAGTGCATGGTCATCAGCAAAAGATACAACCCAAAATGCCAAATACAGGTGGGGGATAACAGAATCAAACAAGTCCAAGAATTTAAGTACCTAGGAAGTGTTCTAACAGGAGATGGAAAGTGCGACACGGAGATCCGAAGGCGAATTGGCATGGCAAAGGACGCGTTCCAGAAGATGAGCAAAATACTAACACACAGGAAGATCTCAATAGAAACGAAGAAAAGAGTGCTAGACTGCTACGTGATGTCAGTTCTTCAGTACGGCTGTGAATGCTGGACAATATCATCGAAAATGAGGAAAAAAACTGGAAGCGGCCGAAATGTGGTTCTACAGAAGGATGCTACGGATATCGTGGACTGAGCATACAAGCAACGACGAAGTGTTAGAAAGAATGGCAACAAAAAGGAAATTGATGCTGAGCATCAGGAAGAGACAACTGAAGTTCCTGGGACATGCAATGAGGAAGGAGAGCATGGAGAACCTGATACTGACTGGTCAGATAGAAGGAAGGCGAGACAGAGGAAGGCAGCGGATAACATATCTGCAGAGTCTGATCAGGTGGATGACGGAACGGGGGTTGCCAGGAGCAACAGGAGCAAACATACTAAGAGCCACAAGGGATAGGGAGACGTGGAGATCCATGATCGCCTACGTCCTGAAGGGACAGGGCACATAGAAGAAGAAGAAGAAGAAGAAGGTACGCAGATGATACAGTGCTGATAGCAGACATAGAAAGGAAACTACATGAACGTCTACAGAAAGTAGCTGAAGAGAGTGACAAAAAGGGAGTACAACTACAAGAAAACCGAATGCATGGTCATCAGTAAAAAGAGCAGCCCAATATGCCAAATACAGGTTGAGGATACTGAAATCAAGCAGGTACAAAAATTTAAATACCTGGGAAGTGTTATATATCAGAAGACGGAAAGTGCGACACAGAGATCCGAAGGCGAATTGGCATGGCGAAGCAAGAATTCCAGAAGTTGAGTAAAGTATTAAGAAACAGGACAATTTCGCTAGAAACAAAGAAGAGAGTACTGGATTGCTATGTGTTGTTCGTTCTTCAATATGACAGTGAATGCTTGAAAATATCATCACAGATGAAGGTAAAACTTGAAGCAACTGAAATGTGGTTCTACAGAAGGATACTGCGGATATCATGGATCGAGCATGTGAGCAATGATGAGGTTTTGGAAAGGATGGAAACGAAAAGGAAAAAAGAAAATATCTGAGCATGGGACATGCAATGAGGGACATGCAATGAGGAAGAAGGGCTTGGAGAACCTGATACTAACAGACTACATAGAGGGAAAAAGAGACAGGGGAAAGCAGCGGATAACATATTTGAAGGACCTGATCAGGTGAATGATGGAACGAGGGTTTCATGGGGTAACAGGAGACGGCATGCTAAATGCCACCAGGGATAGGGAAACGCGGGAAAGCCATGATCGCCTACAGGGACAGGGTACATAGAAGAAGAAGAAGAAGAAGAAGAAGAAGAAGAAGAAGAAGAAGAAGAAGAAGTAAGTCTCATCGGTTAGATAAGGTCAAAATGGTAATTGAGATCAAAAATCTTTATTAACAAGAAATGGTTTGTTAATTTTAACGTCCCCAATATACTAATCCTCTCTTTTCATCGAACAACTTTTTTTTTTGCTTTCGATCAGCATGGACAATGTTATTCTTCAGAAGAGTGTTTCATTGCGCGTTTTCAGACGATTTTTTTCCGATTATATGTAGTGGAAAGATTATGCTGAATCAGTTACTAGGTATCCTGTTAGGAAAGTTGGTTCACTGTGTCGGACTAAACAATTTTACTCACCAGAATCTATCACACAGATTTATAACTCTGTCATTAGTTCAAGGATCGAACTTTGCTGCCACAAATGATCTGGTGCTTCCGATACATATTTAGAGATTCTTGATAAAATAATAAGTAATAGTAGGATCTGCAATGTTATTAGTCCTGATCTGGAAAGTCGACTTCAATCAATTTCCAACCGCAGTAGCATAGATTCCGTCTTTTCTATAAATATTTCTATAATTGTTTTAATGAACGTTCCTCTTTGGTACCTAGACTTCACGAATTTAAGTGCAGTACTAGATTAACCGCAAGGTCTCATCCTTTTACAGTTTCTTTTTAATCATTTCACCCCGAGCAAGGCGGAAACGCCACTGATGTGCAGGGGGCTACATAAATCTAAAAAGATTAATTAGAAAAGAGTGAGGAGTACAAACTAGTTAGAAAGGAACAACAGAAAGCTGAGAAAGCAGGTGCGATTACAGATACATAGGTGGAGAGAAAGGGAAGGTTATACAGGGGAGGGGAGGGGAGAGAGCTAGAGTCCAGTGGTTAGTAGATGAGTATTGACTTTGCATTTAAATTTCTGGAAGTTGTAGCCGTCAGGAAAGCAAGAATACGGGAGCGAGTTCCACAGGCGGGAAGTGCGAGAGAGGAAGCTGCAGGAGTAGAATTGTCGTCTGCATTTGGCTAACCTGACTGTGAATGGGTGGGACCCAGTTGCCAGTCTGGTTGCACGAGTAAACACCTGTTGAGGAGGCATCAGTGACTTAAGCTCGTCCGAGCAGAAACCATGAAAGTATTTATAGAAGAGACAAAGGGAGGCCACATTTTGACGATGGGGAAGTGGCTGCAGTCGAGTCGCCAGATCAGTACCTATCACATTACAGACTCTCCTTTGGAGCTTGTCAAGAACACTGAGGAGAACGGCAGGGGCACCTGACCATAAATGGCAGCAGTACTCCATAAAGTAACAGAAAGTTCTATGCTAACAGTTTCTTCTCTCACACTTCTCCCATTTAGAACACTCTTTTGGCTTTTTGTTTTCCAGTCAATTTTGGCATTCAAAACTTTAAATGCAGTGTTATCTTCTGTCTTCATAATTTCTGTTCACCTTTTTGTTCTCTCTTATTAATGATGTTTTATTTTTCTTATATTCTTGCATATTCAAAAACTCCTTGAGTTTTAGTAGTTTTATGAACTTGCTTGGGTTGAAATGATTTGAAAAATATATTACATGCATACCACAGAAATAAATAAAACTTTAGATTTTTTCTCATTTATTTGCATATATATATATATATATATATATATATATATATATATATATATATATATAGATTTTAGTTATTTTTTTTTTCTTGAACAATAGATTTATATTTGCTACTATTTCTTTTAAATGGGCTGGAATGGTTTTGTCAGAATTAGAATTAAATAATTATGGTATAATTAATCATATTGTATTAAGAATAACAATTAAATATTGTGTGGATAATTTATTTTAGTAAAATAATTTTTATTTTTTTAATTATGTTAGAGTATAAGTCATAAATGAAACATTGTAAATGAAACATTTTCTGAAAAAGGACATTTTTTGTAATGATATCATGTTTTTTCAAACCATTTTAATAACAAAATTACAATACATATATATATATATGTGTGTGTGTGTGTGTGTGTGTGTGTGTGTGTGCGCGTGCGTGCGCGCGTGTGTGCGTTGTGCATTTGAGGAACAATTTCTCTTTTATGCAGGTTTCATTAACAAGTTTTTATATAATTTTTCTTGTATTATGATTTTTTCAATACATACATAATATCATCATCCACATGCAAAAGATTAAAAATAATGGAGGCATTACTAAAACAAAAGAGAAATTCTACACTTAATAACATCAGCTATAATCACGGTAAGAATGAGTTTACCGTGTGTGTAATTTAACATACACATGGCTCTCTCTATATGAACTTTACACATATTTATTGATCAATAAAACAAAGCTCGTTCTTGATAATGGCTTAAAGTATAGCCGAAAGACTCGAAAGTAAAAAGAAACCTTTGAACAATTTCTATATTATCTATATATATGTATTACTTTCTCTTCACAAATCTGCGTATAGTTCGTTATTTTCCTGTTGAAATTATTGATAGTAAAAATAAATCTATTCTTCAAATATTAAGATAAAATAACAGAAAATGCATGCGACTGATTTTTTTTACTAATTGAAATATCATGAAGGTGGTCTCCACTCATTGTGGTTTTAAGTATTAGTAGTCAACCTGCAAAAGGAACAATCCAAGAGAGTTCCTGTATTTTAATTTAAACGAATTGTGAAAATGGCAATTATTGCGATCCAAAGCTTTCGGTGAAATGATTTTAAAAAATATATCATTCAGTGCACAGAACGTTGAAAATGCAGCTGAAGTAAATGCAGTGCCGGTGTGACACTATCTCCCGCGGGTATACTTTTTTTGTTTGTTTTAATACAGCAGAGAGAGAGAGAGAGGAATTAATATTAGTAGTATTATTGGTTATGCTTTATTGTAATTCCCGATGTGAGCTTATGTAAAAAATTATTTTAATACTATCGTATACTTGTAAAATACGGGGAATAGTAAAATTAGCTATTTTTATACTATCATGTACTTCTAAAATCCGGGGAATAGAACGTTTAACTATTTTTGGGAAAGAAAGTTAAAAATCTGATTTTTCTCCCTTCGTGTTCGAAGCGGATATTTTTGGGTAAAGCTAAAATTTTATGAGTAACCAAAACAAAGTGTTAGGATTGGTTTATTGGGGTCAGGCGAGGTTAAAGTCCCTCAACTGATGTTCCCTGAGAACAGAAAATTGTGGGAATTTAAAAATCTAATCGAAAGGAAGTAGCTACCCATTCCCGCAAATCAAGTGGGTGGAAAACAATCTCATTGGTCAAAGGCTTTGGGTCGGCCAAATCCCCCGAGAGGATTGAGGATGGTTATAAAAATCTGGATTCGGCGAGAAAAATCAGTTGGACTAGTTTTCAGTCTAGTTGCTGAAGAGTTTGAGTTTGTTTTTAGTTGTTAGTGAGTCGAAATGTAACGACCGTGGCAAAGTTCGCCTACCCCAGAACTTATGGCTAAAGAGTTAATGTCGAATGAAGCCTGCTGCCGACTAACTTAATGAGTTAATTTGGAATAATGTGCCTTCGATAGGAATCCCGAAAGAACGTTATTGTTTTTTTTTTAAATCATGGGAGAATCGAAATCTCTTATTCCTCGTTCGCTCTACTTCGATAAACTCCGTTAAACTCCGATAAGGACCCGAAAGGACTTTGTCATTTTAGAAGTTGCATAGAGAATTGACAGCCCTGATTAGAGAGAAAATGTGAAAAGACTTTAACGAAAATTTAATGAATACGTGAAAAGTCTTTAGTGAAAATTTGAAGAGTTCTGTTTCCTTTAACGAAACTTAGAAAAGACATTTTTTATTTAAGGATTGAAAGCTCTGATATTTTTAAACTCACTCTCTCTCTCTCTCTCTCTCTCTCTCTCTTTCTCTCTCTCTCTCTCTCCGTTGTAAACTGGTATTCCGACGGCTGTATTATCAATATTGACGGCTGTATTATCTGGTCCTGTGACTAATAATTATTTATGTATATATATATATATATATATATATATATATATAAAGACAGTCTTCGTAACTCCCCAGGCGTGTTCGACCTTATTCATTTATTTTATTTTTTTATTTATCTTTTTATTTTTTGGTGCCGTGTTTATTTTTAACCACAAGTGTACACCAGTGTCCGGACTGGCTTTGGGTAGAAAGGCGACTACTAAAATTGCACGGCGCGACCACTGGGATCAATTCACAACGTGGGAGAGTGGCGCGTTGTTGCAATAGACGTCTTGTAAACCAGCTTTTGTGACGGCGTCATCGGACGAGATCATCACAACCAGCAACAGCGACCGAACCAACCGGCCAGTCGGGTAGCAGTATCACAACGGGTACCATCACGACTGTCGACGAGGACAAACGTCACAACCAACGAGTCGGCCCGGACGTAAGGTGTCACACCATTATCAGAAACTGGTATCTGTGGGATTCCACGTCTATAATTTTAAAAAGTATTCTATATTTCTTATCATATTAACCCGAGAACACTAACCATGGATACCCAGCGCAAATGACGCCATTAAATTTTCAGTACCTGATTTTTTTACCTAAATAATATGATTTTCAGTTGCTATTAATGTTAACTCAAAGTACAAATTTTGAAGTGCCTGCAAGTAAAATATTTAAAATAAAAATTTATATTTAATATTTTTTGATACTATCAAAATTGGGTATGATATACTCATGGTTAGTAGTGGTCCAACTTTAATTGATGTTTAGTGTTCCGGGGTTAATATAAACTACGCACTTCAAACCGCCATGATATACGACAGTGTTGATAGCAGATATGGAAAGAAAGCGACAAGCAGTCCTACAGATGGTAGTGAAGAAAAGCGAGAAGAAAGGACTAAATTCAAGAAGACAGAATGCAAGGTCGTTAGCAAAGAGTGGAGCGCAAATTGCAAATTGCAAATCGGAGATACCAAAATCAAGTAAGTACAATAATTTCAATATCTGAGAAGTGTTCAACAGAAGACGGAATACGTGATAGTGAAATCAGAAGACGCATTGGAATAGACAATGATGCATTCCAAAACTAAGCAGAGCATTTTTCTTCATCCTTATGAGACATGCACTTTCAGGATGTAGGCGATCGTGGACTTCCATTTGTCGCTTGCAATGTTTCCTTTTTGTGTTTCTCCCAAACCCGCCATCCACTTGCTCAAACCCGTCAAGTATGTATCATGCTGCTTTCCCGTGTCTCTCTTTCTCTCTATCCATCCTGTGAGTATTAGATTCTCCAAGCCCTCCTTCCTCATTACGTTTCTCAGAAACCTCAGCTGTCTCTTCCTGATTGTAAGAGACGGAAAAACATCGTCAAAAATAATACTGAAAGGTTACGTGATATCTGTCCTCAGTGAATGCCAAACAGTCTCTTAAAAAGATGAAGAGGCAAGAAAAATATGTTTCTACAGAAGGATGCTGAGACCATATAATGAGGAAAGAGGGCTTAAAAACCCTGATACCCACAAAAGAAATTGATTGTAAGAGGAACAGGGGAAAACCGCACATATGTGATGAACTTAAGTAAATGGATGGCCGAACAGGGTTTAGGAGAAATAACGTAAACGCAAAATTTATAAAGAGCAACAAAGGACAGGGAATTATGGAGTGTCATGATCACCTACGTTCCAATGGGCACAACTCAAGGCCCCAACTATGAAAAAAAATTTAATGTATTCGTATCAATAAAACATTTTCAACTTTTCTTCCTTTCTTTCTATGCGCCGTGTCCATTCAGGACGTAGTCGATAATGGCTCTTCACTATTTCCTGTGCTTTGTAGCTCTTTTCGTCTTTTTGCTATTCCTTCCAATCCTTGTCCTGTCAACTACTTACACAAGCATGTTAGGTAGATTTTGTGTTGGTTTTCTCTGTCCCGACTGCCTTCAATATGTCCAATGAGTGTTAAATTTTCTAAACCCTCTTCCTCACTATAGGTCTTAAATATTTTGAAAGTCTACTTTTGATGTTTTGTGTCAGTGTCTTTTTCATTTTCTCCAAAACTTGGTCGTTCCTTACATGTTATCCCCAGAATCTTTCAGCAGAATCACATTTCTGTTGCCTAAAGTGTCTTCTTCATCTTTGTGAGCATTGTCCAGCATTCATTACTATATAGGAGGGCCGATATATTCCTGTTTCTTAACTTCTGGACGGCATCTTTCGCTATCTCAGTTCGCGTTCCTATTCAGCTGTCCATCTGTTAAAAGACTTTCTAGATATTTAAATTCGTATTTTTAAAGAAATCACATGTCTATTTTTGTCTTCGCTATTGGGTGGTCAATTTACCGTGGATCTGCATAGCAAAACTGACCTCCCTATTAATACTTATGCAATTATACTACTACTACTATTACTACTACTACTACTACTAATAATAATAATAATAATAATAATAATTGTTGTCTGGAATGATTAATTCACAGTAAAATGAGAAAAAAATATAATTTCAAGTCTAAGAGCCTATTATAAAAATACACCGGTATGCCATTCTGATGGCTGATCTGTAACATCTTATGACTCATTTATACCATCTGATGGCTAATCTGTATCATCTGATGGCTGATCTGTAACATCTTATGACTGATTTATACCATCTGATGGCTAATTTTTACCATCTGATGTCTGATCTTTACCATCTGATGGCTGATCTGTATCGTCTGATAGCTGATTTGTACCATCTTATGACTGATTTATACCATCTGATGGCTAATTTTTACCATCTGATGGATGATCTTTACCATCTGATGGCTGATCTGTATCGTCTGATAGCTGATCTGTACCATCTTATGACTGATTTATACCATCTGATGGCTAATTTTTACCATCTGATGGCTGATCTTTACCATCTGATGGCTGATCTGTATCGTCTGATAGCTGATCTGTACCATCTTATGACTGATTTATACCATCTGATGGCTAATTTTTACCATCTGTTGTCTGATCTGGACTAGCTTCTGTCATTTTAGATGTTCTTATTGTATTTACATTTTATGTGTTATTTTTCTCACGATGGTATATATGGAAATGTGTGAATGGCTTTCTACAACCTTAGGTTAAAATTTAGGTTCAGTCATTTCTTTTACTATTCTAGACACCTGGTGAAAAAATCCGCATTCAAAATTCTAGATTTACCCGTGATTTAACAAATTCTGGCATTGAAAACCGGTCATCATTTCAGCCATGAGGCAGACCTCATAGTGCTGTTGATTTGTAAACAACAGCTTTTGAAATATGTAAAATTTCAAACTTTATTTCTGAGATTGACTGCAAGTATACAAGTATTCACCCAGTACAATGTCCGAGTGGCCACTCAAAGTGGAGGGTCACTGTTAAAATGATTATGACGAAAGAGGAGTGTGAAGCAAATGCAAAAGGAGAAGGCAGGAAGTGGAGATAATGATAGATAGATAGATAGATAGATAGATAGATAGATAGATAGATAGATATTAACCAAGTGACATAGATAGATAGATAGATAGATAGATAGATAGATAGATAGATAGATAGATAGATAGATATTAACCAAGTGACATAAATAGATAGATAGATAGATAGATAGATAGATAGATAATAACCAAGTGACATAGATAGATAGATAGATAGATAGATAGATAGATAGATAGATAGATAGATAGATAGATAGATAGATAGATAATTTGATGTAAAAGATTGTAGTGTTCAGGGAATGTCCCGCACTGGTTCATGAAAAGTAATCTGGGTAAAAATTAATCTAAATTGAACATTCTTCGGAGTCATGGGAGAGCATACCAGTCAACCGGTTCAAATGGAGAGGAACCCTGGCCCAACAACTTAAATCAAGGTTGGAGCAACTAACACAAGTCGCCATGGAGCGGTGGGTTCACAGGAAGCAAGATGACATCTCCGACAAACCAGAAACAAAACATAAATGTAGCCTTTGCAATAAAAAACTGTCAATCCTGCATCAGTTTCTACAGTCACAGACGCCGATGCTCCAGCCAAGCAGACAACTAGGATGCTATCCATGGTCATCCCTGACAAACGGAGGCCTAATACTACTAATATTTTATTAATTTAAGTGCATAACTAAATTGGCTGCATGGTTTCATTATTTTCTTGTTGAAATTGCTAGATATAAGTTCTATGTTAAGAGTGTCTTCACTCGTGAAACTATCTTCCGGTTTCTTTCTTCTCTGTCAAAGTTGATCTTCAAAATTTTACATGCAATGTCAATTGTTGTTTTCTGCTTTCATTCTTGTACTTTTTCATCTTCTCTCTTTAATTTAAAAAAAAATATTTTCCCATATTCTATAATACTCATTAATTCCTTGCGTCTTAGTGGCTTTATTGTCTTGCATGAGGAGGAATGATTAAGAAATAAAAAAGTTCAATGGTGCCTGTGTGTGTTTGTATGCATATACATTCCATATCATATATGCGTATATGCATGCTTACAATAAAACTTATACAATTATGTCGCGTGACTATCACTAAAGACACATCTACAAAACAGGATTAAAATATGGGTCTGTCTAGAGGACTCCCGGCAAAAAGTATTACCAAGTCTTCATAAAAAGGGCAACTTAAAAACAAAAACAAAGAAACAAAAATAAAACAGAAACAAAAAGAAGAAAAATGGAGAAGAAAAATCGTTGAAGCGAGTCGTATACGCTGAGCTTACAATAAAAAAAAATAATGATTAACCCATTCTTTTCAAAAAAGGATACGTTCGGAGAAGGGCAAGCCCTGCGACTCGGTCGGTTGGTCGTGAAAAACCGTCACTAAAATGGGTAAGCTGTCAGTCTGCCTAGTTCAGAAGGTTCCGAAACAACACCATTTGAGTCAGGTTTGTTATCGACACGAAAATAAAATTAAAAATAAAGGAAATACAAGCCTCCCTTCTCCAACCTTACAAAATTAAATAACAGAGAAATAAGAGCGTGCATAAAAAGAGAAAAGGGTCGAGGAAAAAGATATGGGGGTGTAGTGAAAGGAAAAGAGGAGGGAAAAATGGTCGGGTGTGAAAAGGGTACATTTGGTTCGCACCATATGTGAGGGCTTGTCATGAATAGATTATTTTTTTTATTGTCCTGTTTTACTTTTAAATTGTGTAAAATCTTGTAGATTCTTACCTTTTGATGACATTTAACTCAAATGAATTCTCCAAACATAAGAATTTCTGACGTACATAAATGTGTGTGTTCGCGTACATATATACACCTACCCCCCCCCCACATATATATATATATATATATATATATATATATATATATATATATATATATATAAAAGTAATAAAAATGTCAGATCAAAAATTAATCTATTAATTCCTTAAAAAAAAAAATATATATATAGTCATCCGCAGACAAATCTGTTTCGCTGTATCACAGCTCATCAGTACGGTTAGACTCCGATTGCTTTTTAACCCAGGATTGAAATCCGACCGACTTGGTGTCAGTTGGTGATTCTACCTCTGAGCTATGTGCGCTCGGTAGAAGGAGGCAGACCTTTTAGCGTATTATCATTATACACGCCCAACAGCTGAGAGTGTTCTAATTCATTGCTGAATAAACGATATATATATATATATATATATATATATATATATATATATATATATTTGTGTATTTAAGCAGCAAATTTTCTTTTATACTTTAGTAAATGTTGGCTGTTTATTTTGTTTGAATATATATATATTTATATAACAGATTACTTAATAAATCTGAACCAATAAAACAATAATTTTTACCCAAAATTCAACTTATTCATCAACATAGTCTCCTTCTAGGTTGATACACTGATTCTAACGCTTCTCTAACAATTCGATACTTTTTTTGTAAAAAGAAGTGTCTTTGGTCTCAAAGTACGTCTCAGTTTCCGACATCACTTTTTCACTGGAGCTAAATCTATTTCCCTAGAACATTCTTTTGAAATCTGCAAACAGCCAGTCGTCACTGGGGGCCAGATTTAGAGATTAGGGAGGCTGCAGAAGCAATTCAAAGTGAAATTTATATAGTTTTGCATCGTTGCAATCGACTTGTGACACGGTGAATTGTCTTGACAAAAAATTCCTTGTTCTTCTTCATTTGTGGCCGTTTTTTCTCGATTTCTCCCATCGAACGAACCAATAATGCTATATAATACTCGCTATTGATGGTTCTTGCTTTCTTAAGGTAATCGATGAACAAAATACCTTGCGCATCCCAAAATACGGAAGCCAGAAACTTACCTGCTGATGTTTGCGACTTTGGTCGCTTTGAACGGCTTTCACCTGCTGCTGACTACTCAGCTGACTGCCATTTTTACTTTGAATTGAGGTGGTAGATTCATGTTTGTCCATTGTCACATATTTACGCAAAAACTTGTTCTTGTTGCGTTGAAACAGTTGCAAACAATGCTCTGAATCATCGACGCGTTGTTGTTTTTGATTGACAGTGAGCAAACAGCACTCATTTTGAAAACAGCTTTCTTATTGACAAATGTTCATGCAAAATGGTGAATACACTGCCTTCTGATATGTTCATTTCCTCTGCTAATTTGTGCATCTTTAATTTACGATCGGCCAAAATGAGTTTGTGATGTTTTTGACAACCACCAATTTTGGGCGACCTGAATATTCAGTGTCATTTGTGTCTGTACGACCGCGTTTAAAGTCAGCATACCACCTCTTAACCGTTGATTCTGACAGAGTCTGAATGACATTCATTTAGCCATTGCTTTGCTTGAACAGTATTTTTTCTATTAGAAAGCAATACTTTATCAACACACGAAATTCAGATTTTTCCATTGTTTCGAAAATTTGCAACAGTAGCTTCATTTAAATAACTGTAATTAGTAATAGTGGCACCATCTATATGTCAGGCCTGGGACTTATTGAGTGATGTATTATATATATCTATATATATATAGTTGTCAGTCTGAAACCGGTGAGGATAATCCAACAAGATTTAATCGGTAAATCCATATAGAGAGCTCGATGGGTGTTAACCAGAGCGATATGAAGTTTATAAAGGAAAATTCAACACGTCATATTACTTATAAACTATAGTTCATTTCAATGAGCTTAACTAGCTCATATCATCAGACTCTTTTACAATATTTCCTCCATCTGGCATAAAATTTCTGCCGGAATGAACGTTTTCTTAAAATGAAGAGGGAACATAATAGAAATAATAATAATAATAAACATAAGATTACAAACAAATAAATAAATGACAATAAATGTAAGGGGAAGGAGGAAGGAAAGAAGAGAGATAGAGTCCAGTTCCAAAAATGGGTAGTATCCGTTTGAAGTTATTTTGACCGTCTAAGATGGCATGACCTCTGAAAAAAACAATTCCCCTGACTTTAGGCGTCTATTTGACCCCATCAGGTCAACCCACTTACTTCTACTAACTTTTATCCACATATACCTATGTGTATATTCCCACATATACTTACCCTTTGATTTTATTTAAGTTTACATATCCACTGATTTCTTTTATTATTATTATTATTATTTTATTATTTTTATTTTTATTTTTTTAATCATATCACCACAAGCAAGGCGAAAACGCCACTGATGCGCAGGGGGCTACGTAAGAGTGAAAAGATTGGAAAAGAGAAAACCGAAAACCACAACCTAAACAGGAAACAAGGGATGAGCCTCTTCACCTGTTCAATAGACGTGGGTGGAGTGTGAACCGGGCGATAGTTTAGTCTATCTACTCCAATTGAAAAATAAAATAAAATTAAAAAAAAAAGTGAAAATATTGGAAAAGAGAAAAACCGGAAACCACATCCTAAACAGGAAACAAGGGATGGGCCTATTCACCTGTTCAACAGACGTGGGTGGAGTGTGAACCGGGCGATAGTTATTATTATTATTATTATTATTATTATTATTATTATTATTATTATCTTTTTAGGTCTTACCGTTTTCATACTCACACATATATACGCTTCATAGACGTAGTACTTCCATGTGCCTACGTAGTGCGCTGTATATACGCACTCCCATATCACGTTAAATAAATTGTCGTATTCTCAGTCTCGCATATATTTATATACACGAGATATATATAACATAATTTGATACATATTTATGCCTCTATACCCAAACACAATTATATATATATATGTATATGTCTATGCATATGTCCACAAACAAGACATAACACGTGTTGACACTTGCCTTCTAAATCAAAGGAGCTAGACAAAGTTTAGAGGTTGCTGATGGTTGTACTAACACAAAATGCCATGTCATTGTAATCTAAATCTGTTTCACTTAGATTAATTTTCACTTTTCCATGTGGTACCGGACTAGAAAACGGTGTTCTTAACAATATTTCTGGTTGGAATAATGTTTGGTTTGTAATTAAGCATGCATCCAGTTGCTGCGTCAGCTGTACCTGGGAAATATTTTAACCTTGAACCGGGCGTCCGCGCTCAGGCTCCCGAATTTAAAAATTGACCTTGTGTCACAACTCACTCTTATGGTGGGGAGTGGGTAAAAATTCCTGCCAGTTGGCAGGATGTGCGCTATGGTGCAGTGGATATCGGTTTGGAACGAGAAATCGGGGAGGCGAGTTCGAATTCAAGTTGAATTCATTGCATTCAATTACGCGGAAATACCCTTCAATTTGTCTCTTCCCTCCAGTTATGGATTAAATAACAGGACAGATTGGGTTATATAGTCTTGGCTGGCAACCAGTCTACCGTAGAGAGTAATGGCAACCAACTGCGGGATAATCTTCTGTTCAGTCAGTCATGTCTCCTTCGAGACATGATCGCCGAAGCGTGTATCACGTATGGCACTTAACTGACTGATGCTTAACCCCAAGATAAATTATTACAACAAACATTTCTTAAAAAACACTTGCGGCCATGTAATTTTAAGAACTGCTAACTTTTAGGATTTCTCTAACATTTTGAAAACGACAGTACTGTGATCTTTGGCATCAACTCAATATATATATATATATATATATATATATATTCTCAGATAGAAAAATGAATATAAAGAGACAAGAGGAAAAACTGTACTTAGCCATATGTGTTTGTGTGTGTGTGTGTGTGTGTGTGTGTGTGTGTGTGTGTGTGTGTGTGTGTGAAAGATGAGGACAATTTTAATATGCTTCACTGAGCACGCGCTGTGGGCAGTCGCTACGTACTCCATAAAAAGCGGCCATTGTACCGCTTAAGATGCTGGCTTGTCCTGCTAAGAAATTGTCTCATGAATCAACGGCTGACCAAATCAATGTTTCTCGCCAGCCGAAAAAGCAGCCGATCATATCTGAATGCAGCTCAAGTTGATTCCACATGTACTAAATGGATTTAGTGTGATCGGCTTTTTCGCTCGGCTCAACCATTTGCAAAATGTCGTCTCAACAAGACGATCCTCATTTTTTATGATAGCTTTTTGTGTTGTTTTGAGAAGCACATTTTTCTTTTCAGTTGCTTCATTTCATTCACTTATTCACGAGCATGTCATTCGTCATTCCTTCTTTTATCGTTTAATTCTTCTTTTTATCTTGCCATCTAAGCATGTCTGTAATTCCTTCTTTTTTTTGTTTCCTTTTTCATTTCCTTATTTATTTGCTTTCTATTTCATATAAATGCTTTGTTTTTTGTGTTTCCGTTTCTTTATTTCATTTATTCATTCATTTTATCTTCCTTTCTTTCGTTTGTCTTGTTTTTTTTATTTTGCAAAAAAAGTTTTTTTTTTTTGTTACTTATTGTTTCTTTATTCATTACCTCTTTCTTTTTTATTTTGAATAAAAATATTTCTTTGTTACTTATTTCGAATCATCTTTTTTATCAATTTCCTTGTTTTCTCTTTTATTTTGAAAAATATCTTTTTTTCTTTGTTACACATTTCTCTTGATTGTTTCTTTATTCATTTCCGTGTTCTCTCTTTTACTTTGAAAAAAACCTTTTCTTTGTTACTTATTTCTCCTCATTGTTTCTTTATTCATTTATATACACGAGATATATATAACATAATTAGGTACATATTTATGCCTCTATACCCAAACAGAATTATATATATATATGTATATGTCTGTGCATATGTCCACAAACAAGACATAACACATGTTTCTTTATTCATTTCCTTGTTTTCTCTTTTATTTTGAAGAAAAATTATTTTTTTCTTTGTTACTTATTTCTCTTCATTGTTTCTTTATTCATTTCCTTGTTTTTTCTTTTATTTTAAAAGATCATCCTTTTTTGTTTCTCTTCCTTCGATTCATTATTCATCTCCATGATTTCTCATTTATTTTAAATTCTTTTTTTCGTTATTTAAATTCTTTTTTTCGTTATTTAAATTCTTTTTTTTTTCGTTATTTAAATTCGTTATTTAAATTCTTTTTTTCGTTATTTAAATTCTTTTTTCGTTATTTAAATTCTTTTTTTTTTCGTTATTTAAATTCGTTATTTAAATTCTTTTTTTCGTTATTTAAATTCTTTTTTTCGTTATTTAAATTCTTTTTTTTCGTTATTTAAATTCGTTATTTAAATTCTTTTTTCGTTATTTAAATTCTTTTTTTCGTTATTTAAATTCTTTTTTTCGTTATTTAAATTCTTTTTTTTTCGTTATTTAAATTCGTTATTTAAATTCTTTTTTTCGTTATTTAAATTCTTTTTTTCGTTATTTAAATTCTTTCTTTCGTTCTGTATTTATTTATGTTGTGGAACCCAGATTCACCTCAACATGGACTCACCCACTGCTATATTAATAGGTGTGTGATAGCAGTAGTGGGGAAACAGACAGTAGCACTGTGCGTATGACCGCAGTCGACTACCAAAGACTATATTGGATTCGTAAGCTCTGCTTACTGTACCTTCTTTGTAACCTTTCCTGTAAAAACATCTTTCTTTAACCTACACCTCGTGTTCCGTGTTATATTTCTGTAGATCCGCTTTTGACTCCACGTCAATTTACTTGTTCATTTACTTGTTATATCATATATTTTAAAATTGGTTAATTCGTTCATTTTTTCTTGGTTCTTTCCTTTTCTTTCTTTCTTTTCCTTAGATTTCCTTATTCATTTCCTTGTTTTCTATTTTAAATTAAAATTCGTTTCATTTTTATATTTCTCCATTTCTTTATTCATTTCCATTATTCAACTTTTTAAGGTCATTAACTCATTTATTTTAGAACGTCAGGCTTAGATGCTTTGCACTGTCTATTTTCTCAGCCTATTCCGTTGACCGAGCTTCAACTTTCAGAAGTCACAGGGCTCGACAAACAATTTTTTGTTCCTGTGGAATAACTGATATTTACTCAGTCATGACTCCACCCCACTGGAACAGTTAGATATGACACGAGATCGGTCATTACGTGGAAAACCCGAATTCGAACACTCGAGCTATTGGTTAAAATTTGCCCAGCTTCTATTATTTAACCCATACCTGGAGGGAAGAGACGGATTAATACCTTTCCCAAGGGTATTTGTGCGTAAGAGAATGCAAGGAATTCAACCGAAATTCGAACTCGGCTCCCTGATTTGTCGTTCCGAGTCGGTATCCACTTGAGCACATTGCACATCCTGACTATAAATTCAACTCGCTTATCGGCATGGAAAATGGGATTGGCGATCACTGTTCGAATTCCGACTAAGCCTGATGTATTCACATTTGCACAAATGTCTTTGGTAATACCTTCTCTTTCTTTATTTCTCTCTCCATATATATATATATATATATATATATATATATATATTACAAAAACGTGTAAAAACAAGTAGATTAAAAACCCAGAGTGCTTGATACAGAGCAGAGCTTAATATTGTAATTTTGAATTTTGTTATTGCAATGGTTTATAAAAGCATAATATCACTACACAAAAATTTTCATGTTTCAGAACAAACTGTTCCTCTTCAGGTGGTATGTTAAAATAAATAGTGAAAACGATTTATTTTTTAATATATAAGAAGAATTTCTGGTTATCTAGAAAATTAAGTGCTGTTCTCCTCATTTGGACTCTGGCAAAGAAACAAATGAACGAGCAAAAGAATGGGCATAACAATTAAGTTTCGCTTTAAGGTCGCTGAAATACTCAGCAGAGCGAGGCGTAAGTTTATGTATTTGTGCAAATAAAACCTCAAACTCAGTAAAATTTTTCTCACGGCCCAGCATTGGAAAAGTAATGTAAAAATCCAAACCATGAGCAAGAATACTAGTCTGTAATTGAGAAGGCTCATGTGAAGAAAAATTAAAGATTATTCCTTCTCCAGTAAGTTGATCAATGCATACAAATCGTTTACAAAATAAATAGTTCAATTTTGTCTCCATAGATGCAGATAATTTTTAACACCAAGTTCGTGTGTATAGCCAACTAACCGGAAAAAACGAATTTGATAAAAAATTCCTCCATTGATTCTTAAAAGCACAGTTGAGAAGAAGTATTCTTTTAGAAAAAGCTTTTATTTTTTATTTTTATTTTTTAATTTTTTAACCATTTCACCCCGAGCAAGGCAGAAATGCCACTGATGTGCAGGGGCTGCATAACTGTAAAAAGATTAATTATAAAAAAGAGTGAGGAGTACAAACTAGTTAGAAAGGAGCAATAGAAAGCTGAGAAAGCAGGTGCGATGACAGATACATAGGTGGAGAGAAAGGGAAGGTTATACGGGGCAGGGGAGAGAGCTAGAGTCCAGTGATAATAGATGAGTATTGACTTTGCATTTAAATTTCTGGAGGTTTCGAATCCTCCATAAAATCCTGCGCTTTTGAGAATATATATATATATATATATATATATATATATATATATATATACTCAAGAGACAAGGCAGTATAACTCTCACTCCCTCTACAGATATGACAGTCGTAATCTACGATGATTCGTTATTAGGACATGATTTCCATAATTCTTGTTTAGAATATTCTGAGAAATTCCCGATAAAAACGAAAAACAAACACACGTCATCTGCTTCTGATTACTTCAAGAAGACAAGATTTTATGCTTTGTCATGTCATGTGTCAAAAACCACTGACAATGAATATGATGACTTCATAAGCGTGACTTAGATGTAGCACAAATTCGAAAATAATGGGGCACCCAGTGAGAATTAAAAGAAATAAAATAAAGTCAAACTAGTTTTATTGAAAAATTGTTTCTCTTGTTACACCAGGTAAAAACTCCTTCACTAGTAATAATATAAAAGCAGTTTAAAAATATTTCCTTTCATTATATGTTTTATATGTAATCCATGTGATTTTTCGTCCTTATTATGTTAATATATGTCATATAAATGTGAA
>JBBBDQ010000738.1:7347500-7437500 GCA_037127315.1 Ascarosepion bandense
TTAAATATATTTTTCTATAAAAGTCTGTTTTTATGTATATATTTCTATAAAAGTGTATTTTTATACTTTTATAGTGTTTTGACCCCAGTTTGAGGGTAACTATTTACCCATTGCTGGGAACATAACAGGTGCTACCACTCTGGGTCAGGGTGGACCTGAGAACAACAGCAATTAAGAGGTAGTTTCATGCTCTTCACAACCTCCAAATCAGAGGCCTTGCTGCTGGATGCAGTTTACCGTCATACTCAGGATCTTTTGTCGTAGAGTGCTCAAAATCAGGGTAGAGATAGAGCGATGATAAGATTACTGCTGAAAAATTTGTCACTTAAGTGGCCCATATACATAAGAGAAAAAGCCGAGTAAGAGCAGCAGAATGCAATTTTGCCCTCACGTGTAAAAGATAATTGGTAATGAACCTACCCAGTTGAGTGACAAAATTCTCAGCATCAATCCGATATATATATATAGATATTAAATTATTTGTTTGAACATTATTTTTAGTCGATACTTGTATTTGATTAGATAATCTGTTCTTAATCAAGCAGTATATTTATATATTTATTTCTACAGAAAATGTTATCGTAAATAATCAGGCCGGTAAAAATAAATATATAAATATACTGCTTGATTAAAAACAGATTATCTACTCAAATACGAGTATCGACTAAAAATAATTTCAATGTGTCGGTTGTTAAAACCATTTCGTTAAACTTCGGGATTTTCCGTAACATCGTAAGTTTACATATATATATATATATATATATGTGTGTGTGTGTGTGTGTGTGTGTGTGTGTGTGTGTGTGTGCGCGCGCGTTGTTAATATGAGCAATGCTAGGTACACGCCCAGAGAAGATTTGGTAAAATAATGTTTTTTGTTGCTCCTATAAATAAATAGTTTATTTTAAATTTTTTGCGAAATCTGTGAGTTTTTGGGTACTGCCTTGTTCCTTTCTTCTTTTATAAGTCTCTTTTGTAAACATTAGTTTTCGTTTTAGAATTTACCGATCAGTAAACGAGATAAGGAAGTTGACACAAAAACAAACATAGATGTAATTTTTACTTTTTATATTTTACATATGATTCCGTTTGTGTACGACCACGTGCACGTGCGTACAATGTTGTCGATAGGCAAGTTACTAATTGCAGTATGCGCCCATTTAGTTCACTAAACAGTAACTCTTGTAAGTAAAGTAAGTCCTTATTTACTTTCTTTGTTCTCATATATATATATATATATATATATATATATATATATATATATACTTGGGCTGCAACATTTGTTTCAAACATTTTTCATTGAATACGCCCGACCAGGAAGATTTAATTATTTTAAAAAATGTTCAATCCTAAAATGTTTCCGTTTCGTTGGAAATACGGAGTATAAATTTTTTTATCGTACCAAGCGCTTTTGGCCAGTTCTATGTCCATTTTCATCTCATTCAACGAATGAATTAGAGCACTCTGGCTATTGGGCATGTATAATGATAATATACGCGCTAAAAAGTCTACCTTCTTCTACCGAGCGCCCATAGCCGAGAGGTAGAATCGCCGACTAACGCCAATTCGGTCGCGTTTCAATCCTGGGTTAAAAGCAATCGGAGTCTAATCGTACTGATGAGATGTCATACAGCGAAACAGATCTGACTGCGGATGACTATATATATATATATATATATATATATATATATATATATATATATAGTTTAAATGGTAAAATATGAGACACTGGATAATGAATCGAAAACTACCTCAGAAATTTCTTCCAACAAAAGAGACGAATTTTCTACAAAGATGACATCAATACACTTGTAGATCAATAGGAAACAGTTGTGAAAATCAGTGGAGTCTATGTAAGTCAGTCATTGAAATGCCATACGTGATACACGCATTCATGGTCGGTACGCGTGTTTCGAGTTCAAAGTTGGCTCTCTATAGTTTCGATTCACTCTCTATTTTAAAATTTTGATATGTATTTACGAAACAAAAGAACATTTTAAGAACTAAGTATAGGTGAGATTTTAAAGTAAACATTAACTAGAGAAATATACAACGATTAACATTTCAGTAAACACGTATATTGCGTTTATAATTTATGACATTTATTTTTCCCGAAGAGCTCTGAAAGGTTTGCTTACCTGACCAATAATGTTAAAACATCGCTGCTACATATTGCTGCACCGGAATCTGCAATATCATTGGTACTAATCTGGTATCGCGGCTTCAGTCTCTTTTCTATCGTCCTTGTGTAGCCTCTTGGTGCCAATTTCTATAAATACTTCCATGGTAATTTTTCTGATGATCTCTTCTCTATGGTACCTAGACTTTATGAATTTAATCACATTCAAGGACTCTAAAATCAAGCAGGTACAGAAATTTAAATACCTAGGGAGTGTTCTAACAGAAGACGGAAATTGCGACACTAAGATCCGAAGGCGAATTGGCATGGCGAAAGGGGCATTCCAGAAGTTGAGTAAAGTATTAAGAAACACGACTATTTCACTAGAAACAAAGAGGAGAGTACTGGATTGCTATGTGATGTCGGTTCTTCAATATGGCAGTGAATGTTGGACAATATCTTCAAAGATGAAGGAAAAACTTGAAGCAGCTGAAATGTGGTTCTACAAAAGGATGCTACGGATATCATGGACTGAGCAGTCACGAGGTTTTGGAAAGAATGGAGACGAAAAGGAAATTAATACTGAGCATCAGGAAGAGACAACTAAAGTTCCAGGGACAATGAGAAAAAGGGTTTAGAAAACCTGTTACTAACAAGCCAGATAGAGGGAAAAAGTGACAGGGGAAAGCAGCGGATAACATATTTGAAGGACCTGATCAGGTGGATGACGTGAAGGGGTTGCATGGTGCAACAAGAGAAAGCGTGCTAAGAGCCACCAGGGATAGGGAGATGTAGAAAGCCACGATCGCCTACGTCCTGAAGAGACATGGCACATAAAAGAAGAAGACTAGACTTGTGACGAAATTTTATCTGTTTACAGTTGAGTTGGCTCAATTACGCACAAATACTTTTGGGAAAGGTATTAACCCGTCTCTTCTCTGCAGTTATGGATTAAATAATAGGACAGATTGGGTTCTATAGCATTGGCTGGCAACCAGTTTACCGCAGAAAGCAATGGTAAACTACTGCGGGATAATCTTCTGCCCAGTCAGTCATGTCTCGAAAGAGACATGATCGCTTAAGCTTGTGTATCATGTATGGCACTTAACTGACTGACTGACTGAATATGATAGTTGGAATCATGATTGAGGCTACTGCTGGTCATAGGGTGGGGGATCGGTTTTCTATTGTTATGAAGTAATAAACTGATCCCCCATTAATTATTGCACAATAATATAATACATCTCTTCTCCCTCTAGCTATGAGTCAAATAATAGGATAGACTGGGTTCTATAGCCTTGGCTGGCAACCAGTCTACAGCACAAAGCAATGGCAATCTACTGTAGGATAATCTTCTGCCCAGTCAGTTATGTCTCTTTCGAGACATGATCACCCAAAGTGTGTATCACTCATGGCACTTAACTGACTGATTGGCTCTTGTAACTGTAAGTTTTATGCTGAGAGTTTCTTTACTTGCACGTCTTGCTTGTGAAACTCCCTTCCGATTTCGTGCTTTCCAGTCAAATTTAATCAACAAAAATTTAAATGCAACATCAATCCCTATCTACTGTTCTAGTCACTCTTATTTTCTCCTTATTAATATTTCTGTTTTATAACTCTTCCACATCTACTTGTCTTACTTAGAGTGAACGTGATTAAAATAATCGTCTCTAGCTTCACAAAACGAGTAATTTTGAAGATAGTAGCAACATTGACCATCTAAGTAACCTTCGCCCTCACATTGTCATCCATTAAATGAGGCTACTTATATTCAAGGTACCGTCTTTGAGGTCATTTTTTTTTGATTCGGGGAGCCGAGTTCGAATTTCAGTTGAATTCATTGCATTCACTTACGCGCAAATACTTTTGGGAAAGGTATTAATCCGTCTCTTCCCCCAGTTATGGAAGACAATAATAAGACAGTTTGTGTGCTATAGCTTTGGTTGGCAACAAGTCTACCGCAGAAAGTAATGGCAACCTACTCCGGGATAATCTTCCGCCCAGTCAATCATGTGTTTTTCGAGACATGATCGCCTAGGCGTGTTTCACGTATGGCACTTAACTGACTGACTGTATACTTATTCATGATTTTCCAATAATTTAATCTCAAACAAGACAATAAATCCACTGGGACGAAAAGGGTTACAGATTGTGAGAAAATATGAGAAAAATTACTATTAAATGGAGAGAAAGATAAAAGAACAGAAAGTAATTTTTTTTTAATCGTTTCACCCCAAGCAAGGCATTCCACTGCCACTATTGCGCTTGGGGCTACATAGGGGGAGGTAAATAGGAAGATTGGTTAGATATAGGAAATGTCAGAAGGGGCTGATAGATAGTTTGGAGGATGGGAAGAGTGTTTGAAAGAATGGAAGTGAGTTAGTGTGTTAGGAGGTGTCTATTGACCTTACATTTAAACTCCTGGAGATTGTAGCCGTCGGGAAGCAGTCATGTGGAAGGGAATTCCAGAGTCGGGAAGTACGAGAAAAGAAACTGTTGGAGTAGAAGTTGCGGTTGCATTTTATCGGTTTCACTGTAAAAGGGTGGGATATAGTTGCTAATCTAGTATCTAGTGCAAATTCGAACGTAGGGGGCAGCAGTGATCTAAGTTCATCGGAGCAGAAGCCATGGAAGTATTTATAAAAGAGACACAGGGAAGCCACGTCGCGCCGATGAGAGAGAGACTGCAGGCGGTCTGCCAAGTCAGTATCGATCACATTACAGACCCTCCGCTGTACCTTGTCGAGAAGCCCAAGGTGAATAGCAGGGGCACCCGACCAGATATGGCAACAGTATTCAATACACGGGCGGATGGTAGATTTATAAATGTGAAGGATAGATTCAGACGGAAAAAACCTCCGGGCCCTGCACAGAGAATCGACTTTCATAGCAACGGATTTAACAATGGATTAGATATAGTCATTCCACATGAGGTCCGCTGAAAGTGTGAGACCAAGGAGGCGCAGTGTGTTACTCTCTGGGAGGCAAGCCTGGTTCATGCTAATGGGAGGTAGGTGCGGTTGTCTATGATGGTTAATTGATAGTAGCTTCATTTTAGAAGCATTAAAATTTACGAGCCATTTCTTACCCCAGTTCACTACGGATTGGAGGTCCTTTCCAAGCTCGGCTGCAAGGTTAGCTTTGTCACCCACACCAGATTTTTGATCGAGGCGAGAGTAAACTGTGGTGTCATTGGCGTACATATCTACTTGGGATATTATGGTATCGGGGAGATCATTAATGTAGATCAGAAAGAGCGTACGAATGACATTTCATTTAAATTTTTGAAGATTAAATTTGACTGGGAAGCAAGAAGCTGGAAAAGAGTTCTATAAGCGAGACGTGCGATAAAAGAAACAGTTAATGTAGAATCTACCTTTACATATAGACTTTTTCATTGTAAAAGATTGAGACCTTGCCGCCAATCTAGTACTGCGCTTAAATTCTTAAAGTTCATGGAACATAGCGGAAAGTTCATTAGAACAATTACAATGAAAATGTTTACCAAAAAGGCACAATTTTGTTATCAGTGACTCACGTAATCTTCGATCTGAGCAGACCAAGATTCCACATATGCAACTGTTCTTTGTATTTTTAATTAACCACGACTTGCACTTCTCTTAACCGACTGTGCTGCTCACAAACAATTGATTTTTTCATAGCTTATTCAACATGAGCCATTTATATTAGCGCTAACGTTTCACTGTTTCATTAATCAATCTTCGAACAACATTTCATGTTTATCTACTGCTCCAGTTATCATTCACTCATTTTCTATTATTTAATATGTGCACATTCAATTTCCTCTACTGTTCGGCTTATTTAGTTTTCCACTCAAGAAAGTGGAAGATGCAACATTCCCGGCCGACTTCTGTTATAAATGTTTACTTGACTCATAATCCCAAAGAACGCTGCGGTCATTTCAGTAATTAATATTTCATAAATATGCATGTGTGTGTGTGTGTGTGTGTGTGTGTGTGATAACAATATATACTTATTTTACCTATCAAAGACAGTTTATTGGGTAATACTTAGTCAGATGATTTTCTAAAGGATGAAACGCATTCCATAGACTAAATTATCGCCCGGTTCACACTCCACCCACATCTATTGTACAGGTGAAGAGGCTCATCCCTTGTTTCCTGTTTAGGATGTGGTTTCCAGTTTTTCTCTTTTCTCTTTTCTAATCTTCTCACTCTTATGTAGCCCCCTGCATATCAGTGGCGTTACCGCCTTGCTTGGGGTGATATGATTAAAAAAAAAAAAACTTTTTTCTACTTTGCCACTTATTTCCCAATATATATATATAATATTAACTCTAAAAGGATGATCAGATAGGTAAATCCTAAAAACCCGAACTTAATTAATATTAATTTCTTTAATATTAAAATTGATCAAGGTGGAGGGCTCGATGCAAATATTACATTCTATTTACAGAGCCAAATATAAAAAAAAATTCGATTTTTAAATCCGTTGTATAGCCATTTCCACGAGGAAATCCTAGCTTCTTCTACAACGGCGAAACGAAAATTTTTGTTTCACCGTTGCAAAAGAAGCGAGGATTTCTCGTAGAAATGGCTATCCAACGGATTCAAGAATCGAAATTTTTAGTTTTATTTTATATATAATGTAATGGTTGTTACAATGGTTTATAAATTCATAGTATCACTACACAAAAATTTTCGCGTTTCGAAGCTGCTATGTGCGCTTTTTATCGAGTGATAAGTTGAAATGAAAATTAAATGGTGAAAACGGTTTATTTATGGTGATATGATGTTTAAGTGAATGTAGGGTGGGGGCTTATTCTGATTTAGTCGGTAAATGCATGAACAGCAGGTAAAAAACTACGAGTTCTATAACTTTGTTACGCTATATATATATATATATATATATATATAGAGAGAGAGAGAGAGAGAGAAAAAGAGAGAGGGAGAGAGAAAGAGAGAAACAAACAGAGATAGAGGGAGAAAGAAACAAAGAAAAAATAAGGAATGAAAGAAAGACAAATAGAGATAGAAATGTGGGCCTAATATCCGTGGTTTGGGCTTGAACGCACTGTTCCGTGCGCATTATTTTTCTGTAGCTATATTTTGGTAAAATATGTCACCATCCTTGAAAAAACGGTTTCGAGGGAGATATTAAGTATGTTTTACCATTGCTCGAAATATAAGCCCTCGCGTGAGGCTTGAAATTATTCCATTGACGAATATCGCCATTTGGCAACAGTTGCCCTTTACTAGGTGTTTATTTGAAAAAAATAAAAATACTGGATCCTGCAAAGTTTGACGATGACTAATAGCTCTTTCCCATCGTAAAATGATTTTATCCCTCAATCACCGTTGCATGCCATTGAGAAGCTCTAATTTCAAAGTCTAACAATGGGACAGTACAGGCAGATAACTAACAAATTTCTCTAAAATCAATAGTGACACTTGATACAAGTCAACCCATCCAGAATTTAAATATCTTTTCCTTTGTTAACCAATAGATTTATTTTTCTAAAATTGACGTCTGGATAATGATGAGAATGAGAAACATCAAATTAAATGGCGCTTTTTTCGTTTAGAGAAGTGGTAAAGTTGTCGTTCAAAATGCCCTAAATCAATAGTGCAAACGCATCTGAATGACGAATTTATAAAAAACAATATGTTGACGCCTGCGCACTAATACATGACTTCATGATACTCTTTTACTTAATATTATTCGCACGTTTAATCTCTTATCAACTAATTTTTTATATATACAGTTCGGATGTTACTGACAGCAAGTAGGAACATCATCACTTGTCGTTTCCATACGATCAGTTCAGGCCGTGCCGACAAATATAGACGCAAAAAGGAAGTAATCCTGTGCTTAAACTGATAATCCGGCAGTGGGCGAATAGAATTTTTGTGATCCTATGGTAAACGCCCTTTCCTCGTTTATCATACCATCGGCATTTTTTTTTCTGTTAACAAGTTTAATGTGACGAGTGAGATAAGCTTTTTGTTCGTTTCTCTGTGTTGCAGGGATTTTTTCTATATTTTTTTCTTCTTTTCTGTCTCGTCTTATCTCTTTTTTCGTTGGTAAGATATTTTCTTCCTCCTTCATCACTATCCTCAACCATTACTTCGTTTCGACTTCCGACCCTAATTTCCATTTCTTTATCGCTTCATTATTTCGATATTTGTCTATATTTTTGAAATGAGGTATTGTAATTATTAATCAGCGCTTATGCCTTTGCTAGGCCACAAAAATCTCACAAATCGGTCTAGCATAAAAATTAATGCAGTATGAGAACCGTTAATACGTGCCTACGAAAAACAGTGAAAAAGCAACAAAATTGTCATATGATCTTTTTTTTTTTTAATCATGTCACCCCAAGCAAGGCATTCCACTGCCACTATTGCGCAGGGTGTTACATAGGGCGATTGGGTATAGGAAATGTCAGGAGGGTGATAGACGGGTTAGGATGTACATAGGGAGAGAGTTGGAGAGAATGGGTGTGAGTTAGTGTGTTAGAAGGTGTCTATTGACCCTACATTTAAACTCCTGGAGGTTGTAGCTGTCGGGGAAGCAGGCATGCGGAAGGCAATTCCACAAGCGGGAAGTGCGAGAAAAGAAGCTGTTGGAGTAGAAATTGCGGTTACATTTCATCGGTTTCACTGTAAAAGGGTGGGACCTAATCTCTGATAAAAAATGATTACCGGGACATTTTATCAACTGATGGACCAGTGGTGATTTTCTAAGCGTAGCTTAGATGTGGCGCAAGGCCGAAAGTATCGGACACCCAGTGAGGATCGAACTCACTACTCAATTGTAATGATACTAGCGAGACAAACTTGCTAACCATTACACCACCTCGAGGTGCCCTAACTGAGGGACTACTGTATAAAAACGTTGACTGAATCCAGGGTCTTGACCGAAAGTAGCTGAGAATTTAATTCCTGGTTAACTTCGAAACTTAAGTTAAAAATATTTGGGACAAAAACGAAATATTGCAAGGTTTCAATTCTGGAGCGTACAACGGCCGAAACATTGTAAATATGGCAACAAATATGAGGACATTTATTCATTATTCTAAGTTTTTCATCTTTTTTTTTGGTTTCTTCTTCTTTCTTATATTCTTTTTCTTGTCTCTTCCAACTTCTTCTTTCTCCATCATTCTTTTTATTTTCTTTACTTGCCTCTGATTACTTTATTTTTCCTTCTATTTCTTTCCTTTATTCTTTTTCTCTTGCTTCTTCTTTCTTTTCTTTTCCTTTCCCCATTTCTACCGATGTTGATTTTTCTTCTTCTTCTTCTTCTTCTTCTTCTTCTTCTTCTTCTATGTTTGTCCTTTTACTTTTTTATTTCATCTTCTTCTACACGTTTTCGTTTTCTTTATCTTCTTTTTTCTTTCTCCATTTTACTTCTTTTCTTCGTTTTTTTTCTGTCATTTAGTCTTCATTTTCTGCCTTTATCTTTTTTCTTTTCTCATTCCTTCTTCTTCTTCTTCTTCTTCTTCTTCTTCTTCTACTACTACTACTACTACTACTACTACTACTACTACTACTTTCTCTCCTCTTACTTCATTTTCTTTTCCCGGTGCATCTTTTTACGTTTTTCCTTTTTTTTCTCATCTCAATCTTATTGCTATTAATTCTTCTTCTTCTTCTTCTTCTTCTTCTTCTTCTTCTTCTTCTTCTTCTTCTATGTTTGTCCTTTTACTTTTTTATTTCATCTTCTTCTACACGTTTTCGTTTTCTTTATCTTCTTATTTTCTTTTTCCATTTTACTTCTTTTCTTCGTTTTTTTCTGCCATTTATTCTTCATTTTCTGCCTTTGCTTATTCTTTATCTTTTTTCTTTTCTCATTCCTTCTTCTTTCTTTCCTCTTCCTTCATTTTTTTTCCCGGTGCATCTTTTTACGTTTTTCCTTCTTTTTCTTATCTCAATCCTATTACTATTAATTCTCAATCTTCTTCTTCTTCTTCTTCTTCTTCTTCTTCTTCTTCTTCTTCTTCTTCTTCTATATGCTTTTTCCACCTTTCTACCTTCTCTTCTTCCTTTTCTGTTAAATTTTCTTCATTTTCTGCCTTTAATTCTTATTTATCTTTTCTTTTTTCTTTTCTTTTCCCATTTCTTCTTCTGGTCCTGGGCATGACGATAAACTGCATCTAGCAGCAAGGCCTCTGATTGGGAAGTTGTGAGGAGCGTGAAACCACCTCTTATTTGCTGTTGCTCCCAGATCCACCCTGGCCCGGAGTGGTAGCACCTGTTAGGGTCCCAGCTATGGGCAAATAGTTAACTCCCAAACCGTGGTCAAAACACTATGAAAGTATAAAAATACACTTTTATAGAAATATATACATAAAAATAGACTTTTACATAAAAATATACATTTTTGAAGGAAAAATATTACCAACAATAAATTTTTGAAGAAAAAATTACATAACACATTTTTGAAAAAAAATTATTCTCAGTAAAACATTTTTGAATACAAAACTAGAAGACATCTTCAGTTTTCTTAAATAAAAAAGTTAAAATTTGACTAAATCAACCTTCCCACTATCACCGAACATTTAAAAAACCTTATAACCACACCTTTTTGGCATTAAATAACCCACAGAGATTGATATGCCGCTAAGCAAAACTCAAACACTTCTTCTTCTTCTCTTTTTATGTTCTTAATAACATTGAGATCCAGCTTCTAGTTAATCAAATGCCCTGCTCATACAATTGTTGGATCAATGGCAAAAAATTCGCCATCGAAAGAGCAAGGTTATCGAAAGCGCAAAAATTATGTTCAATCTGCTTTTAAAAAAATTAAGGGTCTTGCTGCGTCGTTTTAATTTATACACAACATTGCTTCTTTTTTATTCTGTGTGAAATGTCACATTATTACGTGAGCAAATATAACTCTCCACAACTTCCCATCACTTGTAATACTAAACAGTATTTGTCGTCCACCATTACCCTGTTCACGTTCAACCATCCACATTCGAAAGCTAGTTCTGTAGGTTACTCCATGCTTCCCACTACCCCTCTTCCCCTTAATACGTCCTGTGAGCATCAAATTTTCCAAGCCCTCGTTTGTAGTAATACAACCCAAAAAATTTACCTGTCTTCTTTCTGATTCTATAAACAAGTGCAATTTTTAACTAAATTTTACTTAACACTTCCACGTTGCTCACATGATTTTTTTTTTTTCCTTTTTTTTTTTTTTTAGTTATTTCACCTCAAGCAACACAGTTTTACTGCCACTGGTGCGCAGGGGTTACATAGGAGGAAAATTATAAAAAAGAGGGACACGGAAAGGGGATGTCGGGAAGTGGGTAAGAGAAGGATGAGAATACTGGCATGATTGGGTGAATTAGATGGAGAAAAGAGCAATAGAGAAAGGATGCGAGTCAGTGAGATAGGAGATGACTATTGACTTTATATTTAAATTCTTGGAGATTGTAGCTGTCGGGGAAGCAAGTATACGGAAGGGAATTCAACGAGCGGGAAGTGCGAGAAAAGAAGCTGTTAGAGTAGAAGTTGTGATTACATTTTATTGGTTTCGCTGGAAAAGGTGGGACCTAGTTGCTAGTCTAGTAGCTCGAGTAAATTCATACATAGTGGGCACCAGTGAGCTAAGTTCATTAGAGCAGAAGCCGTGAAAGTATTTGTAGAAGAGACACGGGGAAGCCAAATTACGCCGGTGAGAGAGTGACTGCAGTTGAGCTGCCAAGTCGGGATCAATCACATTACAGTTTCTCTGTTGGATTTTGTCAAGAACCTCGAGGTGAATAGCAGGGGTACCCGACCAGATATAGCAGCAGTATTCAATACACGGGCAGATGGTAGATTTATATATGTGCAGGATGGATTCAGACGGGAAAAACTTCCTGGCCCTACACAGTGAACCGATTTTCTTAGCAGCAGATTTAGCTATGGATTCGAAGTAGTCATTCGACTTGAGGTCTGCTGAGAGAGTTAGGCCAAGGAGGCGCAGTGTTTTGCTTTCAGGAAGGGTAGCCTGATCCATGCTAATGGGGAATAGGAGAGATTGTCTGTGATGGTTAACAGATAGCAGCTTCGTTTTGGATATTTTCAGCACATTTTGTATGAGCCCATTTCTGTCACTTCAAACCTCCGCAGCATACGCCAGAAAATTGTTCTTTATTAATTGTCATATAGGCGGATTGATATTGTGGAGACGTTCAGTAATTTCCTTTTGTCTCTTACAAAATTCTCCTGTTCCTTTGTTTATCTTTTGAAAGACACCCTTCGCTATTCCAATGCGACTTTGTTGCAACCCTTGTGAGATAATTATGTACAGGTTAACCCAAAAAAACGGGAACATTTTTTTTTTTTTAATCACATCACCCCAAACAAGGCGGTAAGGCCACTGGTGTGCAGGGGGCTACGTAAGAGTGAATAGATTGGAAAAGAGAAAGCCGGAAACCACATCCTAAAAAGGGAACAAGGGATGAGCCTCTACACCTGTTCAATAGACGTGGGTGGAGTGTAAACCGGGCGATAGTGCAGTCTATCGCCCGGTTCACACTCCACCCACGTCTATTGAACAGGTTAACAATTAAATAAAACCAAGAGTGATGGAAGGAAGATATTTTATTCAAAGTAATTGAAACCTTGAAATATATCATTTAAGAAACAATGATGGAATTTTCATTTTTCAAAAATTACGTCCTGTAGATGGCGTCTACAGGTGTCTGCACAAAACGATTCACAGTGAATGAGACCCATTTATTCATTTTCAAAAAAATAAGGTCCGATGATTCTATGTAATAAAACAGCCCACCATGCTGTCACCTTACTAGCGTGTAAAGGGTGCTCATGATCTCCATTAAGACTTGTGTCTGCCCAGTAACGGTAGTTCTGCTTATTCACGTAACCTGTGAGATGAAAATGAGTCTCATCTGACATCCATAACTTGCTTAGAAATTCATCTTGATCCATGGTTACTGAAATGGCAGAGTATTTACTTAGTGAGGCTACTGTTTCGCAGTGCTGCCACTTGCTCATGTCTGCCAATACACACTTCAAAAATTCCCGTTTTTTGGGGTCACTCTATACTTGCTTGACTTTGACGTCTTCAGTGTTTATCATGACTCTTGGCAGTCAATTTTATTAACGACCATACACTATGTTTTCTGACAGCTTTTTTCTCTTCTTTCCTCTACCTTTTCCTCGACCTTTTCTAGAATGTTCTGCTGATTGTTCTGTGTTTGCCATCTACACGATGGATATGATATGTTAAGTAAGAGTAGATTGTTTCTCCTATCGTCTAATTGACAATCCTCCCCAGGATTTTGAACAGGAGTAGAGGGTTATCCCTTCTGTTCCTGTTTATTCCTTTATTTCAAATTCATTCTAATGTCTAATTGAAATTTAAATATCTGCTGTCTCTGCCTAAACCCTAATATGTTGCTTGCTAATTATTTGTTGGTTCTGTCTATTACTACTTAGATAATTTCCCCTAACGTTCGATTCTCAATCTTTACCGGTTTTTTGAACAGGAGTAAAGTATCCATTGTTCTATGTTTAGGATTGATTTTCTCTTTCATTGCCAATAGCATCTTGTGTCTTAACTGCATTATTGCTTTGCTTGGAGAAAGTTGATAAAAATAAATGCCTACCAATATTAAATCCTGATTTTATCAATATTAAATCTTGGTTTTAATCTAATAATTTCAGTTCTGAACCATGTCATTCAATGAGATTAAAAACATGTTTTAACGATAATAATAAAAGCTTATTTTAATTTACAGGGTTGTAAAAAGTTTCCACATTTCTCACTCGCTTTTAACTAACTGTTTTGTTTTGCTTTAATCAGAGATTCAGTCAGTTAAGTGCCATACGTGATACACGCTTGGGCAATCATGTCTCGAAAGAGACATGACTGACTGGGCAGCAGATTATCCCGCAGTAGGTTGCTATTGCTTTCTGTGGTAAATTGGTTGCCAGCCAAGTCTACAGAACCCAATCAGTTCTGTTATTTAACCCATAACTGGAAGGAAGAGACGGATTAATACCTTTCCAAATGATATTTGCGCGTAAGTGAATGCAATGAATTCAACTGGAATTTGAACTCGGCTCCCCGATTTCTCGTTCCGAGCCGATATCTACCGCACCACAACACACAACCAGAGATTACACAGGTTTTAGTTTAATAATAAAAAATGTTGGAGGCCTTTGCACACTCCTAACCGAGAGGTTGTTAATGTTGGATATATAGACTCTTACACTTAAAACCCGACCTTTCATCATCTGACACAACTTTCTAGTAGTAATCCTTAGTTCATTCAAGTATCCAAACTGTTCGTATTATATGATGAGTTGGCTGAAGAGGGGACTATATTGCCAATTTTAATAGTAAATAAGACGAAATTGGTATTAAACATCACAGCTCGTGACATAAAACACGGTCGCTACCTGATATACTGTCGCAACCACCACACCCACATTGCAGAAATCATTCCATCAGCCCGACAGAATCTTGTAGCATTTATGGGTTACTTAAGATTATATGAGACAATTATAGTGGGAGATTAGAAATAAAGCTGCGAATTAGTTCTTGGAACGAGATCTTGGAACGAGATCTTCTATATCGTCAACCAACGCGGATCAGCCATATTTTAATGCCATTGCAACACGTTCACATGTTTGTTATTAAATCCTAGACTTATTTTTTTTAATTTAACACATTTTTAGTTTATTGGTAATAGAAAATAGAAATGTGAATTAAACTAAAACATATTGGTTTAGCTTACTTTGATCAGTCACTCAGCTACGCTTGAAGTCAGTCAATGAGGATGGAACACTGTGCACAATTCCAAACACAGCGACAGAACTGAAATATACTAAAACATTGAGATATTTTATTCAATTCAGATCGAGCAATAAATGTTACCCCATTTTTCCCGCAAATATATCATTTTGTGTCTGCTTTTAACATGATGGATATGATATGGTAAGTAGGAGTAGATAGGTTACCCTATCATCGTTTGAACAGGAGTAGAGTTTTATCCCTTGTTCCCTGCTTAGGATTGGATTTCCAATTTATTCTAATGTCTAATTCAACTCCTTATTTTTTATGTCTCTGCCTGAATTTTGAAATTTTATTTATTAATTAGTATTTTAGTCCCCATATATGAGTGAGCTTGTCTCGGTAACTGATATTTCAGACTGGTACGATATTTCTAATTCAAGGAAGAGTTCTTCTGCCTTGATCTTTAGGTAGATGCAAAAATGTACCCTTAGGGTATCATGCTTGTACCTTTTTTTCCTGGAGGATCTGTCCCTTCTTTAAGAGTGGTAAAGGATTTCTGATTTTCATCGTTAACCGACTGAGAGTCAAGGATCCAAACATTTGAGCAATTTCAAAAGAAACTATCCTAGCAAACAGATCTATAACATCGAGGCTATTGTACTGCGGTTTTGTGAATGGGTTCTGTACCCTGCAGTAGTCTCTAATGTGGCCTCTCGATGCCATAACGAAGCTTACTGTTACGGCTATACTTCCAGACATTTCAATCCAGATTGTTGTTGCATGCATCTGCCGTTGTAACTGTCTCACTGGTTAGGCTTCACTTAAACACACGAACTGGTTTCTAAAGATGACAAAAAAATTGAACAATAAAAATTAAACCCAAAGCCCACAAAAACAAAAGTTGACCCAAGATTCGCCATTTCTTGCAGAAATGTGGTGTGGGGTATCCAGAGATGGAAATCAAGAGAGCCAATCGTTATCTTCCCCACATATCTCCATACACTGAAACCCTCTATCTTGAGTAACTTTTGAGCCTTGTACAGGGTGAAATCATTGCAAAAAGAAATAATAAGATTCCTAGCATCATTAATAATCTTTATTTGATTTGAGAAGTTTTTCAATACTTTGAACTTGAAACATGTTTGATACGTAGCATTTCCCAAAAAAGGTTGAGTGATGTCATGATTAGAATAAAGGCATATATTTTTTTTTCTCGCTGAAATACCTATTCAACGAAATGTAATTTTCGGAATATATTGATATATGTAAATAATAGCATGTCTAATATATTTATTCATGAATTTGTCTTTAATTAAGAATACAGTTCATGAAAGGGCATGTAAATTCATATAAATGTATAAATATAAATGTACATATATATATATATTTGGTGAGAATCGGATAAAAATTGTGGATATGTATAAAGGGCATACAGACAGATAAACACACACACACACACACACACACACACAAACATCTTGCCTTTTATATATATACATTATCGATATTCTGCACTATTGTAAGAACTGCAACCTTGAAACTTCTGAATACAGTTTCTTATGCCTTTGTCTATGAGTGTATCAAATTTGATTAAAATCGGACCACTCCTTCTATAACCCGATTTTTTCGAGTATCGATTTTCAATATTTATCGGGGGTACCTCGACACAGAACCTAGCTAAGAACAGTCACAGACGCTTATAGTACAACTGTGTAAGTTTTCAAAAAAATCGGTTCAACCGTTTCGGAGTCTATAGGTAACGGACACACACACACACACACACACACACACACACACACACACACACACACACAGATAAAGTTCCATTTATAAATAAGTTTAGATTAGATAAAATCCGTTCATACTCACGGACAATCTTTGGCGTATTATAATTGAGAGATGTCAGAAATGAGCTATAACTTTGAGAGATGTTATTATCATTCATTTCTCAATGTACCCAAGTACTTTCAATCTCCTTCCGAGATCATCTTCAGTGGTGTGAGTTATGGTAACAAAAATGACCGCAATACTGTGTTGCTAAAAATTACAGTATTTTTTTCTGCTTCAAATAACTCACACCCCTTAAAGCTGATATATAAATATATATAGACTTTGAAAAGTTAGCTACTCTAACATCTAGGCATCGTTTATTTAGTAATAAATTAAAACACTTTAACTGCTGGCGTGTGTTTATATGGTATATCATACGCTAAAATCTGCCTCCTTCTACCGAGCGTCCATAGCTCAGGGGTAGAATCGACGACAATTTCAGTCGGGTTTCATTTCTTGGAAGAAGCAATCGGATGTCTAACTGTAATGATTAGATGTAACACAGGGAAACATATATATCTTCGGATGACTATTATATATATAAATATAAAAATATATATTTATTATATATAATAAATATATTTATATAATAAATATATTTATTATATGACTATATAATATATGTATTTATTATATAAATATATATATTACATATAATATATATATTAAGCAGCTAGGCGTGGTGTAATTGTTAGCAAGCTGGTCTCGCGAGAATCATTTTAACTGATTAGTGAGTTCGATCCTCCCGGTTTGGTGCTTGGGCGCGGGGCTAACAACCCTGCCCCATTAAAAAAAAAACAAAAATCAGTTTGTTAAGGAAACAGCAAAAACGATGCCCAACACACCATTGTGTGTAACGGAAAAGTTAATATATATATTTATTATGTAAATATATATATTATATATATTAATTATAAATTATATATATACTAGCAGTATAGCCTGGAGTTGCTCGGGTGTAATGAAATCTTTAAATCTAATCCATGGTCCTGCAGCTCAGATTCTTTGGACGTTGGCATGAAAGACTAGAAAGCAATAGTTGTGTTCAATTAAAGCGAAACCGTAGACTGAAAGAAAAATGAATGGATGTAAGTCAAATTTTGATTTCCTGGTATCGATATCAAATTAGTTTTTTTCGTCGTAAACTGAATTTTGAAGGCTAAATAAGTCCTCTGAGTAAATGGTATCATGGCTGAGACTAAAAACTACAATTATACCAATTTAGAGCCAAACCCGAAGCAAAAACTAAAATAAAAAGGTTGAAAAAATACAGACATACAGGCAGATAAACAGACACACACACAAACATCTTGCCTTTGATATATATATATATATATATATATATATATATATATATATATATCTTGACTTTGACATATATATATATATATATATATATATATATTATCGATTTTCTGTACTATTGTGAGAACTGCAACCTTGAAACTTCTGAATATCGACACCAAACGTAGCTAAGAACGCTTGCAGACGCTTATAGTACAACTGTGTAAATTTTCAAGAAAATTGGTTCAGCCGTTTCAGAGTCTATATGTAACGGACACACACACACACACACACACACACACACACACACACACACACACACACACACACACACACAGAGGCACACACACAGACACAGACACACACACACATACAGACAAAGTTTCATTTATAAATAAGTTTAGATAATTTATATATATAGCCCAGGGGTAGAGTCGCTGACTGACGCTATTTCGGTCGCATTTCAATCCTGGGTAAAAAAGCAATCGGAGTCTAACCGTACTGATGAGCTGTGATACAGCGAAACAGATCTGTCTGCGGATGACAATATATATACATATATGAAATCTAAAAAAAATGTATATTGGTAAAATCCCAAAAACAGATCTTATTAATATTAATTTCATTAATATTAAAATTAAAATTACTGATGAAGAAAGAGTTTTCTCGCTGAAATACCTATTCAACGAAATGTAATTTTCGGAATATATATATATATATATATATATATATATATATATATATATATATATATATATATATATGTGCATTTATATATTAAAGAGTTTAGGTTTTAGGGTAGAAATTGCCACCAACATTAAAGAAGTTGACTTTTTAGATGTTACTCTAGACCTTAACAATAATTCTTTCCAACCTTACATGATGGCTAACTTCAACATAAATCCTGATTCTAACCATCCCCCATCAGTTATTAAACATTTACCATCTTCCATTGAATCTAGACTCAGGAATAACTCATCTAGTAAAGTAATTTTTGATCAGCATAGTAAATGTTATAAATCTGGACTTAGAAACAGCGGTTATAAAGCTGCTGATATCAAATTCAGCAACCCTACTGACAATGATAATAGCAAGAAGAAAAGATCTAGAAAAATCATCTGGTTTACCCCTCCCTACAATTTGATGGTTAAAATTAAATTAGGACATAAATTCTCACACCTAATCAGCAAACACTTTCCCAAAACTAATCGTCTTAGCAAAATATTCAATAATACACTCAAGTTAAGCTATAGTTGCACGAATAATCTAGAAAAAATTATTAAAAAGCATAACAACAAAGTCCTCAACAAGTAGTATGATACAAAAACACGGTAAATTACAATACTCAAATTGCTCGCACCAGGGACAAAGGGACTAATACCAACGGATGTAATTGTAGAAATCCTAAAGATTGCCCTTTGCATAATAACTGTCTAGTTAGTTCCATAGTATATCTTTGTACCGTCTCCACAATTGAAAATCATAATACTATAAAGGTTTATATCGGTTCCACTAAAACCCCGTTCAAAACTCGCTGGTATCAACACACATTGTCTTTCAATAATAGTTCTTATAAATATAGCAATTCATTATCCAAATACTATTCGTCTTTAAAGGAAAAAGACAAAAAAACCACTGTTAAATGTAAAATCCTTACAAAGGCCCGAACTGGTAACTCCCTCCGTGCACCTTGCTACCTCTGTTTCAACGAAAATTTAGAAATTTTCAAATTTGGGAGGTTAAACTGTTAAACCAGAGAAACGAGCTCACTGTTCATTGTAAGCATAGTTCAGCATTTACATTAAAATCCTGGTTGTAATATTGAAACATTAAAGAAAATATCTTCAACTACCTTTTTGATGGATGTTTTTGTTCGGGTTGGACGTTCTAGTTGATCTTTACTGGTTCGCCATTTGTTATACTGTTTTTTGCTGGCCGTTCGACTCGATATTGGTCGGCGGGTTGTATGGTTATGTGGTATTCTACCAGACATCGGTTTTCGCGGGGTCGGGGAATTATAAACAGTTAGGAAACTGTGTGGGACTTGGGCCTTGAGTATCATGGTTATTAGTCGGTGCTATGGGGAAACGTGTTGTGCTTTGGCCGGATGGTTTGTACTGGTTTGGGCTCTGTCATGTATTGGCGCGATAATCGATGTCGGATTAGGTGCCTCATGGGTGTTTAGGTTAACATTCGGTGTTGGGTTGGGTGCTTGCCAAGTGTTATTGTGTCGATATCTTCCGGATTGTGAAGAGTTTGTTGGAGCGTCCGACTCGGATGAAAGTCCCTATCAAATATAGGCAAATTAATGTCCAAGTATTAGTGTATATATATATATATATATATATATATATATATATATATATATAAGTGTACATCTGTTCTTTTGTACTAGTAGACATATTGATATTTGCTTTACTTGCTGATATCTATGTATTTGTATGCATTTACTTGTATGTGTGTGTATGTCTTACATGTATATCTGTATGCTTTTGCATGGGTATATGTGTATATATATGTATGTGTGTGTGTATATATATATATTTATGTATGTATGTGTGTGCATATGTATATATATTCATATGTGTATGTATGTATGTTCAGATGTCCATGTATGAATGTCTATATATATGTATGTTTGCGTATGTGTGTATATGTATATGTGTTTATATATATACGTATGTATTTGTATGTATGTGTATATGTGTTTGTGTGTGTATGTATGTATATTTGTATATGTGTGTATATATATATTTATATTTATAAATATGTAGGTGTATATGTATATATGTATGTGCGTATGTATGTGTAGATAGATAGATAGATAGATAGATAGATAGATAGATAGATAGATAGATAGATAGATGTAAATTTGTTATCCTGGGTTTCACGTTTTTTCGATCCTCAGACAAACTGTTTTAATTTTTTATTTAAAATACTAGATATATGTAGAGATGAATTTTTGTGAAATTTTATGCAAGTGGGATTAACATTGGGAGGAATATTTGTTGTCGTGACGCCTTTTATACAAACACAGACATAGATTAACACTTGTACAACCATTGACGTGCGTACAGACACATGAACACGCGAGCTAGACAAATCGGGCTCACACAGACATAACTTCATATGAACGATATGGGGATTAACATATGTATATGTGTGACGTTTTGCACATGCATACACATTTAATTTATGTATACATATATATAAATATCATGAATGTAATATCTTTCGAATCTTGTCATGTGACAAGGTTACAAAACTTTTAACGATCTATTTATCGGCCGTATTTACACTTGATATATGACTGTCACATTTTTAATAATATCCGTGAAATATATATTTTATATTATGTAAGTGTGTCGGGTAGATCCGGATAAATCCCTAAAAAATCAACGATAGCTTACTTATAATTGCATTTACATTCCAATTAAATAATTAATCGACTATGTTACTAATATTACGACACACACAAACACACACATGCATCTAATAGTAATAATAATAATGATGATGATGATGATGAAAACAATAACAATAAAAATGTTTTTTATTAACATGGCACTCCTTGAAGATTGTAATATGTTTTTGAAGATCTTCAGAAAACTATTAAAATACAAGGATTTTGAAGTGAAATTTTAAAAAATGTGGCACATGAGAACATCAGTAATCCCAGTTGTAGTTGGAACACTTGGATTGATTCGAAGAGTTTATGATAAAATAATTGATAGAATTCCTCGTAACCCATGCCTTAAAGAAATTTTTTAAAATATTCTAAGAACCACAGTGCACTAATTACGAAGGGCTTTATTCATGTAAAATATGTGTGATCTTTGTTTTTATTACAAAAATGATCAGTGGAAAATGTTATGAAACCATTTCTGACCTTAGGTTTTTTGTACTAGTAGACATATTGATGCAAGAGAAATCCAAAATAAATAATAATAAAAACAATGCTATTAAGAATAATAATTATATAAGCGTAAGACGTCAACAAGTATATTTTTGGAAAACAACGCTTCTACGGCAAGCAGAAATGTGTCATTAAGGTGAATACTAAAAAAAGTTATTCATATGCAAATCCGCTCTTTGAAGGTAAGGTTGGGGCACTGTGTGAGGCCAGCATGTTTTTTTTCCGCCTGAATCCATCTTGCACATATACAAATCAACCATCCTTCCGTACATGGAATATTGCTGTCATATATGATCAGGCGCCCCCCCCCAGTTCATCTCAGTGTTCTTGACAGGCTCCAAAGGAGAATCAGTAATGTAATAGTTACCGACTTGGCGGCTCGATTCCAGCCACATTCTCACCGACGGGATGTGGCTTCCCTCTGTCTGTTCTATAAATATTTTCATGGATTCTGCTCCGACGAACTTAACTCATTGGTACCCCTGCCACAGAATTTTACTCGTGCAACCAGACTGGCAACTGGGTCCAATTCATTCACAGTTAGATCAACCAAAGGCAAACGACAATTCTACTCCGCCGGCTTCTTTTCTCGCACTTCCCGCCTGTGGAACTCGCTTTCATATTCTTGCTTTCCTGACGGTTACAACCTCCAAGAATTTATATGCAATGGCAATACCCATCTCTTAACCACTTGACTCTAGTTCTTTCTAAATCACCCTGTATATATTTTCCTTTCTCTCCACTCTTGCCGCTGTTTGCATCTTTCTCTTGCTCCTTTCTCTGACACCCCCTGTAACTGGTTCGTCTTTTTCTTTATTCTACTCCTATCTAATCATTTACTCTTTTGTAGCCCCCTGCGCATCAGTGGCATTACCGCCTTGCTTGGGGTGAAACGATTAAAAAAGAAGTTAAATCAATCGATTTATTTTGGCATTTATATCTGCGAATGTTGGTAACGGGATGATACATTTTTGAATTTTGCGTTAGCTTATTTGCAATATATACACATAAATATAAACTTACATTCTACACACATACAGACACATACACAATATGCAAAAAGCACACACCACAAGGCAGAAAAAATCAGCCCTGATGAATGAAGACATCATAACCGTGTCCTTACGAAACTTTGAAGTTGGCATGAACCTACTCAGTTAAAGTGACACGTTTTTTGCACGAAACCGATATATATATATATATATATATATATATATATATATTAGTCATCCACATACAAACCTGTTTCGCTGTATCACAGCTCATCAGTGTGACTAGACACATTCACTTGCTTCTGGCCGGGATCGAAACTCGACCGATATATATATATATATATATATATATATATATATATATATATATATAAAATCGACTCTGTACGTATCCAAATCTTAAAATCTTACACAAGTAATTTTTAAGGACCACGAATAACCGGCAGAATCAAGAGGCAGTGACGTAGAGCAAAAACACACGAGAAAAAATCGCAAGATCGCCAAGACCTTTTTAGAAGGCCCTCCATCTTAATCTGCTAATAAAATGCTCGATTTTATGGAGTAGTTGGTGTTCGTACAATTGTTTTGTGGGGATTGGGATGTCTTTAAGGGAACAGTCTATAGCTATTTGCTCCATTACTAATTGGCAAAAAGTGCTCGATGGGTAACTCCAGAGCATAAAATAATAATAAAATCGACTCTGTACGTATCGAAATCTTAAAATCTTACACAAGTAATTTTTAAGGACCACGAATAACCGGCAGAATCTAAGTCCGTTATTGTCCGCCGCTATAAAGCTTTGGACAATGAGGGGGAAAAAAGAAAACTGCGTAGCGCCGACAATACATACAGTACTTCAAAGCAAAGAAAAAAAACCCTCAAACGGAACGAACCACAAAGAAAGAAAAGTGCTCGATACAAAACTAACCAAAAAGGATTAACCAAGAGGCAGTGACGTAGAGCAAAAACACACGAGAAAAATTTTTTTCTCGTGTATATATATATATATATATATATATATATATATATATATATATATATATATTAATCTTTTCTTTGAATATAATTTTTAGTAGATACTCGCATTTGAGTAGATAATCCGTGTTGAATTAAACATTATATATATATATATATATATATATATAAATATATATATATATATGTATATATATTATTCACCTTTTCCATTTTGAATAATAAATATTTATTGCTGTATGTTTATATTTAACCCTGCTTTAAACTAATGTTTTGAACGTTGTAATTTTATTCTTCGTTTTCTACATTTATATATATATATATATATATATATATATATATATATATATATATATATATATATACTGTTTAATTGAAAACAGAGTATCCACTCAAATATGAGCTTCAATTAAAATAATGTTCAAATAAATAGATTAAAATATGTAGCTTGTTCATCCATTTTGCAATTCTCGGAACTTTCCGTAACAAATATATATATATATATATATATATATATATATATATATATATATATATATATATATATATATATATATGACTATAGTATTTACGCTCTCACAGCCTGATTGAGCACTCTGGAAGTGTGGTAGACTTTGTAAACAGTAGCTACTCCGGCATTTACGCACCGCTCATTCGATAATGAATTGGAGCACGCTAGCTATTGGGCGTGTTTATACGCGCTAAAAAGCCTGCATTCTTCTACTGGACGCTCGTGGCCTAGGTGTAGAATCGCCGACTGAGACCAATTCGGTTGGGTTTCAATCCTGGGTTAGGAAGTGACCGGAGTCTAAGCCGTACTGATGAGCTGTAATACAGCAAAACAGATCTGTCTGCGGATGACTATAGTATGTGTGTGTGTATCCATTTTATAATTCTCCGGAACTGTCCGTAATATATATATATATATATATATATATTAAAAAAGATACTTGAGGCAACAGAAATATCATTCTAGACATGAGTACCGAACTTGTGAACAATGATGAAATTCTAGAGAAAATGAAAATAAAAAAAAACATCAGGAAGGCACAAATAAAATTTCTAAGCCACTTAACGAGGAAGGGGGACTTGAAAAAGATAGATTGAAGGCAAAAAGAAAACAACGCATAACCTACCTAGAGAGCGTGTGGTAAAACACAGTTTAGATGAGATAACAAAAAGACAAAGTTTATTAAAGCTACAAAGAACATGAAATTGTGGAGAGATATGATCGCCAATGTCCCGAAGGGACATGGCACAGAGAAAAAAGAAGAATATGTTATTTTTAAAAAAAATCAAGTAGGAAAAAAATGCAATAACTGTGTAGACAAAGAAAGAATATATTATTTGGGGAAAAGTGAAAAAGAGGAGATTAAGACCACCAGAAATAGTGTCAATTCTTTGTCATTTGAAGCTCGCAGAAAGCTCATAATTCTAGTGTGAAAAACAACAACAAAAAGAAAAAAAAAACAGACCTAATTTATTTTACATCACTCACGAAGAAATTGGTGACTCGTGAAGACGGATTTATTTAATCTCCTTACAGTTTCATATTTCATTTGCCGTGAAATGTTTTGAAAGCTCGCCTCAGTCTTTTTGGCGAATCTCATTGTTTTGCCCTTTGCTTCCTTGCGCTTAAGGAGTCTATGAAAATTTTGAGGTCTGTGATTCTACTATGAAGATGAGAAAGAAGGTTCCCGCACGTTCCTTATCTTCGAGATGGCTCACAAACATCCCTATCTTAATTATATTCTCTGTGTGCTCGCATGAGATTTGAAGAGGGGCGACACCACTAAACTATCCACACACACACACACACACACACACATATATATATATATATATATATTGTTTGACGTGACACTTTTAGAGTTAATGTAGCCACTAATAGAAGAGTTTCACTTAATACTAAGTAGAAGAAAGAAAGAAAGAAAATATATTAGATGAGTAATAATAATAGTAATAATAATATGAAGAACAACAACAACAAAAGAAAAGGGAAAATAACAATAAAAAAGGTAAAACTAATATCGAAAAATGAAGAAAAAGCAAGTGCTAGATTTTTTTTAATCATATCACCCCAAGCAAGGCGATAATGCCACTGATACGTAGGGAGCTACGTAGGAGTAAAAAGATTGGAAAAGAGAAAGCCGGAAACCACATCCTAACCAGGAAACAAGAGCCTCTTCACCTGTTCAATAGACGTGGGTGGAGTGTGAACCGGGCGATAGTTTAGTCTATCTACTCCAATTGAAAAAAATAAAATAAAATAAAATAAAAAGAGTGAAAAGATTGGAAAAGAGAAAACCGGAAACCGCATCCTAAACAGGAAACAAGGGATGAGCCTCTTCACCTGTTCAATAGACGAGGGTGGAGTGTGAACCGGGCGATAGTTTAGTCTATCAACTCCAATTGAAAAAAAAAAAAGTAAAAGAAAAGTGAAAAGATTGGAAAAGAGAAAACCGGAAACCGCATCCTAAACAGAAAACAAGGGATGAGCCTCTTCATCCGTTCAATAGACGTGAGTGGAGTGTGAACCGGGCGATAGTTTAGTTATAAATAATTATTAATTGAAAAAGAAGAATAAGAAGAAGAAGTGAAAGAAAAATAAAGAATTATCAGTTGAAGAAGAAGAAAATAGAGAATAAAAGGGTTATCAGTTAAAAAAGAAGAAAAAGAAGAAAGAGAAAGATAAAGAATTCTCATTCAAAGAAAAAGAAGCAAAAAAAGAAGAAACAGAAAAGTATAGAATTATCAGTCGACGAAAAAGAAGAAGAAAGAGAAAAATAAAGAATTATCAGTTGAAGAAAAAGAAGAAAGAGAAAAAGAACGATCAATTGAAGAAGAAAAAAAGAAGAAAAAAAAATAAAGAATTATCAGTTGAAAAAGAAGAAAAAAGAGAAAAATAAAGAATTATCAGTTAAAGAAGAAAAAGAAAGACGAAAAAGAATCATCAGTTGAAGATAAAAAAAGAAAGAGAAAAATAAAGAATTATCAGTTGAAGAAAAAGAAAAAATTAAGAAAAATTATCAGTTGAAGAAGAAAAAGAAGAAGAAAGAGAAAATTAAGAATTATCAGTTGAATATGAAAAAAGGAGAAAATTGTTACTGGCATGAAACAGAAATAATATTGCGAAGAAATTTAGTTTGAAAAATTAAAGCAATAATAATAATAAAAAGAAGAAGAAAAAAAGAAGAAAAATAGAAAATAAAAGAGAATTATAATATCAAGAAAAAGAAGATGAGGATAAAAAAATAATAATGATGAAAAAGTGAAGGAAAAGGAGCAGAAAAAATAAACATGAAAACGATCAAAAGTTCTTAGGAGGAAAGTGACGAGAAAGAGGGACAGGTTATAGAGGGTGTCAGGAAGAGGGTAAGAGAAGGATGAGAATACTTGTGTGATGAGAGTAGAGAGAACGGAGAAAAGAAAACGAGGGAAAGGATGCGAGTCAGAGAGATAGGTGATGACAATTGACCTTACATTTAAATTCATGGAAATTGTAGCTGTCGGGGATGCAAGTATACGGAACAGAATTCCACAGGCGGAAAGTGCGAAAAAAGAAGCTTTTGGAGTAGAAGTTGCGGTTGTATTTTGACCAGTGGCAGTAAAAGTGCCTTGCTTGGGGTGAAATGATTAAAAAAAGGTCACTAATAATAATAATGATAATAATAAACGCATGAAGATAATTAAAATTGCATACTACTAAAGTTCCACCCCGGGGAAATTAATAAACTGACAAGGGTTCCGCAATGTTTATACTAAACTATTTGATTAATTGCTTTTACAAACTAATCAACAAAAGAAAGTTTTCAAGAAGCGCTTAATCCCTATCATGTTACTCACGTTTCAGTTGCATTTCAAGCACGCTGGCTGCTTTTCAGTCATTTTTTATTACAACTACAACCGGTTTTTACCTCAAGACAAACGACGTTTGTACAAAAGCTTGTTTTCTTTTTACTTTTTTCAATATTTGTATGAAATTTTAAACATAACTTGAAGAATGACATAGTGTCAAAATACTGCCAACCATTCTTGAGCACTGTGACTTTTATCTTTTCATGAATCGCGCTCTTCTCGAAATGTTTCTTGTTTTTTGTTTAGCGGCATATCAACATCTATGGGTTCTTTAATGCAGACATTTTTTTATTTTATTTTATTTTGTAGACAATAATAGTTTTAGTCATACAAGTTTTACTAATCAACCTATATCTGGGAAGAAATGAGGTTGATTCGCATCTTTCCCGCAGTCAGTCAGTTACGTACCATGCGTGATACAAGCTTGGGCGATCATGTCTCGAAAGAGACATAACTGACTGGGCAGAAAATTATTCCGCAGTCGGTTGCAATTACTTTCATACCATCCCAGGCTATAGAACCTAATCTCTCCTGTTATGTAACCCATAACTGAAGGTGGATTAATACCTTTCATAAGGGTATTTGCGCGTAAGTGAATGCAAAGAATTCAACTAGAATTCGAACTCGGCTCCCTGATTTCTCGTTCCGAGCCGATATCTACTGCACCACAACGCAGATTCTACATTCTACAAGGGCATTTGCCATTAAGTGAATACAACAAACCCGACTGAAATTTTCAATCGGTTCTTCGATTTACAATTCCGAAGCCATTATCCATTACACCACTAGCGCATCCAACAACACGGTATTTTCAGTTAGTTGCCCAAATATCTATTGACCAGGCTCGACGTTGCTTAACTTCGGCGATCGAGGGAAGCGGGTTTCAACCTAATGTGGCTGTCAGCTCTCGAATAATGCAATAATAATAATATTAATAAAGGCCTTAAAAATACAAAACATTTTACTTACAAGTACAGCTTACAACTTACGAAGGGCTTTCTGCTTCTTCATCATTTGCCGTGTCGCTTCAGGACGTAGGCGACCATGGACTTCCATTTGCCTCTGTCCCTTGTCGCTCTCAACGTTTTTCCTCTTGGTCAGTCAGTTAAGTGCCATACGTGATACACGCTTGGGCAATCATGTCTCGAAAGAGACATGACTGACTGGGCAGAAGATTATCCCGTAGTAGGTTGCCATTGCTTTCTGCGGTAGACTGGTTGCCGACCAAGGCTATAGAACCCAATCTGTCCTGCTATTTAACCCATAACTGGAAGGAAGAGACGGATTAATACCTTTCCCAAGGGTATTTGCGCGTAAGTGAATACAATGGATTCAACTGGAATTCGAACTCGGCTCCCCGGTTTCTCGTTCCGAGCCGATATCCACTGTACCACAACGCACATCCTCTTGGTATCACTCCCAAATCCTGATCTGCCATCCATTTGCTCAGGCCTATCAAGTAGGTCTCGCGCTGCTTTCCCTTGTCTCTCTTCCTCCCTATCCTTCCTGTGAATGTTAAATTTTCCAGACCATCCTTCCTCATTACTTGTCCCAGAAACCTTATCTGTCTCTTCCTTTTGTTAAGTATGAGTTTTCTCCTCGTTTCCATCCTTTCCAACACCACGTCGTTAGTCACGTGCTCATTCCATGGTATCCCCAGTATCTTTCTGTAAAACCGGATTTCTACTGCTTGAAGCCTCTCCTTCATCCTTGATGAGATCGTTCAATATTCACTGTTATACAGAAGAACAGACATAGCATAGCAATCCAGCACCCATTTCTTTGTTTCCAATGAGATTTTCCTGTCTTTCTGTACTCTGGTTAGCTTTTAAAATGCGTAGGGCTTTATCTGTGTAAAATATGTGTGATCTCTATTGTTACCCTTGTTGTTGTTGTTTCTTCCTCAGCGAATGCTCAGTGGAAAATATCATGATTCCATATCTGACCTTAGGTCTCTGGTTGGGGCCAGGAAGAAAATGAATATACACCAGAAATCAAAGGAAATAATAATAATAATAATAATAATAATAATAATAATAATAATAATAATAATATAAAGAAAAAGAATAATGAAGAACAAGAACACGAAAAAGATTAATTATGCATAAGACAGACATAACACATGGTAAAAATAAGTACCGTTTGATCAGAGAGAGAGAGAGAGAGAGAGAGAGAGAGAGAGAGAGAGAGAGATGAATCTAACAAGTGAATACAATAAATTATTTCAATACATACAAAGAAAATGGGTTCGCGCCCAAGAATGAGAAGCCAAAATCTGTTTTTGAAACAAAAAAAAACGAAAAAATTTAAATACAAAAAATCATCTCTATTATAATAAAGACCGTTGCGTATTTATTTGCATGTCCATTCAGCAATGAATTAGAACACTCTCAGTTATTGGGCGTGTGTATAATAATAATGTACACGCTAAAAAGTCCGCCTTCTGTAACCGAGCGCTCGTAGCTCAGTGGTAGAATCGCCGATTGACGCCAATTCGGTCGGGTTTCAATCCTGGGTAAATAGCAATCGGTATCTAACCGTACTGATGAGCTGTGAAACAGATCTGTCCGCGGATGACTATATATATATAACTTAAAATTTATGTATTTAGGCAGCAAATTTTAGGTTTTTTAAATTTGGTGTGATCATCAAGTAACTGTTTTATTTTAAGTTGTAGTCAGACTCGTTTAAAATAACAAAGATGTTAGATTTATCAGCTTTCTTAAATATTATTTCTGGGTGGTTGCCTAACTTCTTTGCAGCAATCTTCAGTGAAGTCATTATAAGTTTAGAAGAATGTATTTTTATTTTGTCTGTCTTTTATAGATTCTGCCTTAAGTAGATCACTGAGTTTTGATTCTATAGTAATTAGCTTGTGTTTTTGTAGTTTAGTTATATTTTGCTATAGTGTCTCAATTTCAACTTTTTTAAACACCCAGAAATAGTAGTGCCAAAATATATTTTATCAGTAAAACTACTGAAAAAAAAGAATCTTGGCAGTAAACATTATAACAACTCAAGACTATATATATATGTGTGTGTGTGTGTGTGTGTGGCAATCTTTTTTTTAAGCATGTTTCGTTGAAAACGACAGAGAAGGAAAATTTTATTCATTTTTTATTTAATTTTTCCAGTATTCGACCATGTTTCTTTTTTGCTTGAAATGAGGAATGTAAAAATGTTTATTAATCATTATTTTTCCCAGCGCTTTCAGCCACTTCACTGGCCATTCTCAGAGTGTTATGTTTCTGCTGTTGTTATTTTTTCATGTTTTGAATGTAAGGTAATTTTTATTTAGTCATTCATTTTTAAGGGCGCGTTCTTTCAAAGCCGCGCATGACTAGAAATTGCGTGAGCTTCTTTCTATTTTGAAAATAATTCAGTACTCCATTTACATTATTAGATAATGTATGGTTAATGGTAGAAGAGAATTTGTTGGTGTACAATGTCTCTCTAATAGCGAAATGCTTTTGATATTGTGATTTAAATAGTATCTGGGCCAAATGTCCTTGAGGACATCAGTGTATGAATTTTGGGGACTTATTAACATAATGTTTCAACAACCGTTTTTTTTATCATCTTGATATATTGTAGTTATTTTTTCTGGCACTCTGTATTTCTGGGTCTCATTTTTTATTAGTTTCTATGCTTGGCCGACTTAGGAGATTTTTGTAGTCTATCATATGCACTGATTTCTTAAGTTTTTGTATTTTTCAGTGATGTTCTCTGTTTATTATTTCAACTTCATCACACAAGGGGCGGTGATCTCCCTTGTCCCTTTATATGTGATCATATACGCCTAATTTTTCTATTTTCACTCCTGTTATGGCCTTGCCTTGTCTTAAGGAGGTAGCTCGTTTCTTCTTTATATTTCTTACTGCAGATAGGATGGCGTACTGTGTGTACACCATCCCATCTGCAGTACGTCTTTAGTAATGTTCCCCTCTATGCGAGGTCTTACTCGGAAGAGAAGTCTGTGTATTACTGAACCAGTTTTGAAGGTCACCCTGATGTTATATAGACTACAGATCTTTTGTATTTTTGCGATAATCCATTCACATAGGTTAGTCAGACTGAGGCTGATTTCTGGGTGTTGTTATCCTCTTGCATCCTTCTATCCTAGTTTGCTAGAGCTGCAGTCATGTACGAAGGGTAGTTACGTTGTGGGGTACTGCTTATAAGGACAATGTCTTGTTTACATATCTCTGGGTTGCCACTTACGACTTCTGCTTGAAGTGGAAGATCCCTTTCTTTACACTGTATAAATGGTGGGAGTTGATGTTGAGGTATTGTTCAGTGAATGTTGGCTTGTGATATATAGATGCCTTAACAACTTTGTTTGAAACAAGAACAAAAAAACTGTAATAGATCTAATAAAAAAACTGAGACATTAGGTTTATTAGTCCCCCAAATCCATACACTGATATCCTTAAGGACACATGGCCCACTGATAATAGCGTTGGTTGAATCCAGTGACTTAAGTTGTGAGTTCAATAGCTGGCTACAGCAAAGTTGAACAAAAGCTTTATATTTCTTACTATAGCTGCATGGGCTGGTGTACAGTCCTTAATCATATGAGAAAATGTTGAAAGAGCTATCAGCAAAGAGTTGAACCACTTTTGAAGGTTGTCCTTATGTTACAAGAACTACAGATCTGTAATTTTGCGATAACCCCTTCACATAGGTTAGGCGGGCCGAGGCCGATTCCTGGCTGTTGTTTTCCTCTCGCATCCTTCTAACCCAGTTTGTTGGAGCTACTGTCATGCACGCAGGCTAGTTGTTACGTTGTAGAGTACTGCTTATACTGGGAATTTTTTGTTCATATATCTCTTAATCGCCATTTATGACTTTTATTCAGTGTTGTCAGGTATTGTCCGGTGAATGTTGGCTTGAGATATACAGATGTATTGAATTACTTCTCTATGGTCAAGCGCCCCTGCTGTTCATCTCAGTGTTCCCGACAGGCTCCAAAGGAAAATCTGTAATGTGATAGGTCCCGACTTTGCAACCCCATTCAAGCCACTTTTTTAGCGGCGGAATGTAGCTTCCCTCTGTCTATTCTACGAATATTTTCATGGATTCTGCTCTGACGAACTTAAGTCACTGATGCCCCTGCCACAAGAATTTACTCGTGCAACCGGACTGGAAACAAGGTTCCGCCCATTTACAGATAGATCAACCAAACGCAGCCGACAATTCTACTCCGCCAGGTTCTTTTCTCGCACTTCCCGCCTGTTAAACTCCCTTCCATACACTTGCTTTCCTGACGGCTACAACCTCCAGGAATTTAAATGCAATGTCAATACCCATCTGTTATCTACTTGACTCCAGTTCTTTCTACATCACCCCGTATATCTTGTTCTTCTTCGTTCTCTTTACCTTCGCAACTGTCTTCACACCTATGTTCCATCCTTCTCTTGCCCTTTCTCTGACACCCCCTGTAACTGATTCGTCATTCTCTTCGCTCTCCTCCTGCCTAAAGTTTTACTCTATTATATAACCCCTGCACATCAGTGGTGGTACCGATTTGCTTACAGTGAAACGATTATAAAAAACAATTACATCCAGAAATGATAGTTTGTTATTCGTTTCTTTCTCCATTGTGAACACTATCAATGTTCTTTTTGAGTTCACTTAGTCCACTAGTTGCTGGGCCTCTTCCTGGTGTGGCCAGAGTATGAGGGCGTCGCCTACGTATCTCATTCGCAGGGTTGGCTTTAGTGATATGAATTTTAATGCCATTTCTTCGAAGTGTTGCATGTATATATTACATTAAAGTTGTTACCAGAACAATATTTCGTCTTAGTGAATTAAGACGGGTTACAGTAAATAGATAGATCTAAACAGAATTAGTTTGACTGATATTTTATTCAGCAATGAATTAGAACGCTCTCAGCTATTGGGCGTGTAAAATGATAATATACACGCTAAAAAGTCTGCCTCCTTCTACCGAGCGCCCCTAACTCAGAGGTGGAAACGCCGACTGACGCCAATTCGGTCGGGTTTCAATCCTAGGTAAAAAGCAATCGGCTGTCTAACTGTACTGATGAGCTGTGATATAGTGAAACAGATCTCTCTGCGGATGACTATATATATATATATATATATATATATATGTGTGTGTGTGTGTGTGTGTGTGTGTGTGTATTTTCGATTCATTGTAATAACCATATCTGCTTTGAAATATATCGTAATGTCAACAAATATAAACATGTTACAGAAATTAACGAAGATAAACAAAACTGGTTATCGAAACTGTTGTGTTATAGGCTTAATTTGACTTCGGTTAGAGTGATCCTCATTCGTGGTCGAGAGGTCTAAGACGTGCCAGATCACATGGTGGCTTCCCCTATGTGGATAGGGGTTGCAGTTTCGAATCCTGCCGAATAACATGCATTTTCGTAAAAAAAAATTATCGTAAATAATCAGGCCGGCAGAAATAAATGTGTAATACAGTTTGATTATAAACAGAATATCTGCTTAAATACGAGTGTCGATCAAAAATAATATTCAAAGAAATCATTTCATATTTGTGTGCAACATTTCAGTTTAGTGACTAACTGGCAGTAGTAACAATGATACGATCATAAGCTATATTTTTTTCCGCTTTAATTAACTCGTTGACTACATTTTAACATTCTCAGGCTACTGTTTGGTAAGAATGTATGAAGGCTTAGTTGAATGCATGTACGAATAGCATGGGAGACATTGCTGTTCGGAAAATGTTCAGATACGGTTGTGTTAATGCGTGGTACGCATATATGTAGTCAACATGTTAATAGATTATTTCTTCTTTATATGTGTAATTGATAACTGATAAAATTATAAGGTGAGTAATAACATAAATACATAATGGGAAATAAAATTGTTCATACCCATAGACCGAAGAATCTTTTTAAAACACCCACAGAAAAGGACCGACAACGCAATCAGAATAGCACTGGCTCTGATAAGAAGAGCAGGGAAATGGAAACAGCTGAATATTTCAGACAATACAGAGCAATACAAATTAAATTAAACATTAATATTATTATCGGATTACTATTTGTTAGGAGTGCGTGAAGGCTTAGTTGAATGTTTAGCTTCATCCTTACCTTTTATTTTGAAAAGAAGGCAATTTCCAATAATTCCGTCATTTGAAATGACGATTAATATATCACAAAGGCAATTATTTTCAAATGTAGGAATATATTTACCAAAGCCTGTATTTAGCTATGGATAATTATATGTAACTCCTACCAAAACAGGCAACTCGGAAAATCTTAAGATATTAATTAAATTAGCTCAATATCAGGAAATGTTAGTTCCACCCTATGTACATAATAAAAATATTGTATTTAGAGAACTTTTAAATTAAATGTCATTTTATCTAACTGTTTATTAAATTATATATTTTCCTCTTCGTTGCACAAATTGCAATTATACTGAATATATACATACCGTTATTATTGACGGCACGGGTGCATTAATGAATATATATATATATATATATATATATATATATATATATATATTAGAATATGTACAAACTACAAACTACTACAAAATTGTACATTTTGTTTCCACATTAAAAGAACAATGTCTCAGCAGTAGTTAATAATGATTACCTGATGAGGCATTGTTCTGTAGTTTGTACATGTTCTAAATTATAATTTATAATAAATATTCATTGATTTATTTTATATATTGAACACTTTAAATTAATGCTTTGAACGTTACAATTATTTTCTTCGTTCCTTATTGCTTTTGTATATATATATAAAGAGAGGGAGAAAAAGAGATGAAGACATACTGCGATAGATAGATAGATAGATAGATAGATAGATAGATAGATAGATAGATAGAAATAGAAACAGACTGGAATAGATAGATAGATAGATAGATAGATAGATAGATAGATAGATAGATAGATAGATAGATAAGCCTCTTTGCCTCAATCTTCTTCTTCTTCTTCTTCTTTTTCTTCTTCTTCGTCTATGTGCCCTGTCCCTTCAAGACGTAGGCGGTCAGGGTTCTCCATGTCTCCCTATCCCTTGTGGCTCTTAGTATGTTTGCTCCTGTTGCTCCTGGCAACCCCCGTTCCGTCATCCACCTGATCAGACCCTGAAAATATGTTATCCGCTGCCTTCCTCTGTCTCTCCTTCCTTCTATCTGGCCAGTCAGTATCAGGTTCTCCAGGCTCTCCTTCCTTATTGCGTGTCCCAGGAACTTCAGTTGTCTCTTCCTGATGCAAAGTATCAATTTCCTTTTTGTTGCCATTCTTTCTAACACCTCGTCGTTGCTTGCATGCTCAGTCCACGATATCCGTAGCATCCTTCTGTAGAACCACATTTCGGCCGCTTCCAGTTGTGTCTTCATTTTCGATGATATTGTCCAGCATTCACTGCCGTATTGAAAAACTGACATCATGTAGCAGTCCAGCACTCTTTTCTTTGTTTCTATTGAGATTTTCCTGTGTGTTAGTATTTTGCTCATCTTCTGGAACGCGTCATTTGCCATGCCAATTCGCCTTCGGATCTCCGTATCGCACTTTCCATCTTCTGTTAGAACACTTCCTAGGTACTTAAAGTTTTGTACTTGCTTGATTCTGTTATCTCCCACCTGTATTTGGCATTTTGGGTTGTATCTTTTGCTGATGACCATGCACTCAATTTTCTTAAAGTTTATTTGTAGTCCCTTTTTGTCACTCTCCACTGCTACCTCAAAATGCCTCCGAGATTTTTCAACTGTCTCTTATTTATTCTAAGTGTAAGCTTATTTTTTTATTTCCATTATTAAGACTTTCTTGTTTATCCATATTTTCAGTCTATGGTATTATCTGAAACAATCTGTAGAACTACATCTCTTTTGCCTCAGGCCTCTTTTTATGTGAAGACATTGTTCAGCATTCACTGCCATCTAAAAGGAGTAATACTGCATAACTGATCTGCATTCTTCTGCAATTTCTAACGAGATTGTTCAGTTTTTTTATAAGTTTCCCTATACATGAGCGGAGTGCTGATTTCTGTTTTCAGCCAGGTTCATTTTATTCACTCACATTATACATTTTTATCCTCGTGAAATGTGGGAATCACCCTGTTATCTCCATAGCTATGAGCCAATTTGTGAAACTTAAAATCAGAAAAATCATTATTTTCTCCTACAGGTTCTTACAATCTAAAAATATTTTCTGGCTTTAAATAACCCGCAAACTGTAAATAAACCGCCCCCCCCAAAAAAAAGAAACTAATCTATATCTTATATATATGGGTGTATCTTAAGGTGAATATTCAGTCAACCCATAGTCAAAGGGATGCTCTAGCCACTAGCAACCGGGCCTTTGCTTTAACATCTGAGCAAAACATGCAAGTTTCATGAGTCACAAAGTACAATGCCGTATTTCGACCTGCCTCACCACAGGTCGCACGTATCGGGAAAGTGTTTTAATTCATCCCCACCCCCCGACCAGGTTTTACTCGCGTAAATACGACGTGAGAGCCAAGATACTGATTACCGTTTCTTTATGTTACACCTGAGTAGATACTTACCTTATCTACCTACAAGGCCCTTTTAACAGAAAAATTAATTCATAGGACACAGGTGGGGTGTGACCGTGGGTGCAATTTCACCGACAATACACCTCGATCATTATCTCAATCTCAGAGATTGAAGCATTTAAAACGTTTGTACACAAGGACCTTAATTCTATAAATACTTACCTTTATGTGTACACTTGAAACACCGAAGCAAATTGAAGCCATTTTTATCACTGTTTATAATGAACAGAGGTGTTTCGCTTTCCTCTGCTTTGCTTTCCGTAATTTTAGTCATCCGGGCAAATAAAAAAATGTTAAGTTCTACTTGATAAAATCGCTCCTAAAAAGTTAGAAAATTAATGCCCGCATTTAGGATATACCAAAGGGCAGCCATTACTGCTCAGGTTGTTAAGATCTATAGTTAGACTAAACCTGCTGAGGTTGTCAACAACTACGGTAAGACCAAACCTACTGAGGATGTCAAGATCTATGGTAAGATCAAAGCTGCTGAGGTTGTCATAATCTATGGCTAGACCAAAGCTGCAGAGGTTGTCAAGAACTACGGTTTAACCAAAGCTGCTGTAGTTGTCAAGATCTATGGTTAGACCAAAGCTGCTGATGTTGCTAAGAACTACTGTTAAACCAAATTTGCTTAGGTTGTCAAGATCTATGGTTAGACCAAAGCTGCTGAGGTTGTCAAGATCTATGGTTAGACCAAAGCTGCCGTGGTTGTCAAGATCTATGGTTAGACCAAAGCTGCTGTAGTTGTCAAGATCTATGGTTAGACCAAAGCTGCCGTGGTTGTCAAGATCTATGGTTAGACCAAAGCTGCTGATGTTGCTTAGAACTACTGTTAAACCAAATTTGCTTAGGTTGTCAAGATCTATGGTTAAAACTGCTGATGTTGTCAAGAACTACGGTTGGACCAAAGCTGCTGTGGTTGTCAAGATCTATGGTTAAAATTGGTGAGGTTGTCAAGAACTACGGTTAGACCAAAACTACTGAGGTTGTCAAGAACTACGGTTAGACCAAAGCTGCCATGGTTGTCAAGATCTATGGTTAGACCAAAGCTGCCGTGGTTGTCAAGATCTATGGTTAGACCAAAGCTGCTGAGGTTGTCAAGATCTATGGTTAGACCAAAGCTGCTGAGGTTGTCAAGATCTATGGTTAGACCAAAGCTGCCGTGGTTGTCAAGATCTATGGTTAGACCAAAGCTGCTGAGGTTGTCAAGATCTATGTTTAGACCAAAGCTGCCGTGGTTGTCAAGATCTATGGTTAGACCAAAGCTGCTGAGGTTGTCAAGATCTATGGTTAGACCAAAGCTGCCGTGGTTGTCAAGATCTATGGTTAGACCAAAGCTGCTGAGGTTGTCAAGATCTATGGTTAGACCAAAGCTGCTGTAGTTGTCAAGATCTATGGTTAGACCAAAGCTGCTGATGTTGCTAAGAACTACTGTTAAACCAAATTTGCTTAGGTTGTCAAGATCTATGGTTAAAACTGCTGAGGTTGTCAAGAACTACGTTTAGACCAAAGCTGCTGTGGTTGTCAAGATCTATGGTTAAAACTGCTGAGGTTGTCAAGAACTACGGTTAGACCAAAACTACTGAGGTTGTCAAGAACTACGGTTAGACCAAAGATGCTGAGGTTGTCAAGAACTAATGTTAAACTAAATCTGCTGTGATTGTCAAGAACTACGGTTAGACCAACGCAGCCGAAAGGGACAAGATCTATGATTAGACCAAAGCTTCCGTGATTATTATGATTTATGGTTAGACCAAAGCTGTTAAGCTGGAAAGGTCTACGGTTAGACCAAAACTACGGAGTTTGTTAAGATCTACGGTTACACTACGTTTGTCTGTTTGTCTGTCTGTCTGTCGGTGGTCAAGATATATCAAGATCCGCTGAATTGATCTTAATAAAACTTTTTTCAGTGATGATTGACCTTATGACTGGCATCAACTGATTAGATTTTAAGTTTGATCCGGTACAGATTAATGTTTCTGAGTTATTTTCCAGAGTTTTACTAATATTTTTCGCTCGTTTCACATGCCAAATGCTGAATTACAAAAATATTATTTTTATAATATAAATTTAATATTTATTATCCAAAAGCAAAAATAGATCAGTCAAGTTCATTGCAGTTCTTCTCATTTTAATAATCATCTTTTATTAATGTCTGAGATAATGTCGGTATTGCTTTGTCGGGGAGTTTCACTGTTTTTTATTTTAATTTTCAGATTAATTTTAATTCATAATTTAATGCTATTGATTAAGCTCACTGCGAGTTATATGACAATAAAGTTTTCGTTGAAATTGACCCATTGAATTGTTAAATATTTGAGCTTAACAACTTTAAATAAATATTGCAATAACAGTTATAAATATGAATGTTTGCCGTTCTTTTAAATGTGAGTACAAATGATGAGATTTTAAATTGTCACCATTTTTCAGTGGAAAAGACGTTAAAAACTTCTACCTTCCCTTTTCTGTTATTCATTTTCTCACAGAAACCAAGTAGCACCGATGATGTCTGTTTTGTTTTTAGCTGTTATTTTAAGATGTTGATGCAAATAAAAAGATTTGAATTTGACAATTTTCTCATTTAACTGAAGCAGCTGTTAAACACATCTACTTTCCCTTCTTTTTTTCTTTCTTTTTTTCTAACACTAAAACCAGATAGTGTCTTTTCCTTCTTTCCACGCGATCAAGACCGAATAGTCCATTATTTATGTATTACTGGCAAGCCGTAACGGTCGTGCGAATTGACAAAGGTAGGGACAAGTTTCAATTATTATTATTTACTTTTGTTTTTCTTGTATATTCTTTTCCGTCCAAGTCCAAACCAGAGACCTGAAGTCAGAAATGGTACCATGGCATTTTAACTGTGCATTTGTGTAAACAAAATAGAAATAAAAAAAACACAATTAAAAACACACACATCACAGTGGTGTAATGGATAGCAGCTCTGAATGAGAAATCGGAAGGTTGCCTGTGATGATTGACAGACAGCAGCTTGGTCTTAGACGCATTGAAATTTACAAGCCACTTCTTACCCCAAATGTGTACATTTCAATGCGTCTAAGACCAAGCTGCTGTCTGTCAATCATCACAGGCAACCTCTACTGCCTCCCATAAGCATGGACCAAGCGAGTCTCCCCGAAAGCAATACACTGCGCCTCCTCGGCCTTACCCTCTCGTCTGATCTCAAGTGGAGCCACTACATTGAGTCAATAGCTAAATCCACTTCTAGGAAGGTTGTGTCACTGTGTCGGGCCAGGATGTTTTTCCCGCCTGAAAACATCCTGCATGTATACAAATCGACCATTCGTCCGTGCATGGAGTACTGCTGTCATATATGGTCAGGTGTCCCCGCTGTTCATCTCCGTGTTCTTGACAGGCTCCAAAGAAGGATCAGTAATGTGATAGGTACTGACTTGGCGGCTCGACTCCAGCCACTTTCCCACCGACGGGATGTGGCTTCCCTTTGTCTGTTCTATAAATACTTCCATGGCTCCTGCTCTAATGAACATTAGTCACTGGTGCCTCTGCAACAGGTGTTTACTCGTGCATCCATTCACATTTAGATCAACCAAATGCAGACGACAATTCTACTTCTGCAGCTTCTTTTCTCGCACCTCCCGTCTGTGGAACTCGCTTCCTTATTCTTGCTTTCCTGACGGCTACAACCTCCAGGAATTTAAATGCAAGGTCAATACTCATCTCTCAACCACTTGACTCTAGTTATTTCTTTACCACCCTGTATGTCCTTTAATTTCTCTCCACCTCTGCAACTGTCATCACACCTGTATTCCCATCCTTCTCTTGCTCCTTTCTAACTTGTTCGTCCTTCTCTTCACTCTCCTCTAATCTTTTTACTCTTATGTAGCCCCCTGCACATCAGTGGCGTTACCGCATTGCTCGGGGTGATATGATGAAAAAAAGAAAATTCGAACTCGGCTCTCCGATTTCATATTCTGCACCACAACTCACAGCAAGAATAATAAGAGAAAAGAAATTTGAAAAATCGGTTCATCTGTTCTAACCAATCGTCCTATTCACCTGACTTTGCATTAACCGCTCATTAGCTTTTTTGATCTGTACAAAACGCTTTGATGGGAAAAATATCTCAGAAGAAATCTCTTTTGTCGAACTGCTCAAAATAACAGACTCGGAATTTAACTGGAACCTTATTGATGTTTTATAATGAGATAAAATATAACTGCATTTAGTTTTTTGTTTTTTAATAAACTTCAGAAACGAAAACGAAAGATATTTATGACTTAAACTAAAAAAGCTTGTCCTCTTAATCTCGGAAATAATCTCGAAAAATATTACATAGCCCGATTTTATTCTAAAAAGGATGAGCTTCTGATCGTGACGAAGACGAAACCGCAAACTACATGGCCATTTGTCACTGGCTAGTGAATATTTGACTTGCCAATCATTCATTACACGAAGTAATCTAGATTTTTCTTAGTGACCAGTCGGGAGACACTGACACCATCAAATACAATTGGCATTGCCGGTGGGGTGGAGAAATGTGATGTTATTGCCACACTGTCCAGCCGACAACTTTCTGAATTAAAGAAACAACGAGATGGACTCTAGGCCGCCACGTACTGGCCATCGACAAACCACCTTAGTAAATCCTTCAGTAAAACTCCTCCCCCGGACTCTCGCCATTACGCATCACGACCATCGCTTCCAGGATTTCCGTGCTTTCGCCGGCGAATTCCTCACTTTCCGGACAGGTAACAACAGTGACAACGTCTTCCATTTATTCGCCGGCTTGGAGGATATTATTTCGGTGTCAAAAATCGATTTATTAACAGCATGAGATTGCAAGCACAAGCACACAAGATATGAATCATTTTTTTAATAGAAAGTAATAAATATTCTCTCTTTTGTTTAATTCTCTCTATCTCTGTTTCTCTGATTTTCTGTCTGTCTACCAGTCTGTCTGTTTCTCTTAACCCCACTCTTTCTCTCTCTCTTTCTCTCTCTCTCTCTCTCTTTCTCTTTCTCTTTCTCTCTGTCTCTCTCTTTCTCTCTTTCTCTCTCTCTCTCTCTCTGTCTCTCTCAGTATTCTCTGCTCTTATAGCCCCCTTACTTTTACACTTAGCTTTTCTCTATTTAACTCGTCCTCCTTACGTTTACCTTTCCTTCCACATCGTTTCGACTCACCTCTGCCTACGACTCTTCAATTCTTCCCCACTCAGAATAGTCATGCATTTTCTCCTTACCTTGAAATCTTCTATCATTGCTCTCCTTTTGTTACTTCTTATTTCCACCTGGATATGCGGGTGATGTAATGGATAGCGGCTCGGAATGAGAAATCGGAAGGCTGAGTTCGAATTCGAGTCTAAATTCATATATTCACTTACGCTCAAATACCCTTGGAAAAGGCGTGAAACCATCTTTTCCGCTAGTTATAGGTTAAATAATAAAAAGTGTATCTGGACCTGTGTTGATCAGATCTAAAAAAAAAGAAAAGATCTAATTAAGCTTAGAAACGCGTCATCAAATACTTTTTCTATTTGTCAAATTTCTAAAAATGTTACAGGATTCTATATCCTATTTTAAACACACACTAACTTATACACACACACACACACACACACACATATATATATATATATATATATATATCGTCGCATGGCAATGTTTTACGTCAACATAAGATAAAATCATCTTGGATGGTGAATGTTTTTATGTTGTCCCTGTAATCACTCTGAAGATGGCTCATATCAGCCGAAAGCTTAGAACCAGCATAATAAAAAATATTCAAATGTTATACAATTTTTGTCTTTATATTTAACTGAAATTAAAGCCAAAATACCATGTTTAGAACGGCTCATGATAGACAATCATTGCCTGTTATATTTAACAATATATCTTTATATATATAAATATACACATATATATATATGTGTGTGTGTGTGTGTGTGTGTGTGTGTGTGTGTGTGTGTGTGTGTGTGTGTGTGTGTGATCATATTACATCATACCAGGCAGTAAAGACACTAGGAATTACTGAATGTGGAATAATAAGATTAAAAAAAAGAAACATTATTAAGGAGTAAAAATAATAGAAGCATATTCGGCAGAGAACGATTGATATTACATTAACATTTTTGAAGATCAAAGTTGGCTGAAAGTATTAGACCAGAAGAGATTTCCACATGCGCATAAAACGAAATATACTTCCGCATGCGCATAAAACGAAATATACTTCCGTTTAAATTTGTTGTGAAATAATATATACAAGTGTCATGTTTGTATTCTTTCTTTATTTTTTTAAAGAAATAAATGAATTTGGAAGCAATAAGTTTTGCGGTTGGAATCTTTCATTGAATTCATTTGTATGTATTATACTATTAATTTTTAGTTCGCCTAACTCCCTAGACTAGAAGCCTCTTGATTACGTTATGCTAACAAAAATTTTAATAGCAAAGATGAACTGAGGGCAAGGATTATGGTAGTATTTACCAACTTAAATAAGGAAACCATTCAGAAGAGTTGCACTAGATTCTGAAGTCGTCTAGAAGACGTGATTAAAGTCAATGACGATTTCATTGAACAAATTTAATTTTTAACCCTCTAGGGCCATTTGTATCATATTTGATACAGTATGAAAACAAGCCTTGAAAGAAATATTTTCCTGAAAAATTTTTTAAGAGAAATATTTTATAAATTTCAAATGAAAGCAGTACTGACTGCTCAGTCAATGAATACCAAATGTTTCCTTATAGGGAAATACCGTATCAAATATGATACGAATGGCCCTAGAGGGTTAATAGATAGATAGATAGATAGATAGATAGATAGATAGATAGATAGACTGAGATTAACCCTCTAGGGCCATTCGTATCATATTTGATACAGTATGAAAACAAGCCTTGAAAGAAATATTTTCCTGAAAAATTTTTTAAGAGAAATATTTTATAAATTTCAAATGAAAGCAGTACTGACTGCTCAGTCAATGAATACCAAATGTTTCCTTATAGGGAAATACCAAATGTTTCCTTATAGGGAAATACTGTATCAAATATGATACGCATGGCCCTAGAGGGTTAATAGATAGATAGATAGATAGATAAACAGACTGAGATTAACCCTCTACGGCCATTCGTATCATATTTGATACAGTATGAAAACAAGCCTTGAAAGAAATATTTTTCTGAAAAATTTTTTAAGAGAAATATTTTATAAATTTCAAATGAAAGCAGTACTGACTGCTCAGTCAATGAATACCAAATGTTTCCTTATTGGGAAATACCAAATGTTTCCTTATAGGGAAATACTGTATCAAATATGATACGAATGGCCCTAGAGGGTTAATATGGCAAGATATTTTTGCGTAATTTTGGTAAATATACCTATGGAAATGAGATATCAGTGTTATTTTCATGTTTGCGTCATTTAGACTAGAATGTACCCATTGCCCCTTGTATCTCATAATTATTATCTTTAGTTGTTTGCTATTTTAATTCGTTACACACGCTTTCATTTTTTCACCATAGCATTCATTCATTTATTCATTTTTATTTATGAAATTTTATTTTAACACATGTCTTATACATGGATCTTATCGATTTGTTCATAAATATTTCTTTTCATATGTTATAATTATTTTAATCAACACCAACGTTTTTAAGTAGTAGGCTTGACATGGTAATGATGTTTTTTCTTACATTTTACACTTGTTTAATGCACGTTGAGAGCAAAATGTTAACAAATAAATAAAATCTAAACATTCAGCTGTTTTTCGAGTATTCGATTTTACTCTTTCAAAATTATCGATATCTAGCTAATCAGACCCCACTATTAAATCCTGTGTCGGTCATTCACTAGAATACTGAGTCACCAGAGACGTCACCAGTGGCAAGGGAATTAAAACTAAAATCGTAGAACTGGACGTATTCGGACACGAGTTAAAATGGCAATAAAAGAACATGGCTGAGTAAGATAGTGATTTGAGTTGCTGTTAAATTTTTGGAGATTGTAGTTGGAAAGGAAACAAAAAATCAGCAAGGAGTTCCACATGCGAGGTGTGCAAGAAAAGAAACTATTAGAATAGAACATTTACTTGCATGTACAGCAAAACAGAGTCTACGGCTATATCGTGTTGAATACACCGGTTTTCGTCCTATCACCGAAGTTAAGCAATATTGAGTGTGGTCAGTACTTAGATGAGTAACCATGTGGGAATACCAGGTGCTGTAAACGTAAGGACAAAGGATGGTCCACCAGTCCTTCAGGTTTGGGGGTTGGGCGCAGGGCTAACAACCCTACCCCATAAAAACAGTTTGTTACGGAAACAGTAACAAAATATTACTGCTCTACACACCATTGGGTGTAAAAGGGTGAGATGATGAGGACAGTGGGACCTAGTTGCCAATCTAGTAACACGCTTGAATTCAACCGCTCGAGAATCCAAGAAGAAAGTTCACCAGAATAATTGCCATTAAAATATTTTCAAATAAAAAAAAAACGGACTGAAGCCACGTCATGTCGGTGAGAAAGCGATTAAGTCTACAGTTTCGCTTTAACTGGAAACAACTATTGCGTTTTAGTCTTTCGTGCCAACGTCCAAAGAGTCTGGGCTCCAGGATCATGGATTAGTTTTAAAGCTTCATTACACCCGAGCAACGCCGGCCTATACTGCTAGTAATAATAATAATAATAATAATAATAATAATAATAATAATAATAAAAACAAACACTGGTACGAACATCAGCCAGCGCCGGTTACTGAACATGTTAGCATTCTATGGAATTACACCATCTATACAGACAGAAAAATTGAAGCAAATTGGCCGGACATTATTGATTAAAACCAAAAAGAAAAAAACTTGCCTATTAATTGATATGGCTTGTCCAGTAAATTGTAACATAACAGCCAAGGAATTCGAAAACTATCAAAATATAAAGACCTAGAAATTAAAATAGAAATAATGTGGAAATTGAAAACAAGAGTCGTGCCAGTGATAGTAGGTGCACTTGGAATGATAAAAATTGAACACAACAACACATTGAAAGGATTCCTGGAAACCCCAGCTTAAGAGATATACAAAAAATTGTCTTGTTAGGTACAGCCCACACACTAAGGAGAACTTTGTCTATATAACGTTTGGGATATTATGGGATGTAAAAAAAAAAACATGAAATCTAGCCAGAACAACACACCACGACCTGCATTAGGTCTTTCAGCAGACTTGATAGGTAATGCGACCATAGCAGTAGTCAATTTATGATGAAAAATGAAATAATAATAATAATAATAATAATAATAATAATAATAAAACTAGTAGCACCTGTGATAATTTTGACGGTTTACCGATGTGTATTTTCTTGTGAATCATAATTCTTAATTAAATGTTTAAATAAGTCTCTTTGGTAGCTTCACTAATACCCGTTAAAATTCCTCTATTGCATCCTTAAATAATACTTAAGCTTAACAGCGTTAACCAAACATTGTAATAACCATCCAAAGTATGAATACAGATCCTAATTTAAAAAGTGAGAGGGCACAAATGTAAACGTTAAGAATTGACAGTTTCCAAATTCACTGAAACAGTCGTTAAAAGCATAAGAACGTCATAGTCTCTTTCACGTCTCATTCTTTCTTTCTCTTCTCTTCCGTTCCCTAATATCTAACAGCGTCTCTGATACATATTTTCCTTCCATCTTTACTGGCAATCAAAAATAATTTCAGATAAAGGCAGAGCTTAATTCACTCGCGAAATCACTAGCAGACGGATAACAATAATAATAATAACTGACATGGTTACTCTGCAGATTAGAATGTATCTCTGAAGATATTCAAATAACTATCAAATTAATAGGATCTTGAAGCGGAAATCTTTCAAATAAGGCACATGAGAACATCAACAATTCCAGCTGTGGTTGGAACCTTCAGGTTGATTGCAGATCTTTCGATAGACGTTTTAGCTTAAAGAAATACAAAATATTGTACTCATACAATACGAAAAGCTTTATCTATATAAAATATGTGTAACTGTAGGTGTTTTGTTTTTGGTGGGAAGGGTCGGTTTAATAATAATTCGAAAATGTCATAAAGCCATTTCTGACATTAGGTCTCTGGTTGCAACCCGGAAAGAAATGTGCAGACAACAAAACCTCCAAGGAAATAATAATAATAATAATAATAATAATAATAATAATAATAATAATAATAATAATTCCTCCTATAAAATAGTGCGGAATGTTTTTAAGTATGATCTTTAGAGAAAATTTTCATTCAAATAATATCCTTTATTCTACTCATATATATGCGCTTATATATATAAAACAGTAGCTACTCTGGCGTGTACGCATCGCTCATTCAGTAAAACGAATTAGATCACTCATTGGGCGCGTATAATGATAATATATGCGCTAAAATGTCTGCTTTCTTCCACCGTACGCCCATAGCCGACTGACGCCAATTCGGTCGGGTTTCAATCCTGGGTTAAAAAGCAATCGGAGTCTAACCGTACTGATGAGCTGTGATACAGCGAAACAGATGTGTCTGCGGACGACAATATATATATATATATATATATATATATATATATATATATATATATACTAGCATTATAGCCCGGTGCTGCTCGTGCAACTCAGAATATTTTAGTAATAGAAGATGCCAATGAGAGGAGTGGATGGAAATCATTTATAGAAAGGAGAGCTGAGGCTGTTAGTAACCATTTTCAGCATTAAGAAGAAGGCATTGAATGCATGTTGCTGTAGTATTCGAACGGAGTATGAAGTTTAGTTTCAGTACAGGTCATACTTTAATTTCCTTCTAAGGGTGGTGGGGGTTAATAATTGTTGTTTCAAAATTGTTCAAAAATTCCATTAAAAAAATCTATTTTTTTTTTGTTTTACGTAAACTTAATTATATGTTATATGTGACATTGTAAACAACATTGCGTTTGTTTTTTGTATTTTTTTTTTTTTGCATAAAAATAAAAATTATTTATTTTGTTTTACTGAAATTAGAAATATGAAAACTATTACGCTCTCAGTTCAGAAATTTTCGAAGAATATTTAAAAATGTAGACATTTTTTTTTTAATTGGAGTAAATAGACTAAACTATCGCCCGGTTTACACTCCACCCGTGTCTATTGAACAGGTAAGAGGCTCATCCCTTGTTTCCTGTTTAGGATGTGGTTTCCGGCTTTCTCTTTTCCAATCTTTTTCACTCTTTTTTTTTTTCTCAATTGGAGCAGATAGACTAAACTATCGCCCGGTTTACACTCCACCCATATCTATTGAACCGGTGAAGAGGCTCATCCCTTGTTTCCTGTTTAGGATGTGGTTTCCGGCTTTCTCTTTTCCAATCTTTTCACACTTTTTTTTTCTGAATTGGATTAGATAGACTCAACTATTGCCCGGTTTACACTCCACCCGTGTCTATTGAACAGGTGAAGAGGCTCATCCCTTGTTTCTTGTTTAGGATGTGGTTTCTGGCTTTCTCTTTTCCACTCTTTTCACTCTTTTCTTTTTTTTTTTTCTCAATTGGAGTAGATAGACTAAACTATCGCCCGGTTTACACTCCACCCATGTCTATTTCTCTTTTCCAATCTTTTCACTCTTACGTAGCACCCTGCTCATCAGTGGGGTTACCGCCTTGCTCGGGGTGATATGATTAAAAAAACAAAAATTTAATCTTAGAGGAAAAAGTTACATTAATGCCACACGAATTACAGACAGTTGATTTCCTGCATGAAATATTTAGCGAAAAAAAAAGCTTTATTTTGTTTTTAATTTTCTGTTTCAAAATTACAAGGAAAAATGTTCTCAATTTTTTGTTGACCAAATGAAATTTTAAAACGTCGGAATAAAAACTTAAATATAAAGGCTCAATTATTTTAATAAAAAAAATATTTTAGTCGCGTTTGACACGTGTGATTTGATTTCTGTGACGTAATTTAGCAACCATCTTAGATCTTAGATGTTTTACGGAGCAAATGTAAACAATCGGCTCCATTGGCCAAAAAGTGCGAAAGGGAAAATTGTCGAAATTAAACTCAAAAAATATGTGTCGAACTGGTTTCCCTGTAGATATGTGTCCCTAGAAAGTTTTAATGGCGTAGCTTAAAAAGGGTAAGCGTCCATTGAAAACAGTCACACACAGACTCACATTTTTCACTTAGTTCCGTGTCAATAACGTTCTTCTAAAATTATGTACCGAAAAAAAAATCGCGTAATAATTTCTGCAAGGAATTTTCTCTAAAGGAAGTAAATAATTTTATTCCAACGCCTAAAAAAATATCATTTCACAAAATCACGTTTAAATCTGGTCATAACACATTATATTGCATTTAAATATATGGTTCTGTTATTATTTCTAGCTATCACGCTGTGTGACATCATAGAACCGCATTACAAATTTGCGAACTGCGTTTGCTATTTTTGGTAACTGTTACCGTTGCTTAGCGGAGTTTTATGTCAACACAAGATAAAATCGTCGCTGATGGTGGATGTTTTTGTGTTAACGTCCTTATAACCTCTCTGAAGATGGCTCATGTGAGCCGAAAGCTTAGAACAAGCTTAACAAAAACTTATCCAAATGTTGGAGAACTTTTGTCTTTATTTTTACCTGAAATTAAATCAAAATACGATGTTTAGAATGGCTCATGATTAAACATAATAGACATTCATTTTCTCTTATATTTAACAGTATAATTAGAAATATATATATATATGTGTGTGTGTGTGTGTGTGTGTGCGGTGTGCAAAAGTAGACATTCAGTAATTGAAAACAAGACATGCGCACAAAATAATAATGACTTCCAGTAATGTTTCAAAATCCATTTGCGTTCTTCGTCCGTTAATTTGCCATAATCATTAAATTTCTACTTTACATGCAAAATATTTATTATTATTATTATTAATATTTTAAAAAAAATGAAAATAAAATATTACAAATGATTTTACTGAATAATTTGAATTCTCGAACGAATATCATAATACTGGTAATACTAATACAACATGTTGGTTGTTTTGTTTTATGGCATATCAACTTCGGCGGGTCATTTACTGCTAACTATTTTTTTTTTTATTGCTGGTAATACCTTTTTCTTTTCAACAATTTATTGTTGTTTTTTTATATAAGTTTTGTGTCTAGTAATACTATTTCTTTTCCAGTATCAAGATTCATTGGGATTTGTTTTTAAGGTCAGAGTCCCCAAGTCCTACCCTGTTATTTAACCCATAACTGGAGGGAAGGGACGGATTAATACCTTTCCCAAGGGTACCATTGCTTAAGTGAATGCAGAGTATTCAACTGGAATTCGAACTCGGCTCACCGATTTCTCTTTCCGAGCCGATATCCACTGCACTACAACGCACATCCGTCACTAAACGCTTACAGCACCTGGTATTCCCAAGCGGTCACCCATCTAAGTACTGACCAGTCTCAACGTTGCTTAACTTCGGTGATCGAGCGAGACCCTGTGATATGGCCGTAAGCCAATATAATATGTATTGTATACTTATAACAAATATACGTAATGTTACTTTAGCTTACGACGGTATCACATTAAAACACTGTTTCTGGTTCAATCAACGAATTTAAATAGCATAGAATTTAGTCACAGCGAAAAAGAGTAGCCGCTTGAGAAAAGGCGGTTCTGTAATATTGGATCTGTACAAGTTGGCAAATAGAATTCGAAATTGGAAAGCCTTGTTCCAATTCAAGTCAGGTTCGTTACATTTCCTGACGCACAGATCAATCAGGCGTGCTACATTCGCCCTTACCGGCTCAGGTTGGAGAAGAGTTACAGGTTACTGGCATATTTCCGCTCATGAATCTGGGGAAGGACAATGTCCAGCATTCACAGACTGCTAAAAATGCTACTTTATATATTAATTATTTATTTATTCGTTTGAGCTATTGCAGACATTCATAAGTCAATCACACTAAACATCACGCTCGTGCACCAAGTCATTAGGGTGGCATGCCGTGTTATTCCTGATCAATGTAGGTAGTTTCTGGGCAGCCAGCCCGTTTTGCGCCATGGTTAGGTGTCCAGTATAGTAAATCGCTCGCGAGTTTTCTTTCCAGCTGTGTCCTGCAAAGCGCATTCTGCGCTCGAGTAAGATTGTCGAAATATCAAGGATGGATCCACAGAGCTGGGATTAAGTTGGATGTTGCTTCTAAGAGAATTTAAACTTATTTATAAATGAAACTTTGTCTGTGTGTGTATGTGTGTGTGTCTGTGTGTGTGTCCGTTACCTATTGACTCCGAAATGGCTGAACCGATTTTCTTGAAAATTTACACAGTTGTACTATAAGCGTCTGCGAGTGTCTTAGCTAGGTTTTGTGTCGAGCTACCCCTGATAAATATCGAAAATCGATAATCGAAAAAATCGGGTTATAGAAGGAGTAGTCCGATTTTAATAAAATTTGATACACTCATAGACAAAGACATAAGAAACGATATTCAGAAGTTTCAAGGTTGCAGTTCGTACAATAGTGCAGAAAATCGATAATATATGTATATATATAAAAGGCTTGTTTGTGTGTGTGTGTCTGTTTATCTGCCTGTATGTCTGTAATTTTTCAACCCTTTTATTTTAGTTTTTGCTTTGGGGTTGGCTCTAAGTAGGTATAATTGCAGTTCTTAGTCACAACCATGATACCATTTACTCAGAGGACTTATTTAGCCTTCAAAATTCAGTTTACAACGAAAAAAATTTATTTGATATCGATACCAGGAAATCAAAATTTAACTTACAGCCATTCATTTTTCTTTTAGTCTACGGTTTCGTTTTAACTGGAAACAACTATTGCTTTTTAGTCTTTCGTGCCAACGTCCGAAGAGTCTGAATTTCAGGATCATGGGTTTGTTTTAAAGCTTTATATTACACCCGAACAACGCCGGGCTATACTGCTAGTTTAAATATTACTCCCGAAATCCATCTAGCTTAAAGTTTTATTTAACGTCTAATTAGTGGCACCATACATAAACGACAGTGGCTCAAAAGTATCTCCGTTTGAGGTTGTTTGAGCGATCAGATTTCCAGATTACATTCATTTTATTCAAGGAGGCTTAATGTGAAAATTCCCAAATTTAGGTATAAAAGAACTATGCAATTAATACAAATGTATTAATTGCATAGTTCTGCTCGACTTACAACATTTAGTAATTGAGGCGTCACGTTCTTCTTTCCTTTGGAATTCATGTTTGACCCTTGCTTATTAATCGGAATCTATTTTCTGTTGACTCTTTATATTATTTACTTGAGCTTACTTGCATTCTCGACAAATTTGGTGTGTAATCATTTTTGGCAGAAGTGTAACGATTCAAACAGTCGCCATTAACGTCTCTTTTAAAACCTTTAGGTGTAGCTGGTTTGCTTGGTTGGCAGGCGGAGGAAGAATGGGATCAGAAGAACCTTCACCCAGTGGTCACTCTTCGAATTCGACCTATCTCGTTCGACACCGCCCTGCTGTGTTCGCCCACTGATCCTTGCACCTGACTCCTTATCCTCTAGCTTAGGTCCACTTTATTCTGACCTCGTTCGAACCCTGCCACTCTTCAGAGTTGATTGCCGCTCGAGCTAAACATACCCTGCAATCGAAAACCCCCAGTCCCCTAGTACCTTTAGTTAGAACGCTTTTCAGTTCTTCCTTGCCTGGAGAGATTTCAATTGCGTCTCGATTCCCCACACACACGCCTATGCGCACAAACGCGCACACACACACACACACACACACACACACACACACACACACACACACACACACACACACACAAAGAGGCCACGCTCATTCGTGCAAAGCATTATTAGGTTTTGACCGACCTGCTGTGGACCCTTGAATAAGGGGAGGTTTGATAGCTTTTGATGACGGAAGTTCCGAACTGCTTCAACGAGGGTAGTCCGCTGCCTGAACTTGACTTTTAAGTGAAGTTATATATATATATATATATATAGATAGATAGATAGATAGATAGATAGATAGATAGATAGATAGATAGATGCAATAAAGCTTTAAATGAACAGATAGATAGATAGATAGATAGATAGATAGATAAATAGATAGATAGATAGATAGATAGATAGATAGATAGATAGATAGATCTCCAAATGAATTAAAAACGAAGAAAATATTTGCAACATTCAAAACATGAATTTAAAACAGTGCTCAATATAAAAATAGGGAAATGAATATTTATTATGAATTATACTTTCGAACATGTACAAACTACAATCTACTACAAAATTGTACATTTTGTTTTGACATTCAAAGAACAATGTCTCATCAGGTAGTTAGTAATAATGGTAATAAACGTTATTTTCTAAAATAAAATTTATGAAAATTCACTTCCTTTATTATTGGAAAAACGAGGTAAAGAGGATAAGAAAGATGAGAAAACAAAAAGAAAAAAGAAAGATAGCCAGATAGATAGATAGATAGATATACGCACTAAAATGAGCATTTAAGTAATAATCTTACACTCACTCTTTCTCTCTCTCTCTCTCTCTCTCTCTATATATATATATATATATATATATATATATATATATATTCTGTATTGTAGTATATATATATATATATATATATATATATATATATATATGCATGTATCAATTTATAACAATGGAAATTTATTGAATACTTTTTTAATGTAAAATATAAAATACCGAATTATATACATTATAAAAAAAATGTCGTAGTTCTTATTGCATATCAGAAAATTGCACTTTCGAATGCTCTCGCGATTATTGATATCTATATAAATGTGTGTGTGTGTGTGTGTGTGTGTGTGTGTGTGTGTGTGTGTGTTATCTGGCCATCTATTTGCTTATATCAGTGTTGTATCATGGAATGAAGAGATACACAGAGAAATGTAGTGAAACTACTTTATTAACAGAGTAGTACAACCAAGATGTATATACAATACCTACAGTCTCTCCCAGTAGTAGGTGTTACTTCCCGAAATCCGTGATAATGACAACACCCCCAATCTGCTCTGCTATTTAACCTATAGCTGGAGGGAGAAGTGAGAGATTAATATCTTTTCCACAGTTATTCGCGCATAAGTGAATACAACGAATTCACTTGGAATTCGAACTCGGTTCTCCGATTTTTTCGTTCCGAGCCGATATCCACTGCACCACATTTGCTTATATACGCACCTCAGATCTGGTAATTCCGTATTTTATTTGCACTTTCACCTTAATTCAGTCACTTATTCTAGCGGAAACGTATTGCAAAGTGCAGCTGCGTAAATTTGAAAAGAATCTAGATATACCAGACTTCAAAACTTAAATATAAAGCTCTAACGTTTTCGATATTCACTGTAAACACCCATCTTCCCATATATATATATATATATATATATATATATATATATATATATATATAACAAAATTAATTAATTCGTTTTTGGTCATAATTAAATTAAACCAGTAACCAGCTGTATTAAAAAGTGCTAAATAAATACAGATGTATTGTAGAACTTTTGAATATTTTTTATTTGGAAACACGTTATTTCCGCAATCTAGGTTTCAACCTTTTGGTATCGTCAAGCGATTTATAAATGAAGAGTTGTTTTTCTAACACTTTAAATTGTGATGATGCTTAGTGTCAAAATTTTCTTCTTTTTTTTTCAGTAGTTTTCTCTTAAAAAAGCATTTTAGACAAGCAGGTTTTTTTGTCATAAATTCTTCAATATCAAAAAAAGGATAGCGCCTTAATAAAATTTTAAAAACACCCTGAGGAGTGAAGACACACATTAATGACTTCACAAAACTTTGAAGCCAGCATGACTGAAACAACACTGCTCAGCTAGCTTCTTCACATTAATTTTCTCTCTTTGTCTCTCTATCTCTCTCTTATGCTCTCATTACGATTGAGCCCCCTGGAGAAAAAAAAATTAAATACATTTTCCACTTCTGCTATATGCGTGACTCTTCAGAAATGAATTGAGTTCTCTCGGTGACTGGCGTGTGTATAAAATGCTTATATACAATAGGTTAAAATTTCCCTTGTCTGGTTCCATGCGTCGATGGCGTAGGGAGTAGCGACTCCGACTGACACCAAATCGGTCGAGTTTCGATCACGGCCAGAAGCAAGTGGATGCGCACACTGATGAGCTGTGATACAGCGAAACAGGCTTGTATGTGGATGACTAATATATATATATATATTCTGTATTGTAGTAGTAATATAAGTAATTGTCATAAGAGGAGAGGGAGAATAGTTAATTTGTATTTCTATGAATCTGGGAGGTAAATGAACTTTTTACATACAATCCTTCCCAGATTTCTTGGCGAACTAAATTTATTTACAGATCATATATATATATATAAATATGTGTGTGTGTGTGTGTGTGTCTGTGTGTTCAATAGATAGATGGATAGATCATCTTCATACCCTCATTTCTGTATATGTTCATTTGACTTTTTCTATTCCTTGCGACATATTTGGACACCGCTCTGTCTTTGCACACACACACACACACGCACACACACACACACAAACACACACACACGCACACACACACAAACACACACACACACAAATATATATATATATATAAATATCCTCATATCTCACTTTGTATCAGTTGATCCACCTTCATCTCTCTCTTTCTCTCTCTCTCTCTCTCTCTCTATATATATATATATGTATATATATATATGCCAGTATTTTCATATCAGTTTCTTAATCTCTGCCTGTTTTCCATTTGCCTGTTATTCGCCAGTATCTCCCTCGAACTATCACTCTTTCCCCTCTTTTTATTTACTGTTTCCTGAACAGGCACTTCAAATAAAACAGTTTATATTAAAACTCCACCTGTTTCTCACTAGTTCTAATTTCTTATCGACTGATTGTAATCACACAACAGTAACAATTAAATTTTGAGGTCCCTCAAGAGGATACGACAGGAGAATTTACGCATCACCTTTCGAAGGAAAATGCCGATGGGGAAAACGCCAACCAAAACGTCTCGTCTTTGGGCAATAATTAATAAAATTGCTGCACAGATTATGACAACTGTTGAATTCAATCTTCTAAAGGTGAATCATATTATTAACTGAAATCTAAATAAAAAATTGACAAGTTGTGTCTGTCCGTCAGTGTCTCTGAAATCTTTCTAACTTGGGCCACACTTGGTCTACAGAGTTAATTTTCTAAGCATCGCGTAGATGTGGCACAAGGCTGAAAATATGGGGAACCCAGTGAGGATCGAACTCACTACTCAATTGTAACTTGGTATAGCGAAACAAGCTTGCTTACCATTGCACCACAACGAGGTGCCCATTCTAAAGAGAATGCGCCTATATATGGTGATTTTCTAAGCGCAGCATAGATGTAGCACAAGACCGAAAGTACCGCGCACTCAGTGAGGATCGAAGTCACTACTCAATTGCAATGGTTTTAGCGAGACAAGCTTGCTAACCATTACACCACCTCGAGGTGCCCCACTTGCTCTACGGAAACATACTATCACTAAGTCAGTTAAGTGCCATAGTATTTGCCATAGATAGTATTTACACCTTTACATTGTTTGGACTGTTGTCTTCATCTTTATTGCTATGTTTACGACGTTTCGGCCGTTGTACGCTTCGGCCTTCTTAAGGTGCAAGGAATTTCGAAATTATCTCTTTATTTTGATTACTGAAGTATATCATTCTCATTCCACGAGCGATGCCACTTCCGGATCACTATTTAGTTATCTCTCTTTAACTCAGAACGTTATTTGTTTACCACTGCTGTAGCCAGATATTAAGCTCTCAACGCTTTCAAGTCACTGGAACTAATCAACGCTTATATTGGGCCATATATCCTTCAGGACATCAGTGTATGAATTTTGGAGACATATAAGCCTAATCCCTCAGTAACTAGTTTTAACCAGCGTGCCCATTCTCTTCACAATGGGCACCCGTTGTGGTGTAATGGTAAGCAAGCTTGTTTCGCTATACCAAGTTACAACTGAGTAGTGAGTTCGATCCTCACTGGGTTCCTCATATTTTCAGCCTTGTGCCACATCTACGCGATGCTTAGAAAATTAACTCTGTAGACCAAGTGTGGCCCAAGTTAGAAAGATTTCAGAGACACTGACGGACAGACACAACTTGTCAATCTTTGAAGCTAAGGATTTTCTCCAACACACCGTATTACTGGTTCCCAAATTGTATTCGTTTATATGCTTAGGTGGCTTAGGAGTTTTGTGGCCTAGCATATGTGCTGATTACGTCGTAAACATGGCAGTAAAGATGTGGACAACAGTCCGAACAATGTAAATAATGTAAATTATTAATTGTAAGAAGATACAATGTATCAACATTCGTACGACAAATCGAAGATACTAAAATTAGGCAAATATATTTTTTAACTATTTGGGAAGTTAACTCTTAGATTATAGAAAATGTGACACCGAAACCTAATGCAAAAAAGAAATACGAATTCGATAATATAAGCAAATAAGAAGCAGGTAAGTGAGTCATTTAATTGACATACGTGATACACATTTGGACGATCATGTCTCTTTCGTTTCATGACTGGTGCTCGTTTGGTATATGACCCAGTGACTCTTCTTACCGCAATACGTCCTGTAAGCGTCAAATTTTCCAAGTTCTCTTTTCTCATTGTCAGTCAGTTAATTACCGTAATTCTTGGACTCTTGAGATCGGCTGAGAGATTGAGGCCAAGGAGGAGTAGGTATATGAATTAGGGTAAGAAATGGCTAGTAAATTTTAATTCTTCCAAAACTAAGCTTCTCTTCTATAACCACCAAACTTTCTTACTTTTCGTTAATATGGATCACACTAGTCTTCCCGAAAGCAATACACTACTCCTCCTTGGCCTCAACCTCTCAGCCGATCTCAAGTGGAATGAATACATTGAATCAATAGCTACAGCTACAACTAAGAAGTATTGGTTGCTATGCCCAGCCAGGAATTTCTTCTTTTTTTTTTTGCTTTATTGTCAGATTCTATCATGCACATTTCTAAATCTACCATTCGTCCTTGCATTGAATTCTGTTGCCATATCTGGTCAAGTGCTCTTGTTAGTTCCTCTCGGATTTCTCGAGAAAATCGAAAGAAGGAACTGCTACCAGCGTTCAGCAACTTTCGCAACGACGGAATGTGTCTTCCCTCGGTCTTCCTTAAAAGTATTTTCACGGTTCCCGCTCTGACGAGCTTCATTCCTGGTGCCTGTACATTATTTTATAATGTCCTCTTATTGAAACCCCCTGCACACCATTAGCAACATTGCCTTGCTTGGGGTGAAACGATAATAAAAAAAAGGATATGAAACAGACTTAGATAATGTGATAATAAATAGCGGGAAATACGTCATGTTAGTCTGCAATTTGACGCCACTGCATGCGTACCACGAGGCACTAATGCGTACTGCCACATCACAGTCTCCTAATCTCTTTTACAAACTCCAATCTAATCCTACTTATACACTGATTTATTTGATTGGTGGCCCGCAATATATTCATCCTAAAATCCGACAGTATTTAGATGCCTGTCGTATTTGACAAACTGGAGATTTAGAACTGAACACTTTATTTAATCTAGTAATAGTTTGTTCTCATTTGTCCCCTGACAAACACAACTTATATTTCCCCACAGTAGGTTGCCATTACTTTCTGCAGTAGACTGGTTGCGAACCAAGACTGTAGAACCCAATCTGTCTTTTTATTTAACCCATAGCTGGAGGGAGAAGAGACTGATTAATACATTTCCAAAGAATATTTACGCGTAAGTAAATGCAACGAACTCAACTAGAATTCGAACTTGACTCTCCGATTTCTAGTTCCGAACCGATATCCACTGCGCCACAACGCAAATTCCCAGCAAGAATACGAAACATTTATTTACAAGAATAATTGTATGTTTACAACATTCTAAAAACTAATACAGTTAGAATTAATACAATACAATATTTATCCTTCACTTAATTATGAAGAAATATATATGAAAACAATCTTTTATTCATAAATGTATAAACATTTACTAAATTATTACAATATTTGAAAAAACTATATTAAAATTCTTATTTACCATTTTATACAGTTCGAAAAAGTTGGTAATTAACAGATGTTTTGCTAACAACTCCAGAAAACAATATAATAAATAAGCAGATTTTATTATTTTTATTTTTCACTCGTCCAGAGTATAAACAAGTGTTCGGCCCAACTGGTATCAGAATGTGCTCGCGTAGAAACAAACGTATGAATAGTAGATATATAAACCCTACTCGAGAGGAAACAAAGAAGAGTCAATCACTTCTTGAAGAAAATTTGGAATCCATTTTCGAAGAAGGAACCACAGTCAGGAAACCATTGACCAACACTATTTGACGGAGTTGAATAAAATTCGTTATGTATGAAAGATTTCGTCTCATTAGTAAGAGAGTGCTAAAAAAGAACTACAAATAAACTGCAAGAAAACCGGATACATGGTCATCAATAAAAAGAGCAGTCCAAAAGGCCAATTACAGGTGGGGTATACTAAAATCAAGCAGGTACAAAAATTTAAATACCTGGGAAGTGTTATAACAGAAGACGGAAAGTGCGAAACTGAGATCCAAAAGCGATTTGGCATGGCGAAAGACGCGTTCCAGAAGCTGAGTAAAGTATTAAGAGACAGGAAATTTTCATTAGAAACAAAAAAGAGAGTACTAGATTGCTATGTGATGTCAGTTCTTCAATATGGCAGTGAATGCTGGACAATATCATCAAAGATGAAGGAAAAACTTGAAGCAACTGAAATGTGGTTCTACAGAAGGATACTGCGAATATCAGTGACCGAGCATCTGAGCAATGATGAGGTGTTAGAAAGAATGGAAACAAAAAGAAAATTAATATTGAACATCAAGAGGGGACAACTAAAGTTCCTGCGACATACAATGAGGAAGTGGGGCTTGGAGAACCTGATACTAACATGCCAGATAGAAAGGAGACAGGGGAAAGCAGCGGATAATATATTTGAAGGGCCTGAGCAGGTGGATGACAGAACGGAGGCTGCGAGATATTACAGGAGAAAGTGTGCTAAGAGCCACCAGGGATAGGAAGATGTGGAAGGCTATGATCGCCTACGTCCTAAAAAGACAAAGCATATAGAAGAAGAAGAAGAAGAAGAAGAAGAAGAAGAAGAAGAAATGCATGAAGATAGCATCATACTAACCCTGTAGACGACTATCACCTTTCGACCACAAGATCAAATTCTTCTGGAGAGGAGAGGCAAATTGTATTCTGTTTACCCTCGAGGCAAAACTCTAAAATTAATATTTAGCACGCGGTTTCTTGTAGAAACATTAAATAATCATCATTTTTAATTATCAGTATATTTGCTATTAAGTTCACACGCTAAATCTAATATAGAAATGCCGTCATCGACTTGTTGCTTACATGCTTTTCGTATTTGGATGTAATCATTAGACTGAACGAAAGTGCTGATGCATTTAATAAATCCTGTCCATGATATCAGAGATTACATAACTAATCTTATATAATTCTCGACTTATAAAAAGCGACATGATTCTGGATTCAGAAATCCCAAAAGTCATAGAGAAATTCCATGAATTATTTTAGCGCCAAAATTCACACAATTTATCACTTCAAATTAAGAATTAAACAAACATTTAGTTTTATCTTAAAATTAATCTCGACAAACAAAGACTTTCACAAGCCAAAGTTTGAATGATGTATTTCTTATAAATTGCAGGGAGCAGTCCGAACAATCCAAGCAAAAAATAACTGACATTCTCAGCTGTAATATTTCCTTGTCCGCCATCAGATTTACGACTGTTTATTTATTTTATTTTATTTATTTATTTATTTATTTATTTATTTTTCAGCTATCGTTTTGAACGGGTGGAAAAAATGTAGAAGTGTGGACAAAAAACGCCATATTGTGAAGTAAGTGTGATTTAATTCGTTTTTGTTTTTTTTGTTTTTTTGTTTTTTGTATTAATCATTAAACTCAGTCCTGGCGATGAATCCACTAAGACGCAAGGCGTTGCTAAGAGTGAATGAACCAGAGCGGAAAATAAAAGAATGTTTTAAGAACAAGAGAACGATTGAAATAGCATTTAAAAAGAAAGGATGGAAACGAAAAGGAAATTAATACTGAGCATCAGGAAGAGACAGCTGAAGTTCCTGGGACATGCAATGATGGAAAAAGGTTTGGAGAACCTGATACTAACAGGCCAGATAGAGGGAAGGAGAGACGGGAAAACAGCGTGTAACTTGAGTGGCCTGAGCGGGTTGTTGGCAGAAAGGAGGTTGCGTGGTGTAACAGGAAAAAGCGTGCTAAGAGCCAGCAGGGATAGGGAGACGTGGAAGGTCATGACCGCCTACGTCCTGGGAGGACAAGGCACATAGAAGAAAAAACAGTTGTCAAGAAAGAAAGAATTCAAAAGAGAGTTCCCCAAACAAGAAGAGCAAATGAAGAAAGTATTAGCATAAAACATAGGTCTCGCAATTTCAATAGTGAAAATATTGTACTAACATCCGTAACGTCTGGGTGCAAAAAAGAAAAGCACATCAGAAAAATTGCAATTAAAATATTTTTTTAAAATAGTCCAAGGAATCTATGTTATGGCATTGAAAAAGCGTTTGAAGCCTAGGTGCAATGTCAAGACTGATAGCATTGCATATTATTCTTTGGATGATGCCAATAATATCTAGATACACAGCAGAAGCACCAGGCTAGATATGGAAAAAATATTCAATGCCCGGATGGACGGTAGATATATAAATATTTAAGATACTTTTCTAGTGACAAAGAAAGATTGTACATTGAACCAATTACCCTCGCAACAAATCTAGCAATTGATTTAATGTAAATATTCTTCTTCCTGTCAGCTCTCATTATTATTATTATTATTATTATTATTATTATTATTATTATTAATATTATTCCTTAGGCTTAGAAAATCATATCTTCCCGGTTCCCAAATAGAGATCTACGTTAAGAAATTGCATCATGACATTTTCTACTTTTGATTAAAACAAAAATCCCAAGATCACACACATTTTGAATGATAAAGCCCTTTGTAAGTAATGGGTAAGTGCTTATGAGTACAATTTATTATATTTTTTAATGCTTGGAATTACTAGGATCCCCTTCAGAGATTCTATCGGAACATTTTTTCAATAGATCCGAGTGCTCCCACTACAACTGGAGTTATCCATGTCCTCATGTACCACATTTTTGAGATTTTGATTTTTAATATCCTTTTATATTGATAGGTTTTTAAAGATGTTTAAAGATACATCAGGGAGCCGAGTTCGAATTCTAGTTGAATTCCTTGCATTCACTTACGCGCAAACAACCTAGGGAAAGGTAGTAATTCGTCTCTTCCCTCTAATGATGGGTTAAATAATTGGGTTCTATAGCCTTAATCGGCAACCAGTATACCAAATAAAGTAATGGCAAATTACTGTGGGATAATCTTCTACCCAGTCAGTCATGTATCTTTTAAGACATGATCGCCCAAGCGTGTATCACGTATGGCACTTAACTGACTGAAAGATACATTACAACCTGCAAATACTGCCATATCTATCAGAAAACACGTTCTGTTCTTGTGGTTACGATGTCTGGGTGATTAGCTTTGATTGTCTTGTCTGTATGTATTGTAAATTCTAATTAAAATTGTTACAGGTTCTATCTCTTTAAACGCGACTGGGTGGTGTTCATACCAATTTCTTGTGTTGAGTTTTGTTTAACGGCATATCAACCTGTGTGGGTTATTGTTGTAACCTTGTTTAAGGGGTCACAAATAAAAACAGTAACAGTAGGGATTAGTGTAAACAATTGTATTAACAAAATAACGGGTAAAGGTACAATATGCCAGCTTGTTTGTCTAGCTGACGAGCAAGCGGTGGTGTATATCAAAGTCACTGTTCGGTATGTCACTCTACGGGTGTCTGACTCATACCAGACTGGTGTTCCTCCCAGTGACAACTAGTCACATGGTATTTATGCAGGATGAGTTAGTCCATTACTATATTAATGGGTAGGTCTGCCACAGTTATTTAATGCAAAATGGTGAGGTTTTAAGATTTTTTTAAAATCCTCGGTTATAGTGAGAAGGTGGATTTAGTCAGAGTTTAATGAAACTTTTTTTGTTTTTATTCTTTTTATATGCTAGAAAACTGAAAATTTCTTCTAGTTTTGTATTCAAAAATGTTTTGCCGGGAATAATTTTTTCCTTCAAAAATGTGATGGTAATAATTTTTTCTTCAAAAATTTATTGTTGGCAATATTTTTTCTTCAAAAATGTATTTTTTTCTATAAAAGTCTATTTTTACGTATATATTTCTATAAAAGTGTATTTTTATACTTTGATAGTGTTTTGACCCCAGTTTGGGGTTTAGATATTTGATCATAGCTTGGATCCTAACAGGTGCTACCACTCCGGGCCAGGGTGCACCTGGGAACAATAGCAATAAAGATCATCATCATCATCATCATCATCTTCATCTATTGCTTTCTGTTTAGTACAGTCCATTATGAGACTATTACCAAAATCTGGATATGAAACAGTATAGTAAATACATGCATTCTGTTTGTACAGGTTCTGATGTTAACTGACATTTAATACCTACGGTGTCTATATTTACCACTGCCGGAGGTATTTTATTCGGTTGCGTTTGTCTGTTTGTTTGCTTGTTTATCTGTCCGTGGTAAAGATATCTCAAGACCCGTTGGATAGAACCGAATGACACTTTCAGGGAGGATTGGCCTCATGACTGGCCCGAACTGATTAGATTTGGGGTTCGAACCGATACAGAATAAAGTTTCTGAGTTATTTTTTCTGCTTTTTTTTTACTAATATTTTATCGTACGTTTCACATGCCAGATACTGAATTACCTCCCCTAGATTACTTTACATTTTCTGAACACACATCTTTTTAAGAATAGTAAATAATCATTTCTTGCTACTCACAGAGATGATGCCGGTGTTGCCTTGGCAGGGGTTTTGCTCTCGCTGCCTTTACATTGATGATGCACTCCTGAGAGTGCAATCTTTTCGAAAAGGGATTACCAGTGCAATCTTGTCGAAAAGGGATTACCAGTGCAATCTTGTCGAAAAGGGATTACCAGATATGCTAGTAATGTTCTTGATTCTACATTTTTAATTTTATCCGGGACTCTAGTTATTATCGGAAATGTAGTAGTTCTATTCTGCCGCATATCTTTTTACAATTTCAGTTTTAAAATTCTTACATTTATTTTTGTCGTATTCTTTAAAATATCTCTTTTTTATCAGATGACACTGACATTTATAAGTAGGGTATTTTGACGCGGTGTAATGGTTAACAAAGATGTCTCGCTAAATCATTTACGACTGACTCGTAAGTTCGATCCTCACTGGATACTTCACACTTCTGCTACATCTAAGAATTATATTTTAAGCACTTCAACATGGTGTAATGGTTAGCAAGCCTGTCTCAATTACTAGATCGATTACGATTCCAACCGGGTGCCCCATACTTTCGGCCTTGTTGCGCATCTAAGTTTTGCTCAGAAAATCACCATGTATTTCGGCATTTTTCTTTGAAGTCTTTAACTTTGTCAAGACTATTAGCTTTTAACTAACAGTAATGGCACACTGAAGTAGCAAAAGTTGAGTTCCAGAAGCTAAGCAAAGTATTAAGTAATTGAAAAATTTTGTTAGAAACAAAGAAAAGCGAGCAAGACTGCCACGTAATATCGGTCTTTTTATATGCTAGTTCGAATTCCCGTTGAAATCCTTGCATTCACATACGCACGTCTACCACTGGTAAAAGAATTAATCCGTCTCTTCTCTCCATTTATGGGTTAAATAATAGTACAGATTGGGTTCTTGGATAACAACCATCCTGCCGCATAAAGTAAAGCCAACCTAGTGCGGTATAATCTTCTGCCCAGTCAGTCATGTCTCTTTCTAGACATGATCGCCCAAGCGTGTATCACATATGGCACTGATTGACTGATTATATGCCAGTAAATATTAGATAAACTCCTCACTGATGAAGAAGAGACTTGAGACAACAGAAATGTGGTTCTACAGAAGGATGCTGAGAATAACATAGACTGGACATGTGAGCAACGAGAAAGTTATAATGAAAATAGAAATAAAAAAGGTGGTTATGCGATTATAATCAGAAAGAGAAAGTTAAAATTTCTTGGAAACAGAATGAGAAAAAGACTTGGAGAATTTGACACTCATAGAATATATTGGTGACAAGTGGGACAGAGAAAAGCAGCGAGTAACATGCCGAAAAAGATTGTGCGAATGGATGGTAGAACAAAGACTAAGAGTAAGAGGAATATACAGACTTTACTGAGAGCTACAAATTATAGGAAGTTGTGAAGAGCCATGAAGAGACACTGCACTTGGTAGAAGAATGATAAATTGTCAAAGAAAGAATAAAACATAAATGACTTTCTATTACTGATTCAGGCTTCATATAAACTTCTTTTTAAAAATCCGCAAAGCTCGAAAGCGTGACCCCGCGACACACCGCGAAGTTGGATTATCATCTCTCAGGAGCGTCTCTCTATTCGGACAGAGAGCGACTGAAAGTCCGCGGACAGAGCAACAACTGAGTCCCAGCTGAGGAAAATAAAAAGTGTGAGGTGCCCGGTTCCAGGAAACAACGGCCCATTGTTGCACTTCGCCCTACAGGGAGGAGCCTAGAACCACCTCTTAATTTCTGTTGTTTTCAGGTCCCAACTATAGGAAAATACTGAACCCTCGACCCACCAAACTTTCCATTTGTTGTGGAGTTGTTATGGCGAAATCTTCGTCGCTAAGTTGTTGTGACGTTGTTAGGGCGTAGAGGTAAGACACGGAAACAAAAAGATAGGTCCAAACAGTGTATTCGAAAAACAAAAACATATATACAAAGTAAAGTGTTAGTATTCAGTAAATAGTAGTGTAAATTCAAACGGTATATTTACGCTGCGTCTTGACTGTCACAAGACTGTCACTCAGCTGCATCACAGCTGCGTCCTGGAAGTCACGCAGTTTAGTATTATATTGACAGAGGAAGAGTCCATTCCTATAAATAGAGCACTATAACAAGTATGACAGTATAAAATATATTTTAATCGTAAAGCTACCAGTAGTACATTTGCTGTAGTTGAAGGTATACAAATACGTTCAAAATATATTATCTGAAGCCGTAAAATTGTACTCAGATTACAGTGGAACCTCGTTTCACGAACTGGATCCATTCCTGAAGGCTGTTCGTGCTTTTAAATGTTCATAAACTGAAACTATTGTCTCCATAAGAATCAATATATAATAGTAATAATAACAGTCAACTCTTCTGAAACATCAACTGCTTTTTTCACTTCATTAATTTTTTAGAATAGTAGATATTGTCGATTTAGGCATAGAAACAAAGAAGAGAGTGTTGGATTGCTATGTGATGTCGATTCTTCAATATGGTAGTGAATGTTGGACAATATCTTCGAAAATGAAGGAAAAACATGAAGCAGCTGAAATGTGGTTCTACAGAAAAATGCTGCGAATATCATGAATCGAGCATGTGAGCAATGATGAGGTTTTGGAAAGAATAGAAACGAAAAGGAAATTAATACTGAGCCTCAGGAAAAGACAGCTAAAGTTCCTGGGACATGCAGTGAGGAAGGAGGGCTTGGAGAACTTGATACTAACAGGCCAGATAGAGGGTAAAAGACAAAGGGGAAAGCAGCGGATAACATATTTGAAGGACCTGATCAGGTGGATGACGGAACGAGGGTTGCGTTGTGTAACAGGAGAAAGCGTGCTGAGAGCCACCAAGGATAGGGAGATGCGGAAAGCCATAATCGCGTACGTCCTGAAATTTAATTGTTTTTTTTATTTTTCCCACATTTTCTTTTTCATTTACCAATATCATTCTTTGGAGCCATGACTAAAGGGATAATAAAGGGGGAAAAAAGACACAGTACAACGCACGTCGGGTACCCCGTGCTATCCACCTAAGTGTTCTTGACAAAATCCACCAGAGAATTTGTAATGCGATCGATCCCGACTTGACAGTTCAGATACAGTCACTTTCTCACTGGCGTAATATGGCTTCCCTGTGTCTCTTCTACAAATACTTTCACGGCTTCTGCTTCGATTAACTTAGCTCACTGGTGACCCTTATGTATAAATTTACTTGAGCAACAAGATTAGCATCTAGGTCCCACCCTTTTACTGTGAAATTAATAAAATGTAAACGCAAATTATACTCCTTCAGGTTCTTTTCTCGCACTTTCCGCCTGTGGAATTCCCTTCCGTTTACTTGCTTTCTCGACAACTAGAATCTCCAATAATTTAAATGTAAAGTCAATAGTCAGCTCCTATTTCACTGACTTGCATCCTCTCTCTCATGCTCCTTTCTCCGCCTATTCCAATCTCATCAGTATTCTTATCCTTCTCTTACCCACTTCCTGACACCCGCTGTAACCTGTCACTCTTTCTCATAACTTTTCTCCTATGTAACCACTTGCGAACCAGTAGCAGTAAACTGACTTGCTTGGGGTGATATGATTATAAAAAAAAACTGCAACACGGTCGTCGACTCAGAAATGATTCCGTTTGTGTTAACTCTGTTCGGCAATGTTGCTCGAGAACCGAAACTTTGTTCGATAACCAATGCATTTTCATTTCGAATTTTCTGTTTGAAAACCGATTTGTCCCACATGACAGACGTTCGAGACCCAATATTTCTCTGTATTTAGATTTCGACATTAAATGGCCCAAAGAGTTTGATATACCACTAAACAAAATCAAAATTTGTGAAATATCAACGGTTTTAACGCGGTAAATAAAAAATACCTTTGCGCTGTTTTTTTTTTTTCGAAAAGTCAAATGCATTGCAAACATATGTATATATATATACATATATTTATTTGTGTAATATGATAGATTACTAACTTTTTCCTTTGAACGAGTCCACTTGCCAAAGTTCTACGAACAATGTAACCTTTGTAAATTTCACTTCGAGGGAGGGGATAGGTTACTGCAAGAAGGACGAAAAGCGAAAATCTCAGTGGCACACAAGTGAAGACTCTTTTGTCAAATTTCGTCAAGAAAAATTCAGTTGGGTGAGGAAAGAAACAGAAGAATGGGAAGTGCAAAGGGAACAGGATGGGGAAAGCGAAAGAAAGCACCTGTCAGCAAAGGAAGGAAAGGATCAAAGGAATTAAAGCAAGTAATTCTGGGATGTGCGTTGTGGTGCAATGAATATCAGCTCGGAATGAGAAATCAGAGAACCGAACTCGAATTCCAGTTGAAATCATTGCATTCACTTACGCTCAAATACTTTTGGCAATGGTATTAATCTGTTGCTTCTTTCTCCAGCTATGGGTTAAATAGCAGGACAGATTGGATTCTATAGCTTTGGTTAGCAACCAGTCTACCGCAGAAAGCAATGGAAAATCTTGTTTAGTCAGTCAAGTCTCGGAAGAGACATGGTCGCTCAAGCCTTTATCACGTATGGCATTTAACAGACTGAGTTGTATCCTCCAATAAGAGAGATTGCATTAACTGTTGTGGTGTGTATGGAAATTCTCGGGTGAGTAAGAGTGAATTCCTCGTTGCGGTGCCTGGGCTCGTGAGGAATGCACTGACTTTTGTGTTATGAACTTTTTTTTATCTTTCAGTGGTGCAAGGAAAAAAGTACTAAACTGTTACGTGGTATTTGCCCTCCTTTATGGCAGTGACGGTCTTTGAGAACCGTCTCCTCAAAGATGAAGAAGCGACTTGAAGTTACGAAAATGTTATCCTACAGAAGGATGCTGAGTATGCCATGGACCGATCATGTGAGCAACGACTATGTCTTAGAGAAATTCGAAACAAAATTGAAATATATACTTAACGCCAGGAAGAGACAATTAAGGGAACATAATGAGGAAAGACAGTTTGGAAAATCTGATACTCACAGGAGATATTGAAGGCCAGAGGGACAGAGGAAAATAGCGCTTAACCTACTTTGTGCGCTTGAGTAAATGGATGGTGAAGAAAAGTTTAGGGTAATTAACAAACAGATAAAATTTATGAAGAGCTACGAAGGACGGGAAATAATGGAGAGCTATGATCGCCTACGTCTTGAAGGGACACGACGCTTAAAGAAAATTGTAAGAAAGAGCAACAAAAATGCAAATGTATGACGGCAAGAGGGACAGAGTAGAACAGCTCATAACCTACAGGGTGAGATTGAATAAATGGATAGCCGAACAGGGTCTAGGAGAAATAACTGAATGATCAAATTTAATAAGAGCTAAATGGGACAGAAAGTTGTAGAGAGCCATTGCTGCCTACGACTTAACGGGACACAGCACATAAAAATGAAGGTGTGAGAATGTGAATGAGTAGATTCTGATTAGTTAGCAGCTCAGTATTTTGTCATTCCTGGGTTTATATATATATATATATATATATATATATATATATATAGTCATCCGCAGACAGATCTGTCTCGCTGTATCACAGCTCATCAGTACGATTAGACTCCGATTGCTTTTAACCTAGGATTGAAACCCAACCGAATTGGCGGCAGTCGGCGATTCTACCTCTGGGATATATATATATATTCTAAACATATACTAATAAATATAAGAGACAATGAATGTCTACTATGTTTAATCACGAGCCGTTCTAAACATCGTATTTTGGCTTTAATTTCAGGTGAAAATAAAGACAAAAATTCTCCAACATTTGGATAATTTTTATTAAGTTTTTTATTATTATTTACGAACTGCGTTTACTAATTTTATTAACTGTTAATGTTGCTTAGCAAAGTTTTTATGATAAATTTGTCACTGATAGTGGATGTTTTTATTTTAACGTCTTTGTAACCTCTTTGAAGATGGTTCAGGTGAGCTGAAAGGTTAGAACCAACTTAATAAAAAATTATCCAAATGTTGGAGAATTTTTGTCTTTATTTTCACCTGAATTAATTTCCAAATATACGATGTTTAGAATGGTTCATGATTAAACATAATAGACATTCATTGTCTCTTATATTTAACAGTATATGTTTAGAAAATTATCTAATGCCTCGATACACTCTGCCACCTTCTACCGAGCGCCCATAGCGCAGAGGAAGAATTGCCGACTGACGCCAATTCGGTCGGGCTTCAATCCTGGGTTAAAAGCAATCAGATGTCTAACCGTGATACAGCGAAACAGATCTGTCTGCGGATGATTATATATATATTGCTTATTTTGATTTATGTGTTCTCTTGGCTAGGTTAAAAATAGTATTTAAGCCCACATTTTGTGTTGTTAATTCTTTGCATCAATTTCGTTAGTCCTGCATCAGTACTCCCTGGCGAGTGGATCAACATAGCCCACTGGTGTAACTGGTTGATATGTTGATTTTTTATTTTTGTTTATTTATTTATTTATTTATTTATTTTGCTTTACTTTTTCTTTTTTCTTTTTTTTCTTTTTTTTTTTCATCATTTCACCTCGAGCAAGGCGGGACCGTAGCTGGTGAGTAGGGGGTTACAGTGAAAGAAAAGACTGGGTACAGGGAGGATTGGAGAAAGGATAAACGATAAATGGGAGTCAAGAAGATGAAAAATGGCAATTGACATTGCATTTCAATATTTGAAGATTGTAGTTATCAGGGAAACAAGTAAATGGAAGTGAATTTCACAGGCGAGAAGTGCGCGTAAAGAAACTGTTTGAGTAGAAATGTAGGTAACATCTCACTATTTCAACAGTAATAGGGTGGGACCTAAATGCCACTCTAGTAGCACGCTTAAATTCGAGTGGACGGGGTGCCAGGAAAAATTTCGTCAGAAAATTTGCCATGAAAATATTTGTCGAAAAGACAGAGGGAAGCCACATAGAAAGTGACTGAGGACGATATATTGATATTCAGCAAATGGCCAAAAATCTGGAGTATGTGTCTGCCAAGTTTAGCTTCAACTAAGAAAAGATTTCATCAAGGTAACCCGCTTTGCGGGTTATTTTAAACGTAGGGAAAAGTAGATATTAGCTTAAGTTTATTCAAACATAACCATCAGTACTCAGTTCCGGATAAGTGATTATAACATGTAATAAATCGTAACCATCTGTACTCAATTCCGGATTAGTGATTATAACATGTATTAAATTGTAACCATCAGTACTCAATTCCGGATTAGTGATTGTAACATGTAGTAAATTGTAACCATCAGTACTCAATTCCGGATTAGTGATTGTAACATGTAGTAAATTGTAACCATCAGTACTCAATTCCGGATTAATAATTATAACATGTAATAAATTGTAACCATCTGTACTCAATTCCGGATTAGTGATTATAACATGTAGTAAATTGTAACCATCAGTACTCAATTCCGGATTAATAATTATAACATGTAATAAATTGTAACCATCTGTACTCAATTCCGGATTAGTGGTTATAATATATAGTAAATTGTAACCATCAGTACTCAATTCCGGATTAGTGATTATAACATGTAGTAAATTGTATACTATCCCATCCTCTTCTACTGCCCTGTTCATAGACGACAAAACAACACTTGATAAAATCTAACAGAGGCAAATACTAATTAATTAAGAATGTCAGAAAGCTGAATGTGGCTACAACTATACAGATATTGGTAGGGTGACCATTGGGGATTAAGAAAATTAAACGGTTATTCTAATGTATAATATTTACCTCATTTGCCCACTCAGGAGTGGATGTGATACAAGATCGAGTTTATTGTGGGGAAACCAACGCGTGCAAACTAGCCAAAAATGTCCCAATCCTCACAACAGCTTGATGTGCTGGCCACGGTGGCGACCACAAATATCTCTCTCTAGTGCAATGTCGGGGAGGGGGTCGGCTTTCGGGACCGAGCACCTCTCAGTGTTATTTTTCTCAGACGCATATCTGTCCTCGAACAGAGATACAATAGAGCAGCTCTTTTCCCGAGGACGGAAACGCAACTTAGAGATGATAATCCCCATCAGCCAAAAGAATGGCAGGTAATTTATTCAAATGTACACTAGTTAATCAGAAAGAATTGATAATAACATTTTTTTTTACATTCATCCGGCACGGCCTAGCTCCATGTAATAGCTTATATATGTCAGCAGTTAGTACTGATTTGATTCCAACCTTACGACTAATATCACAGAAAACAGCGGTTCCCGTACAATCAGCGAATTTAAGCAACATGGAGACTTGTTATTACCTAGATGGGCATGTGAGATCCAAGTACTGTAAGCTTAAATGTGCGTGTAGTGTAATGAATAATGTCCCTGACATGTGTTTCTCTCTCTCTCTCTCTCTCTATATATATATATATATATTGTCGTCCGCAGACAGATCTGTTTCGCCGTATCTCAGCTCATCAGTACAGTTAGACTCCGATTGCTTTTTTACCTAGGATTGAAACCCGACCGAAATGGCGTCAGTCGGCGACTCTACCCCTGGGCTATGGGCGTTCGGTGGAAGTAGGCAGACTTTTTAGCGCATATCATTATACGCGCCCAATAAAGCGCTCTAATTCATTTCACTGAATGAGCGATGCGTACATGTTTATCAAAGTCTACTATTTTTCCAGAGCGCTCAATCAGGGTGTGAGAGCGTAAATATTGTCATCCGCAGACAGATCTGTTTCGCCGTATCACAGCTCATCAGTACGGTTAGACTCCGATATTTCGTTGAAAACGACTGGCAAGGGAGATTTTATTAATTCATTTTATAAAAAGTTTCTCATGTGACGCTCCAATGGAAGTCGGGTGAGAATCTTTCTATTTAAAAAAAATATTTCAAGACTCCATTTGACTATTAAAGAATGTAAGGTTGATGGTAGAATTGTTTGATATATAGTACCTCTCTAACAATTCTCTCCAACATTTCTCCCCTACAGTATTTAATAATGGAAATTGTATATTGAACTTTTGTATAGAAAGATGCTCAAGTGATTTCCAGTCGCGTGTGGCACTTGAGAGCTTTGAAAGAATGCCTCTTTTTTTTAAAGACACAGAATAAAGAATGTTATCGTCAAAACATGAGAAAAAATAACAACATCGGAAACATAAAATCCTTGAGAATGGCAGGTAAAGTAGCTGAAAGCGCTTAGAAAAAGAATAATTACGAAACATCTTTACATTCCTTATCTTCAGCAAAAAGGAAACATATTCGAATATTCAGAAAATTAAATCGAAAATTAATAAAATCATCCTTGTTGGTTGTTTTAATCGAAAATATACATTAATATATATATATATATATTATTAAAACATTATTTTATAAACAATTATATATATACATCAACGCAAAAACGATTTGAAATCTGAAAAGAAGAAATATGAATACATGAAAAATTATATAAAATTATATAAAATATTAATGATAATACCTTGTATGTTATTGATACCTGCATATATATATATATATATATATATATATATATAGTCAAATATTATTAAATATAACAAACATTTTGTGCATATTTACTTTATTGATCGACGTTTCCAGTACGAATAAACGTACTCAAGCAAGGTGGAAATTGCATCAGAAATTATCCCAAATTTCGACTTTCTTAATTCATCCTCAGGGTAGGTAGACACAGTTGGTGCATTTCGCAATGATTTTGTGACGTAAACAAAGAGTGTTGTGACGTAAACAAAGAGTGTCGTGATGTAAACATGGCGCGACATGTGTTTTTTATCCACATTCGAGTATGTTCTTAAATTATAATTGTTTTTATTTATAAATAGTTATTTTTTGTTGTATGACTATTGCTTCAAGGATCATAAGTCTGTTTTTACTATTTGATTTTACTAGTATTTTGGTATTGTTCATGAGGAGCTATCTACTGTTACTATGATCTCTATGCTGCTTATTAATAGGTTATCTGTTGGCAGTTTGATCCGAGAGATCAGCGGTCGCCAACATTTTGAAGTTCATGGACCACTAAATGTATAATTTTATAATTGGAGGACCACTAAGATAAATTTATAAAGAAAAAATGTAAATACATTTACGTAATAATCAGAAAACTTTTATTAATATGAAATGCACACATTAAAGGTAACAAAGTTATAGTGTAATTATTTAGACAAAACAAATTAAAAATTTGAAGTTTATTCAATTTTTCAGCTGACCATCAAATATTTTGTACGAACCACAAGTGGTTCATGGTCCACCGGTTGGCGACTACTGCGATAGATGGAAAGTTAATCTCCGTGATTATGGTGTTGTGGTATATCCTATGTGAGACATCTTACGTTTGTTATTCACTGAGCAACAATCTTCTAGTGGCAAGTATATTAAAGCACAACATTGGTCCTATACTGGGCATTGGAAGTTAGGGTTGTATTATTTTTAAGATTTTTATTTTTAAGAATTCAGTTAAGTGCCATACGTGATACACGCTTTTGGGTGATCATGTCTCGAAAGAGACATGACTGACTGGGCAGAAGATTATCTCGCAGTCGGTTGCCATTGCTTTTGTGGTAGACCGGTTGCCAGCCAAGGCTAAAGAACCAAGTCTATTTTATTATTTAACCCATAAATGGAGGGAAAAGACGGATTAATGTCTTTCCCAAGGGTATTTTTGCGCAAGTGAATGTAAGAAATTCAACTGGAACTCGGCTCCCCGATTTGTCGTTCCGAGTCAATATCCACTGCACCAAAGCGCACATAAGTTGCTAGTTCGAGGATTTTTGTACAAAATAATGAATCTGATGCATTTTTACTTTTATCGGCAGTTTTATATATTATTATGGACTCCCCCGTCGATTTCGACGTATGAGCGTCTAACACAGACAACCACACAAAGAATTGTTTAAAGTGGTGAAAGCTTGTGTAGCACCATCCACACGTTTTGGAAGTGCTGATAACAAACAAACGGTGCAGACGTCTGCCACAGATTGCATGAACAACAGACCTCAGTTATTTAACCGGTAACTGGAGGGAAAGGATGGATTAATACCTTCCCCAAGGGTACCAGTGTGTAAGTGAATGCAAAGTGTTCGACTGCTTTCCCCCTCCAAGACGACATCCACTGCAGCACAACGCACATCCGTCAATAACGCATACAGCACTATGGTATTACCAAGTGGTCACCCATCTAAGTACTAACCAGGCTCAACGTTGATTAACTTCGGCGATCGAGCGAGAACCAGTGTATTCAACGTGATATGACCGTATATATATGACTTCTCTTTTATTGCAGTTTCATCTATTTTTGCAATTGTGCTACAATTAATTTGTTAATAAAACTTAATTTCGCTATAATTATTTATAAATGGAACTTTGTCTGTGTGTGGATGTTTGTGTCTGTGTGTGTGGATGTGTGTGTCTGTGTGTGTGTGTCCGTTACCTATAGACTCCAAAACGGCTGAACCGATTTTCTTGAAAATTTACACAGTTGTACTCTAAGCATCTGCGAGTGTTCTTAGCTAGGTTTAGTGTCGAGGTACCCCCGATAAATATCGAAAATCGATAATCGAAAAAAACGGGTTATAGAAGAAATGATCCGATTTTAATCAAATTTGATACACTAACAAGACAAAGACATGAGAAATGATATTCAGAAGTTTCACGGTTGCAGTTCTTACAATAGTGCAGAAAATCGATAATATATATATATATATATATATATATATATATATATTAGGCAAGATGGTTTTGTGTGTGTCTGTTTATCTGTCTGTATGTCTGTATTTTTTCATCCCTTTTATTTTAATTTTTGCTTCGGGTTTGGCTCTAAGTAAGTACAATTGTAGTTCTTAGTCTCAGCCATGATACCATTTACTCACAGGATTATTTAGCCTTCAAAATTCAGTTTACGACGAAAAAAATTTATTTGATATCGATACCAGGAAATCAAAATTTGACTTACATCCATTCATTTATCTTTCAGTCTACGGTTTCGCTTTAACTGGAAACAACTACTGCTTTCGTGCCAACGCCCAAAGAGTCTGAGCTCCAGGACCATGGATTAGTTTTAAAGCTTTCATTACACCCGAGCAACGCCGGCCTATACTGCATTTCAGTCAGTTAATGTTGAATACGTGATACATTCTGGTGTCGCTTTTAATTCCTGATTAATTTGGCAGAAGATTTTACTCGCAATAACTTACCGTATCTTTCTGCGGTAGAGTGGATTCTATCCAAGGCTAAAGAACCCAGTCTTTTCTGCTATTCAACTCATACATTTCTCAAGGATATTTGCGCGTAACTGAAAGTAAGGAACGCGGTTGGAATTCGAACTCTGCTCTCTAAGTTCTCATTCCGATCCCCTTGCTACTACACCTTTTTCTTCTTCTATGTGCCGTGCACCTTCAGGACGCAGGCGATCATGGCCTTCCACATCTCTCTATCTGTAGTGGCTCTTAGCACGCTGTCTGCTGTTAACCCGCCTAAACCCCGCTCTGCCGTCTGCTTGCTCAACCCCGTTAGGTATGTTATGCATTGCTTTCCCCTGTCTGTCTTACATTCTGTCCTGTGAGTATCATATTTTCCAAGCCCGCTTTTCTCATTATATGTCCCAGGTACTTCAGCTGTCGTTTCTTGATGTTAATGTTTCTTTTTCGTTTCCATCCTCTACAAAACCTCATCGTTGCACTCAGTTAAGTGTCATACGTGATACGCGCTTGGGCGATCATGTCTCAAAAAGACATGACTGACTGGGCAGAAGGTTATGCCATTGCTTACTGCGGTAGACTGGCTGCCAGCCAAGGCTATAGAATCCAATCTGTCCTGTTATTTAACCCATAACTGGAGGAACAAGGCGGATTAATACCTTTCCTAAGGGTATTTGTGCGTAAGTGAATTCAAGGAATTCAACTGGAATTCGAACTCGACTCCCCGATCTCTCGTTCCGAGCCGATAACCACTTCACCATAACGCATATTACGGCATAATTTCTTCCCAATTATTCGTACTTCTGAAAAGTCGATCAATAAAACTAACTGACACAAAATGTCTGTTGTTTTTGATAATATTTACATTTAAGAACATTTGGTGCCTAAATACGCAGAATATTTGTGGGTCGGTGTGGGTGTGTTGGGAGGTAGACATGTATGTGTGCGTAATACATATTGATGTTTAATTACCTTACCAACTTGAACGAGTCGCATGCAAAAACTAGAAACGATACACATTTTATGAATGTTTTTCAGCATTTTGACACATACCGAATTTGAACGTGATCGTATCTTCCCCGTCCAACACCAAACGCCTTTATGCTTCTGATGGAAAGTAGCGTTTATTTGCAAATCTGTTCTTCATTATTTCGCTTTATTATTCCATTGTTATCCCACTGTCTCATCATAATCGTCTGTTTTTCTTTCCCTTTTGCTTCCTGGCGCATTCTTCTTTTGTTATTACAACGCCTGAGTTTGTTTTTTTTCTCTCAAAATCTTAAAACTAAGGAAGAAAAAAGTTGCCGTACAGAAAAATGAAGAAAACAACAATTGGTAAAAACATTTCGTTTCGATCATGCATGGTTGTGTTTGTTAATGACGAAAAAAAAAGAAGAAAGAATTACTTGATTTATTCTTAAATGAAAACAAAGAAAATCAGAAAAAAAAAACATTGTCTACTGAATAATTCTTTTACGGAGTTAAATACCGTTGTTCGAGGTTGTGGTAACACACCAGTCTTTGAATGGTGATTTTCTCAGCAGATGTATCATCTCCCACTCCTTCTATTAGTGTAATACTATCTTTTATATGACGTCTTCGTTCAGGGTGTGCGTTGTGGTTCAGTCGATATCGACTCGGAACGGCAAATCTGGGAAGCCGAGTTCGAATTCCATTTGAATTCTTTAGATTCTCTTACGCACAAAAATCCTTGGGAAAGGTATTAATCCGTCTCTTCCTGCCAGTTATGGGTTTAATAATAGGATAGATTGAGTTCTATAGCCTTCGCTGGCAACCAGTCTACCGCAGAGAGCAATGGCAACCTACTGCGAGGTAATCTTTCGCCCAGTCAGTCATGTCTCTTTCGAGACATGATCGCTTAAAGCGTGTATGACGTAACAAAATGAAAATATAAAGGGACGCGAGATAAGAATGTGTCGTCACTAAATTTTATTCCAACCTCTACAGCGACGCTATCCTAAGGGAATTGGAAAAACCTACCCGGATTTATTAAATCGTAGGAATAATCTTAACAATTTAAGATACGCAAATGACACCTGTGTTGATAGACAATATCAAGAGTAAAGTGCCGACCGTCATAGACAGGTTGGTAAAAGAAAGTAAAAAACAACTAAACATTAACTGCAAGAAATTATAGTGATCAGAAAGAGAAAAAGACTGAGATCCAAGTTAGAAACAGTGGTGATTGTAGAACTATGAAAGTGTTTGTCGGGGCACTTAAAGGCCGAGATTTTTCTGAGGAGGGCAAACTCAAGTAGTGTCTTCATTTTCATACTACACCACTAAGGTATACACAACTTAAGAATGAGTTTGACTATAAGTATGTTACTTCATTAAATTAAACGGAATAACTTTTCAATTATAGTAGTAGAGTTCTAATCTATTCTTGCCTTTTTTCCACTCTCAAACTGTTTGAAGCTTATAAAAGTGGTTGGGGGGGGGGGCAACCGAGGGCACAGCCAAAATTCGAGAAGGTCCTGACCCCTTCTGCTACCCTCCCTCGTGAGATTGCCACTGGTTACACATTTCTGGTGCTTCTAGCTTTTTTATTTTTTTAACCTTTTTTTTTTTCCTTGGCAAAATTATCCAAATGTGCGTTGTAGTGCAGGTGATATCGACTCTGGACGACAAATCGGGAGGTGCCGAGTTCGAATTCCAGTTGAATTCCTTGCATTCACTTACGCACATATATATATGGGAAAGGTATTAATCAGTCTCTTCCCTCCAGTTATGGGTTTAATAATAGGGTAGATTGAGTTCTATAGCCTTGGCAGAATCCGTGAAAGTATTTGTAGAAAAAACATAGGGAAGCCATATTACGCCGGTGAGCCGCCAAGTCGGGATCGATCACATTACAGATTCTCCGTTGGATTTTGTCAAGAACCCCAAAGTTAATAGCAGAGTCACCTGACCAGATGTCATCAAGCAAGTGCAGAAGATCAAATATCTGGGAAGAATTTTAAATGTGACCCAGAGATCTGATCAAGCATTGGACTAAAGGGAAAATCCAAAAGCTAAGCAAGGTGCTGCACAACAGAAAAATTCAGATCGAAACAAAAAAAAAAAGATTTGCTGGACTGTTATGTGGTATCCATTCTTTTATATGGCAGTGAATGTTGGACAATTTCCCCAAGGAAAAGGGTTAAAAAAATAAAAAAAACTAGAAGCACCAGAAATGTGGTTCTACAAAAAGATACTGAAAATTCCATGGATGAAGCAAGTAAGCAACAAAAGAATCTTAAAGAAAATTGCAAAAGAAAATAAATTCGAAAGTAAACTGTTGATAACTTCTATCTCATGCCTTCATACATCTGTTGCCTGCATTTTCACATTCTCTCTCTTAATCCACAAATCTGACCAATAGAAATTCTATAAGTAAAATATTAACGATCATTCTTAATCCACAAATCTGACCAATAGAAATTCTATAAGTAAAATATTAACGATCATTCTTAATCCACAAATCTGACCAATAGAAATTCTATTAAGTTAAAATAAATTAACCGAAATCATTCTTAATTCCAACCACAAATCTGACCAATAGAAATTCTATAAGTAAAATATTAACGATCATTCTTAATCCACAAATCTGACCAATAGAAATTCTATAAGTAAAATATTAACGATCATTCTTAATCCACAAATCTGACCAATAGAAATTCTATAAGTAAAATATTAACGATCATTCTTAATCCACAAATCTGACCAATAGAAATTCTATAAGTAAAATATTAACGATCATTCTTAATCCACAAATCTGACCAATAGAAATTCTATAAGTAAAATATTAACGATCATTCTTAATCCACAAATCTGACCAATAGAAATTCTATAAGTAAAATATTAACGATCATTCTTAATCCACAAATCTGACCAATAGAAATTCTATAAGTAAAATATTAACGATCATTCTTAATCCACAAATCTGACCAATAGAAATTCTATAAGTAAAATATTAACGATCATTCTTAATCCACAAATCTGACCAATAGAAATTCTATAAGTAAAATATTAACGATCATTCTTAATCCACAAATCTGACCAATAGAAATTCTATAAGTAAAATATTAACGATCATTCTTAATCCACAAATCTGACCAATAGAAATTCTATAAGTAAAATATTAACGATCATTCTTAATCCACAAATCTGACCAATAGAAATTCTATAAGTAAAATATTAACGATCATTCTTAATCCACAAATCTGACCAATAGAAATTCTATAAGTAAAATATTAACGATCATTCTTAATCCACAAATCTGACCAATAGAAATTCTATAAGTAAAATATTAACGATCATTCTTAATCCACAAATCTGACCAATAGAAATTCTATAAGTAAAATATTAACGATCATTCTTAATCCACAAATCTGACCAATAGAAATTCTATAAGTAAAATATTAACGATCATTCTTAATCCACAAATCTGACCAATAGAAATTCTATAAGTAAAATATTAAGCTAATCTACTATCTCGTGCCTTTGATCTTCTATCCTACTTTTTCTGTATTTTCTTTTTCTCTTTCATCTCCCACTAATTAAACTCACGGAAATTCTGCAGTTGTTGACAATATATATCTGTCATCTTTGCTCTTCTTTGCGAATTCTGTTTCACTGGTGCCGCCTAAGCAGGAATTTACACGAGATACTAGATTAGCAACTAGGTTCCACCCTTTTACAGTTAAACAGATAAGATGTAACCGTAAATTCTACTGCAACAGCTTCTTTTCTCGCGCTTCCCGCCTGTGGAACTCCCTTCCACAAGTCTGCTTTCCCGACAGCTACAATCTCCAGGTGTTTAAATGTAGAGTCAATAGACACCTCCTATCACACTAACTCCCAATTATTCTCAGAACACTCTCATCTACCCAATCCTCATTCTCGGTATCCTTACCCGCCTATCACCCACCCTCTGACATTTCCTATATTTAACCATCGTTTCTCCACTCTATGTAGCCCCCTTCGCAGTAGTGGCAGTGACATGCCTTGCTCCGGGTGAAACGCTTATAAAAAAAAAAAAATTATTCATTCCAATCTTTGTCGCTTATTTTTTTTCATTAAATGTTACATATACAGACACTAGTTTTTGTTTTGTTTTGTTTTTTATTATTATAATTCGTCCAAATTAAAAAAAAAGAATATGGGTTTTTTTTCCCTCTAAATTTTAAAACTAAGAAACAAGTTGCCGTACAAAAAAAAAAAAAGAAAACAATTGGTAAAAACATTTCGTTTCGATCATGCATGGTTGTGTTTGTTAATGACGAAAAAAAACGAAGAAAGAATTACTTGATTTATTCTTAAATAAAAGCAAAACATCTGAGAAAAAAAGAAAAAGAAAACATTTTCTACCGTACAATTCTTTTACAGAGTTAAATACCGTTGTTTGAGATACACAAATGACATATTGACAATGTACGGCACAAGGATCTACCTGAACTATTAAGAAAACTAGATCTAATTTCCAAGTAGATCTAGTTTTTCTTAAGAATTCGCTTTTATTAAGTGAAATTTCAAGCGAAATTGACCGGAAACTTGAAAATTCCGAAAACATAATTCGTCTAACCAGACAATACTGGCCCACTGTTTGATAGTAAAGAGGCGATGTCCTCTGCATATTCGAGGTTTAGTAACGTAAACCCTGATGTAAATAGTTACCATCGTTAAACGTCGACTATGAAGCCCTATACAATTAAAAATGAAGAACTAGACGATAATCCTTCGCTCATTTCAACTTAATTTCATGTTAAAAATAACCAGCATTGGTGCGTTCGGAACATTACTTGGTAAAGTATTTTAAGGGTCGGCTCTTTAAAAGTACCTCTCTAGTTGAGCCGTGGTCAACTGTGATAATTTTTGCGAAAATACTCTCGGGAAAGACATGAATCTATTTCTCTCTTTACCTATAAGTTAATCCAATTTTAAAGGCTTATCAACACTTTGTGGGTTATATAAATACTTTTTTATATTGTTCGGACAGTTGTCTTCATCATTATTGCCATATTCACGACGCTTTGTACACCCCGATCTTCTTCAGGTGATTGGAATTTTGAACTTTTCAATCACCATAGTTCTTATAGTAAACGGGATTTGGCAACTGAGTACTGTTTTATCAACTAGTGTGATCGCGCACACTCTTCTTTGAGAAGGTGAGGACTTGTTTACGTTCATTTTATAATAGTCATTCAGTATTTTGTATGGCACGCACAGATCATTGAATTGGTTGGTGACTTGACTAAAGGAATGCTATATTGATTTAGGTACCTCCACTTTTTCACGGGAAAAACAGCATAGCGTAATGCAAAACGCCACAAACTTAACGAAAATAAAGTTTTATAGTCAAAATGATGACATTATTATTAAGAGGAAAGATCAAATAATTTTTTAATTATTTTTTAAAGTAATATTTTTTTTTAAATCAGCTTAATTTAACTTTCAATTTTCTAATTTTACTAAAATAAAGTGTCAGAAGTCTTTTGAAATATTTTTAAAATCGATAAATTTTTGTTTGTTTACAAATTTCTTAAGATTAAGAAAATGGCCGTTTTTAAGAAAATTTAGGAAATCGAAATTAAAAGTGACTTCAGATCTATATAATTTCTATTTGAATTACACCAGAAATTTTTACTTAATGAACATAATAAATTTAATCATTAAGCTTTTAATCAAATCTAAAATGAAATCTTTAAAATGTTTTTCATTTTAAAAGTTTCATTGTAAAATCAGGTATCGCAATTTATACTGAAAAGTGGAGGTACCTATAATTGATTTCACCTGTAGTTAGATTTAGGCATCTGTCCTGGTGTATTGCAAAAATTCGATATTTTTTTTTGTAGTTTGGGCTCTAGATAACAGTCTTATGAGAATAAGTGCAGCGTAAAAGATTGTTACCATTTTTGAAGCAAGATTCGTACGGCAACGTTTAATCATACTTATTTTTTTATTAGCCTTCTTTACGATTTTAAAAGTATATGATCTCGAAGTTAAATCACATGAACGTCAAATACTCAACATTTACCCAATTTATATGGACTTTATTCTTCTCATTTTTCTTCGATTGTTGTTCTCTTCGACTTTTATTAAGTGAAAGCCTATCCGGGTAACCTACAGAAAATTCAGAACTGAAACATTTATTTACTACGCCAGTAGACTTTTTTCTTTCCACTGTTCATATCTAGGTATATACTCTTCTTAATTTTAGTACTGCTCAGTTATAGTTCTTCCTATTTCCAGTTGGTCAAAATACACACTGCTCGGGCCAAGAATTGGAGTTACGTTTCCTTCCCTGTAGAGACAAAATACACCTGAGAAAGACCGGAGAGCACAACGACCTGTTGTGTCGTGGCTCGTACTATGTATAAATGACAAGTGCGTTTAGCACGGGGAGGTTGTCATTATCACGGACTTCGGGTAGTAACCCCGACTACTGCGAGAGACTGTAAATATTGTATATAAATCTTGGTTGTACAACTCTGTTAATAAAGTAGTTTATCTGCATTTCTCTGTGCATCTCTTCATTCCACGATACAACACGATCGAAACTGCAAAACCGTTCTCGTGCGATCACCGAAGTTAAATAACGTCGAGCCTGCTGACGGTTTAAGAATATCAGGTGCCTGTAAGCATAGATGTTCGTGTGATCTATTAGATAACGACCCGGAAATGAAAATCGGTGAGTTTTGAAGATGAAACTGTCTGAGTAGAACTTCCTACTCATCAGTAGAAAGGAATGAGAATGTGTGGGTTCAGTGTACGTGGCATAGCAGGTGTACGTTGTGAAGGTCTGAACTACTGGAACCAAGGAATGTAGTCCATCCGATGATCTACAATGAATTTAGCAAATAGCGATATAACTAGCAACTGGAGGAATGGGTTTTTGTGTGGAAAATGATTCATTACCCGCAAGGCCGCTGATTCGCCTATCATCTAGTTCACGCTACTCCTCTATCTTCTTAACAGGTGGGCACCTCGGGGTGGGATAAAGGTTAGCAAGATTGTCTTGCTAGAGCCTATTACAACTGAGTAGTGAGTTCGATTCTCACTGGGTACCCCATAATTTCGTTCTTGTGCCACATTTAAGCGGCGCTTAGAAAATCAACTATCTTCTTAACAGATGACAGGTTTATCCCTTGTTTTCTGTTTAAGATTGGGTTTCCGGTTCTTTCTTATCATTCTGTTTTCATTTTCAGTAGTCCCACCATTGCGTCTTAGTGGCATTGACGCCTTGTTTGGAGTGAATTGATTTAAAAAATGGATTCGATAGTTAATTTTAGGTTTGAACCGACTTTCGTGAATGTAGTGCATGACAGGAAGAATCAAGTATTTTCTGTAGCGGTGCAAAGAACCAATCGTTGTTCCCGTATGATTTAATGGTGGGTCATATACGAGTTCCTCTTGATGTCTGGGGACGTTCCAGTAGCTTTGTTGAGAGTACAACCATTCGAGAAAATTTAGTCTCCTCTTAAAAAGTAACTCTCCAGTCATATCACGTTCGATCATCGAAGTTAAGCAACGTTGAGCCTAGTCAGTACTTAGATGGGTGACCGCTTGAGAATATCAGGTGCTGTAAGTGTTTATTGACGGATGTGCGTTGTGGTGCAGTGGATATCGGCTCGGAAAGAGAAATCTGTAAACTGAGTTCGAATTCCAGCTGAATGCCCTGCTGGTACCCTTGGGAAAGGTATTAATCCGTCACTTCCCTCCAGTTATGGGTTAGGACTTGAAACCCTGCCCCTAAACGAATCCCAATGAGACTATCTCCATCGGCTCAGCCGAGGAAGCCGGCTCAACCCGACTAGGGCGAATGCGACTTACATACATACATACATACATACATAGTTGAGCCGTGGTCAACTGCAATAATTTTGGGGCAAATACTCTCGGGAAAGACAAGAATCTATTTTTTTACCTATAAGTTAATCAGCAGACTTTGATGATAGTCAGCCAGTTAAATGCCATATGTGCTACACGCTTGGACGATCATGTCTCGAAAAAGACATGACTGATGGGCAGAACATTATCCCACAGTAGGTAACCATTACTTTCTGCGTAGGCTGGTTCACAGCCAAGGCTATAGAACCTAATCTGTCCTGTTATTTAACACATAACTGGAGGGAAGAGACGGATTCATATCCTTCCCAAGGATATTTGCTCGAAAGTAACTACAAGGAATTTAACTAGAATTCGAAATCGGCTCCCCGATTTCTCGTTCCGAGCCGATATCTACTGCACCACAACGCACATCTATTGATGACAAGCGAGTTCCAAACTGTGGAGAAAGCAACAGCATGACACTCTACTATCTTCCCCAAGATCGTGGTAATTCACAGATAATAAAGAAAATGCCACGTTAGACCTCTACATAGCATTTAAAAAATAAAGAAATTAACCTGCAGTTGAAATATTTGCTTAGTTTCTTCTGGTACTCATGGTTGGTGTTCAAGTTTCAATAAAGGCCAGAATTCCGAACGCTAAATTTTCAGACAGCCACTTAAAAAAAAAAAGACGTACTATGATCATTACACACTACATTTTATTTAATCTTTAATTATCAAAAACCTCCACCCGTAACCTTATAGCTAACAACTGATTGGCCAATTCTAAACTTTAGTGGCACTAGACTTAATTAACATTGATATGCAATTTGTGCATATCAGTACGAAACGCTAACACTGATAGTGCGAGTTAGTTCCTAACTGAGAATTTTAGCAAATAAATCAAGCGTTCGTGCATCTTTACCAGCTAAGCCTTTGCATTCACCCCCGTCATACTTGTTGAGATCGCAAAATATTGGCACGCCGCCCATCTGTAATTCTAGAAAATATTAGGATCTTTGTTAAGAAAAGGGGTGGAGCATAACTGTTGAAGTTTCACCCCTCACTCATTCCAAAATGTAACTTTTCACAGAGCCAGATATGAACCGTGGATTTTAACTTTTTTTTTCTTTTCTTACATCTTCAACAAGAATCCCACACGAAAATCATGATGAATCTGAAATGTCAGATGACAAAAGTTTAATCCGAAAAGCAGCGTCACTCCCAGATAATATTAAATAGCGTTTGCTTTTCGTACTTTTTATTTTTATTTTTGTCGTTTATTTTCAGTGAGAAAGATATACTTTGTGAATATCTGAGAACAGCGTATTTCTCAAGCATGCTAGTGCAGCCTTGCCAAAATTGATTCGAAAATAGATAACGGGGAACAGAAGGAAGATAAAAGCGAAAGTAAAAACTGAGCATAAACCACTGTCCGGGAAGCTGAAAGGGTTTTAATCCAAATCCAATCGATACGTTTCAATCATTACAATACACATGACTAGACAAAATATCTTCGCTGGTATATTCTGAACATTTTAAAATGTTTTTTTTTTTTTTTTTTTTTACTAGCAGTATAGCCCGGCGTTGCTCGGATGTAATGAAAGCTTTAAAACTAATCCATGGTCCTGGAGCTCAGACTCTTTGGACGTTGGCACGAAAGACTAAAAAGCAATAGTTGTTTCCAGTTAAAACGAAACCGTAGACTGAAAGAAAAATGAATGGATGTAAGTCAAATTTTGATTTCCTGCTATCGATATCGAATAAGTTTTTTTCGTCGTAAACTGAATTTTGAAGGCTAAATAATCCACTGAGTAAATGGTATTATGGCTGAGACTAAGAACTACAATTATACCTACTTAGAGTCAAACTCGAAGCAAAAACTAACATAAAAGAACTGAAAAAAAATAGACATACAGGCAGATAAACAGACACACACACAAACATCTTGCCTTTTATATATACATTTGTATATATATATATATAAATATATATATATATATATAATTTCTAGAAACATAGATGTTGCGGCTAATAAAAAAATCCATGTGATTTTTTATATAAAGTACAAACCTTTAAATTGCACGCGACAAAATTTGGAACCAATTGATTTATTAGTTTACAAATAATAGTTATTTAAGTGAAGCAACGGTTGCAAATTTTCAAAACAATGGAAAAATCTGAATTTCGTGTGTTGATAAAGCATTGCTTTCTGATAGGAAAAAATACTGTTCAAGCAAATCAATGCTCCGTCATAAAAACAGTTAAGAAGTTGTACGCTGATTTTAAACGCGGTCGTTCAGACACAAATGACTATGAACGTTCAGGTCGCCCAGAATCGGAAGTTGTCCGGAAACACACACAAAAAAAACCACAAACTCGTTTTGGCTGATCGTAAATTGAAGTTTCTTGAGATAGCAGAGGAGTTGAACATATCAGAAGGCAGTGTATTCACCATTTTGCATGAACATTTATCAATGAGAAAGCTTTGTTCAAAATGGGTGCCGCTTTTGCTCACAGTAGATAAAAAACAATGCGTCGACGATTCAGAGCATTGTTTGCAATTGTTTCAACGCAACAAGAAAGATTTTTGTATAATTATGTGACAAGGGATGAAACATGGATCCACTACTTCACTCCGGTGTCAAATCGGCAGTCACTTGAGTGGACAACAGCAGGTGAAAGCCGTCCAAAGCGACAAAAAATGCAAACATCAGCAGGCATCTCCGTATTTTGGGATGCGAAAGGTATTTGGTTTATCAAATACTTGAGAAAGAAATGTATTTGGTTTATCAAATACTTGAGAAAGGAAGAACCTCAAATAGCAAATATTTTATAGCACACAAAACGGCCACAAATGAAGAATAAAAAGTGATCTTTTACCAAGATAACGCACAGTGTCACGAGTCGATTGCAACGATGGTAAAACTACATGAATTGCACTTCGAATTATTTACACATCAACCCTATTCTTCAGATCTTGCCCTCACCGCCTACTGACTGTTTGCAGACCTCAGAAGAATGCTCCAGGTACAGAGATTTGGCTCCCATGAAGAAGTGATATCGGAAACTGAGGCGTATTTTGAGGTAAAAGACACATTGTTCTCTAAAAAAGGCATCAAATTGTTAGAGAAGCGTTAGAATCGGTGTATCACATTAGAAAGAGACTATGTTAGTGAATAAAGTCGAATTTTGCTTAAAAGTTGTTTTATTTGTTAGGTTTGGCATTTATATATATCAGTTTCCCAACACATCAGAAGAAGCTGCTGGAAAAATTAGACGACACAGGAAAACATTTTTTCACAGAAAAATAGTAAATGAAGATGGCATAGTTTGGAACACGATTAAAACAATTTATTTGCAAAATTATTCACAAATAAAGGAATAATAAATGCTCAAACAGATTATTAAAAACTACTCACAATCCCCAGGAGACAAAGCGAACGTATGAAATTCTCTTTTTGTTTGCACAGGTCCGGTTAGTGTAACTTGATATATGCAAGTACATGGAGATGGTGTGTGAAGCTGGCTATGTGCAAAACAGTGAAACAGTTATTTACATATTACTTAGCACAGTCTGGACATATATATACGTGTGTGTGTGTGTGTGTGTGCGTGTGTGTGTGTGTGTGTGTGTGTGTGTGTGTGTGTGTGTGTGTGTGTGTGTGTGGAGGGACGTATGTATTGGCTCATTTTAAGGAATCGATAAAACCGAGTAAGAATTCCAGTCGCATTGATTTAGGGGGAAAGATCTGAATCCATCTTTTTTATTATTTAACTGTTTAAATGAGATCAAATCGTGGTATTGCGTTGAAACAATTGCAAACAATTCAGGCACTTTTAAACGATGTCAGACGCTGGGATCATACGCTTATCAATATGCTAGATGCTGAAATGTTATCACTCAGACCAAAACGATATTTCTAACTTAATTTTTACTTTTTGATATTTGTAAAGTGAGGCTCATAGAGGTTTTATCAACTATTAAACGATTAAGAGTGATTTTTTGTTTGTATTTTGTTCTGATAGTGTAATACCAGAACCATGTTTGAATTTTCTTGAAATTTTGAGGCATTATTTAAAGTGGGATACGTAGATGTTGAAGTTGTTCTCGGAATGATTAATATTATTTTTTGAAAATCAAAGATGAATGGACATTGATTCGGTAAGTGGGGTTTTACACAATTTAAGTACATTTTCCTGGCAATTATTTTGATGTGCTGTTTGATACGATGACTTCATTCTGATGCCCCTTTTATTCTGATTCCTTTTTCATTCTGATGTTCACTTTATTCGAATTCCTTTTTATTCTGATATCCTCTTTATTCTAATTTCTCTTTCATTCTGATATCCTCTTTATTCTGATTCCTCTTTTATTCTGATGTCTCCTTTATTCTGATACATTTTCAATCTGATGTCCCCTTTTTCTGATTTCTCTTTTATTCTGATGTCCGCTTTATTCAAATTCCTTTTTTATTCTGTTGTCTGCTATTTTCTGACTTCTCTTTCATTCTGATGTCCTCTTTATTCTGATTCCTTTTTCATTTTGATGTCCTCTTTATTCTTATTCCTCTTTTATTCTGATGTCACCTTTAATCTGATTCCTCTTCCATTCCGATGTCCGCTTTATTCTTATTCCTTTTTATTCTGATGTTCTATTTATTCTGATTCCTCTTTCATTTGGATGTCCTCTTTATTCTGATTCCTTTTTCATTCTGATGTCCCCTTTATTCTGATTCCTCTTTCATTCTGATGTCCTCTTTATTCTGATTTTTTTTCCATTCTGATGTCCGAGATTCATCAGAGAATGTGCTCTGTGATGAATTGAAGCATATTATTTGATTGGCGAAAGTATTTCATCTACT
>JBBBDQ010000738.1:7442500-7450000 GCA_037127315.1 Ascarosepion bandense
CAGTAATGATTTAGAATACTATCACTACTGACGTATGAATACATTATATATCACTCGCTAAAAGTTTGCCTTCTTCTACCGAGATAGCTCAGAGGTAGAATCGCTGACTGATGGTCGGGTTTCAATACTGGGTAAAAAGCAATCGGATGTCTAACCGGATTGATGAGCTGTGATACAGGAAAACAAATCTGTCTGCGGATATATATATATATATATATATATATATATATATATAAGGTGGTCCAAAAGTAAGTGGACAGTAGATGGAATAGTTTCTGTATCAGTTGTAGATACAAGATACATTATTCAAGAGCAGTCCGTGTGTACCTTAATGAAACATTTCCTCAGAAATAGATTGGCCGAAATTGACTCCCCTAGCACGTTCATTTGCCTTAACATTAAGAGAATTTCTTCGTGGGGTGCGGAGTCATCAAGGACAAAGTTTATAATCAAGAACCAAGAAGTGTTGGTGTTATGGAAAATTACATAGGCGACGCATTTCAAGAAATTAATACACAAAGAGACATTTGCAAATATGTTTCTTGAAGCGTGAGAGACTTCAAAGGTGTGTAAATTATGATAGACAACAGTTTGTGCAACTGCGCTGATAAAATTTAAGCGTCTTTGTATTATAGTACACAATGAAATTTAACTGTCAATGTAATAATTGTATTCTCTTGTGCCAGCCACCGGATGCCGAAACCCGGGATGTGCGTTGTGGTGCAGTGGATATCGACTCGGAATGAGAAATCTGGGAGCCGAGTTCGAATGCCAGTTGAATTCCTTGCATTCACTTAAGCACAAATACTTTTCCTTCAGTTATGGGTTAAACAACAGAACAGATTGGGTTCTATAGCTTTGACTGGCAACCATTCTACCACAGAAAGTAATGGCAACCTAATCTTCTGCCCAGTCAGTCATGTCTCTAAAGAGACATGATCGCCCAAGCGTGTATCATGTATGGCACTTAACTGACTGAATAATTGTATTAGTAAATATAATCGTATAAATAATCTCAAAATAAATGTTATGATTTACTGTTCATCAACTTTTGGACCACTCTGTATGTATACCTTTGTGCAAATGAATTGAAACAGAACGAATAATGCCTTTCTAGCATCTTTCACACTTTCCCTGATCATGTTTACGTCGTCTCTTGGCGTTGTTTGGTCTTCCGACAGCATTTTCCTTTATGTTTTGGGCTGATGAATTCAGTTTGTTTCTTCGCCTTAATGACACAACTGACAGTTGAAAGGCTGACACTATCAATATCCGCAATCTCTCTATAAGGATTGCCAGTGTGTTTGTGTAGCGATGTAACTTTCGTACGCTTACTTGGAGGAGAATCAATCGCAGAAAATGGCCATAGGACAACTAATCGACAGTCAAGACAATAGTGATAAAAATCTGATGCAATCAGGGATGACGTAATATTATTCAAGGCCAAACACATTTCATCATACCTCACGAAAATAGATTCATATTACTGCATACCACTGCAAATGACCTACTCTAACCTACTCTGAGGAAAAATATACAAATCAATTACACCCTTTCAATCCAGTGTGTTTAAAACTGACCGTATGTTGAAAGAAAGGAACTTAAAGCAGTTGTTTCAATTAATTTGACTGTGTATATATAATTATTAACCAGTTGTTTGTCAGAATTAAATTAAGCCAGTATACAATTGTATTAAAAAGTCCCCAGTTCATATATAATGTGAAGTTTTTAAATATTTTCATTCGGAATTCAGCTGATTATGCAAAATGTTTCAACATTTCGGTAGCTACAGGCGTTTTATGTTAACTGATTTTCCAATAACATGAACATTTAGAATGAATAACCGGAAGTTTAAAATAAGGGATGAGCTGGTCAAGAATTGTAAACATTTTCATCCAGGTTTGTATGATCCTAAAACATATTTTCTGAGGTTTTGACATTCAGACATTACTTCAGACATTTTATTTATCAATTTTTCCCGTTCTTGAAATTATACTATGGCTCACTTCTCTTCTTCATTCAATCTGCAGACATCACCAACGTAGCAAGTTTTTGCCTGTTTTAATATGCTCCAAGTTACATAAGGTTCTTCGCCAGTGTTTCTTTTAATTTCCACACGTGATTGGTTAGTGTAGTACAATTTTTAAGACTCTCCAACTTCTATGTAGATTTGTGATTATATCAACAATTATAGCTTTTTAATCTTTCGTGCCAACGTCCAAAGAGTCTGAGCTCCAAGACCATGGATTAGTTCTAATGCTTTAAAACTAGTCCATGGTCCTGGAGCTCAAACTCTTTGGACGTTGGCACGAAAGACTAAAAAGCAATAGTTGTTTCCAGGTAAAGCGAAACCGTAGACTGAAAGAAAAATGAATGGATGTAAGTCAAATTTAGATTTCCTGGTATTGATATCAAATAAGTTTTTTTCATCGTAAACTGAATTTTGAAGGCTAAATAAGTCCTCTGAGTAAATGGTATCATGGCTGAGACTAAGAACTACAATTATACCTACTTAGAGCCAAATCCGAAGCAAACACTAAAATAAAAAACCTTATATATATATATATATATAATATCGATTTTCTGCACTATTGTAAGAAATGCAACTTTGAAATTTCTGAATATCGTTTCTTATGTCTTTCTCTATGGGTTTATCAAATTTGATTAAAATCGGACCACTCCTTCTATAACCCAATTTTTTTTATTATCGATTTTCGATATTTATCAGTAGTACCTCGACACAAAACCTAGCTAAGAACACTCGCAGACGCTTATAGTACAACTGTTTAAATTTTCAAGAAAATCGGTTCAGCCGTTTCAGAGTCTATAGGTAACGGACACACACAAAGTTCCATTTATAAATAAGTTATATATATATATATATTCTCTGTCCATCTGTATTTTGTATTTCTTCTTTGATTAAGCCTGAAGATACGGAAAGTTTGAAACAAAGATTGAGTAATCTGCTGAATTCTAAATAAAATAGTGTGTGTGTGTGTGTGTGTGTGTGTGTGTGTGTGTATGTGTGTGTGTGTGGTGTGGTGTGGTGTGTGTGTGTGTGTGTGTGTGTGTGTGTGTGTGTGTGTGTGTGTGTGTGTGTGTGTTGTGTGTGTGTGTGTTGTGTGTTGTGTGGTGTGTGTTTTTTTTTGTGTTAAATACGGCCGATTCATTTTACGCCAAAAAAAGATGTCCACTCCGACAGAAGGAATATAATAGATCTCATTTCCCACAAGTTCACAAATCCGAAAATTACCTAAATTTCACGGTAATAAATAAAACAAAACAAAAAATGTAGTTTGACATTCGGGTTTCTCAAAATTATTTTCGTCTGGGATGTGCGTTGTGGTGCATTGGATATCGGCTCGGAACGAGAAATCGGGGAGCCGAGTTCGAATTCCAGCCGAATTCATTTTATTCACTTACGCGCAAATACCCTTGGGAAAGGTATTAATCCTACTATTAATTCCAGTTATGGGTTAAATAACAGGACAGATTGGGTTCTATAGCCTTGGTCGGCAACCAGTCTACCGCAGAAAGCAATGGCAACCTACTACGGAATAATCTTCTGCCCAGTCAGTCATGTCTCTTTCAAGACATGATCGCCCAAAAATGTATCACGTATGGCACTTAACTGACTGACTGACTTCAAATTTAACTTTACGCACATGACTACTAGGTATCTCCATTCATTTTCGACACCAAATTATTAAATAGAATTTTTTAAAAACAAAACTAGTTTTCTTGAAATTTTTCTGTTAGCTTTAATAGAAAGTTAAATGATTAAATTTACTATTTCCAGTAAGTAAAATACCCCGATGTATTTCAACAGAATTTATGTTGATTAGAATCTAAAATTTTGAAAGTTTTAATTTTTTTATCAAATTTTATTCCATTTTTGAGCTTTTGACACATTTGGAAACAAAAGTTAATTCTCAGTTTCAAAAATCTTGCAAAAACAATATATATATATATATATATATGTGTATGTGTGTGTGTGTGTGTGTGTGTGTGATACGTTATTTGTAGAAAATTAGCAAATTTAAAGTTAAATTAATCTGATTTACACAATTATTACTTATTGATAGCATGAAATCTAATATAAAACTATTCATTAATCATGGAATGTTGATCTTTCTTACCTTTCCCGTATGATTTGACATATGACAACAGCCAGATGCGGGATAATCTAAGTGTATGATGAGCAGAATTAACATAATTGCCCAATTTTTTTCTTGTAAGGGGAAGAAACTGTAAAACACACGACCTTTTAATGTACAGATAAAAATTACCATTTCAAATACACAAAAAAAATATTATTTTAAAAAGACGATGGCTCGACGAGTTGTATTTCAATTTTTTAATTAATATAGTCTTGTTCATGAAAACAATTCTTTTAATATTTCATTATTAATCGATTTTTTCTTCAGACTATAATGTCCTTAATATGTTTCGTTATTAAAGCAATTAAAAGCTTATCTAATTAAATAATGTCAAGGATTTATTGCATAAAGTTAGGGACTGATTTTTTTAAAAAAAAGAGCCAAATGTTTGAAAAAATAAAATATAAAATATACAAAATAAATATGACTCCAACGCTTAACTAAATGAACCAATTTTTCTTACGAAATTTAATTTCTTGAAATTTCATGAATGGAGTGGCGGGGGGTAACCGGTGTAAAAAAAAAAGTATATTTTTACCAAGATTTTTATTAAAATAATAATTTCAAAAATAATTTTAATAGATAGCAACCAGTCAAATGAAATGGCAACCTTCTACGGGAAAATCTTCTGGCTAGTCCGTTATGGTTCGGAAGAGACATGATCACCCAAACGTGTATCACGTATGGCACTGAACTGAATAGACTGACGACATTTTACATTTGAAATGGTTAGATGCAATCGTAAGTTCTATGCATACAGTTTCTTCTTTTGCACTTATTAATTGTGGAACTCTTTTCAGGCTTCTTGCTTTCTAGTCCAATTTGCTCTTTAATAATTTGAATGCAATGTAAATCGTTATCTTCTACCTTCTTAATCCTTTTATTTTATTGTTCTCTTAGCAGGTTTCACCGTTTTACTAACTCAATGAAACCGCCACTTCTACTCTTACGGTTTCTTTTCTCTTCTGATTTTTTGTTTCCCTGATAACTACAATTTTCAAAAATTTAAATGCTACGTATATCACCTTCTTGCGTCACGTTCATCTTTTGTCCTTTCCTCAATCCTCGCTATTCTCATTCTCTTTCACTCCCTGCCTTTTATTAGCTTATATATATATATATATATATATATATATATATATATATATATATATGTACACACTACCGGCCATAATTATTAGGCCAACCCAGTGTCTTAAATAATATAAATTTCATACTATATTTTAGTATTTCTTGCCAAGTGAATAATTGTAATGTAAATGAAAAGAAAATGGTTCTTTTGTTAATACTGCACAATAAGATGTGCATCAAATAAATTTATAAATATTTAATAATTACCTATATTGCAGTTTCATCACTAAAAGAATGAAAAAAAAATTAGGATGATTCGGACGAGTTCATCGCTGCTTTCTTGCTTTGTAAAATTTTGCAAAGTAATTATAACAAAAAAAACATTCTTTATTTTTTTTTAATCATTTCACCTCGAGCAAGGCGGAAATGCCACTGATGTGCAGGGGGCTACATAAATGTAAAAAGCTTAATTAGAAAAGAGTGAGGAGTACAAACTAGTTAGAAAGGAACAATAGAAAGCTGAGAAAGCAGGTGCGATTACAGATACATAGGTGGAGAGAAAGGGAAGGTTATACGGGGGTGGGGAGAGAGCTAGAGTCCAGTGGTTAATAGATGAGTATTGACATTGCATTTAAATTACTGGAGGTTGTAGCCGTCAGGAAAGCAAGAATACGGGAGCGAGTTCCACAGGCGGGAAGTGCGAGAGAAGAAGCTGCAGGAGTAGAATTGTCGTCTGCATTTGGCTAACCTGACTGTGAATGGGTGGGACCCAGTTGCCAGTCTGGTTGCACGAGTAAACACCTGTTGAGGAGGCACCAGTGACTTAAGTTCGTTGGAGCAGAAGCCATGAAAGTATTTATAGAACAGACAAAGGGAGGCCACATTTCGACGATGGGGAAGTGGCTGCAGTCGAGCCGCCAGATCAGTACCTATCACATTACAGACTCTCCTTTGGAGCCTGTCAAGAACACTGACGAGAACGGCAGGGGCGCCTGACCATAAATGGCAGCAGTACTCCATGCACGGACGGATGGTTGACTTGTATATATGCAGGATGGATTCAGGTGGAAAAAACATCCTGGGTCGACATAGTGACCCAACCTTCTTAGCAGTAGATTTTGCTATGGATTCAATATAGTGGTTCCATTTGAGGTCTGAGGACAGGATAAGTCCGAGGAGGCGTAGTGTATTGCTCTCCGGGAGAATCGCTTGGTCCATGCTTATGGGAGGCAGGAGAGGTTGCTTGTAATCATTGACAGACAACAGCTTGGTCTTAGATGAATTGAAGTTGACAAGCCAGTTCTTGCTCCAGTTCACCACAGAGTGTAGATCATGTTCAATGTCAGCAGCGAGATTATGTCTGTCCGCCACGACAGGTTTCTTACTGGTGCGGGAGTATATTGTCGTGTCATCTGCGTAGATGCCTAATTTAAAATTATCCACTTGGCAATAAATATTAAAAATAGTAGGAAATAAATAATTTCTTTTAAAAAACTGGGGTGTCCTAATAATCATGGCCGGTAGTGTATATATAACTTATTCTTTCGAAGAGAAATTTGCTTCTAATAGTTATTGACGCAGTGACAAAACATATCCATTTAATTTGTTCCGTAACATTGAATGACGCTTTCACTTAATTTTGTCTTCATTTTTATTTTGCGACAATGCCACCAAAAATGATTAAAAGGGTGTGTTCATTTTTCTCCTATTCTCTCACACTCAGTAACCCCCTTACGTCTTAGTGATATTATTGCCTTGCGTGGAATGTAAACATTATAATAAAAAAGGTTACAGAATCCTACAGGAGCTCTCAAGTGATTCCTCATGATTATAAGATGAAAATACGTTTCATAGCCCTATAGCTTCTAACAACAAAGGAAAAAAGAAAATATACTTTGCTAATCTTTACGAAATAAAAATATATTTAAAAAACAAAATAAGTCAAAAAGATTATCTTTTGCATAATCGAATCGTTTTTATTTTTAGTAATTTTTTTAAATACTCTCGTCATTAAAATCAAATTCATGAAAGTAAAGATTTCAGAAATAAAATTTCAAAGTTTATAGCAATTCAATCAATTTTTATTGACAATAACTGATTGACTTATCTCTGATTGACTGGACTAATCATCCGAACAGAAACAGATCGAGGTATTTTTTCCGAAGAAAACTCTTCTTTTTTATTTTATTGTTTGGGCAGACCCCAAATAGAACTAGAGGCCAATTTAGAATATCAGAAAAACGAAATCAAAATACTTTGTTCAATACTT
>JBBBDQ010000738.1:7455000-7572500 GCA_037127315.1 Ascarosepion bandense
CAAGATAGAAAAAATGGTTTCAAAAGTATAGCACTATAGGCGCCATAATATTGATTTTATTTGGTATATATTCATTTTATTTTATAAGATTTTTGGGTTTTGTTTTTTTTTTGTTTTGTTTTTTTTTTTTTTTTTGTGGCACAGTAGTATACAAATCCTTTTTGTGTAGTGAAGAAAAATATTCGATTTATAATGTTTTTTTTTATATTATTTCACTTTTCTGTTCTTTATTTCTATCAATTTTTCTATATTTTTTACTAAATGCTTCCTTTTTTTAACATACTGTATTTGTTTATTTCAATTGCGTTATCTTTTTCTTTCTTTCTATTCTTCTTTCTTTTCCTTTTTTTTTTTGCATAATATAAAAAAGTTCTGCTCTCTATGAAAAATATTTTATATTTTTATTCAATAGGTATCATTTTTCCAGGTTTCTTTATTATTTCTTACAATTTTTCTTCTTTGTTTTGTCAAAAACAATTTTTTATTTATCCATTGTTTGCTTCCTTTGGAAGTCTACGAGAAGGAAGACAAACTTATATAAATACCAATGAAACAAAAATGGATATGAACATGTGACATCTACATGACTATTGAAAAAATAAATAAATAAAAATAAAATAAAATGAAGCAACTCCGCGCGGTCTCATTCACCAAAATTTCATATGAAGCTGAATAAATAGCGAAACATCAAATTTAGAGACGTTTTCTTGCTTGTTGCTCATATAATCATTTTGTCGGATTCAGTTCATATCATATATATGTATGTGTGTGTTTGAATAATCCAAGATGTAATATGTAGAAAAAAAAAACAATGTAAATAAAAAAACAGACAAAAAGAAAAATTTAGTCTTTACCGACGTGTTTTGTCATCTGACGGACTTTTTCAAGGCAATCGAAATAATTTTATTTTGCACAATAGATATATATATATATATATATATATATATATATATATATATATACGCGAGAAAAAATCGCAAGATCGCCATAAGATGTCTATTTATTTGATTAGTCCTTGGTCTGCCTTTGCCCTGACGAGCCGTTGTGCGAAACCGCGATAGGTCTTGGCGATCTTGCGATTTTTTCTCGTGTGTTTTTGCTCTGCGTAACTGCCTCTTAGTTAATCCTTTTTGGTTAGTTTAGTATCGAGCACTTTTCTTTCTTTGTGGTTTGTTCCGTTTGAGGGTTTTTTTCTTTGTTGTGAAGTGCTGTATGTATTGTCGGTGCTCCGCAGTTTTCTTTTTTTTTCCCCTCGTTGTCCAAAGCTTTATAGCCGAGGGCGATAACGGAGTTAGATTCTGCCGGTTATTCGTGGTTCTTAAAAATTACTTGTGTAACATTTTAAGATTTGAATACGTACAGAGTCAATTTTATTATTATATATATATATATATATATATATTATTATTATTATTATTATTATTATTATCTTAGAACATGTACAAACTACTGCAAAATTGTACCTTTTGTTTTGACATTCAAAGAACAATGTCTCATCAGGTAGGTAATAATGATGGTAATAACAGTTTTACTGAAAAAACTTTTCCTCTCAATACTTTTCTCTTTCTCATCTTTTCTACCCTCTTTCTTTTTTAATATTTTCTTACCTCGTACAAAAAGATTTCCAAAAATAAAAGGAAGTGGCGTTTTTTTTTTAATTTTTCAATAAAATGTTTATTAACATTATTATTAACTACCTGAAGAGACATTGGTTTTTCAATGTCGAAACAAAATGTACAATTTTGTAGTAGTTTGTACATGTTCTAAATTAATAATTATTAACAAATATTCATGGCTTTATTTTTATATTGAGCACTGCTTTAAATTATCGTTTTGAATGTTGCAATTATTTAATTCATTCCTTATTCATTTGTATATATATATACAAGCTTCATCTGATATATATATATATATATATATATATATATATATATATATATATATATACTTCAGCTTCATCTGAAATTTTGGTGAATGAGACCGCGCGGAGTTGCTTCATTTTATTTTATTTTAATTTATTTATTTATTTTTTCAATGGTCATGTAGATGTCACGTGTTCATATCCATTTTTGTTTCATTGGTATTTATATAAGTTTGTCTTCCTTCTCGTAGACTTCCAAAGGAAGCAAACAATGGATAAATAAAAAATTGTTTTTGACAAAAACAAAGAAGAAAAATTGTAAGAAAAAATAAAGAAACCTGGAAAAATGATACCTATTGATATATATATATATATATATATATATATATATATATAAGAGACAAAAGGAAAAACTGTACTTAGACGACGCATTTCTTCCTCTGAAAGACTTTATCAAGGCAATGTACGATTTATTATGCTGCTGGTGTTTATATATACAAAAGCTAGGATGTCAATGGTTTACAATTTTTTACAAATTTAAAAATGCTCATGAGTGTTCATCATGTGATTTGAAAGATCATTAGAATGCCACAATGTGTCCTAAATCTGAAGGATTTTTATCTGTGGTGCTGCCTAAGAATTGGTTCATGCAGTCGGCATTAATAATGCCGTGACGCTTCATCAATGTGTCATTGAGGCCTGCGAAGCCATTCGACACTGCGGGAGAGCATTTGAAAGGATCTGCCAGTCAATTATCCGGCGGGTGCATTCATGTGTTGAAGCAAACGGATGGCATTTTGAATATTTGCTATTAGTTGCTGTGTTGATGTACAACGATTGCCTTTTCTAGATATATGTTGAAAGCACTTGGAAGGTCGAAAATTATGGAACATTTTTTACACTCTTTATCTCAAGCAAAAAGGGAACATGTAAGAATACTGAAAAAAGTAAATAAAAAGTTAATAAAATCTTCCTTGTCTAGCGTTTTTAATGAAACACGTTTAAATGAAAGATTGCTGCCTAAATCAATATAGATAGAACAAATATATATATATATATATATATATATATATATATATATATATAATTGTTCAAAAAACGAACTATTGAATGAAAGAACGGAAATTATGGCTAAGTGAACTATACTAAAAAATGCCTCTTAGGTTCATACCACCATGGATGAAAACGCCATAATTCCTTGTAATTTTAAAAATTGCGCGTTCAAAAATTACCTGCCACGTGAACGTTAAAAAAAACAAAAAACGGTAAAATCAGTTATTGAAAATCGCCTGAAGATACCACTCATGGTAGAAACCTAGGTCGCGTAATAACTCGTTTACAAATAGAAAAAAATTATATATATCTATCTATCTGTCTTTGGGTTTCAATCCTGGGTAAAAATGCAACCGGAGTCTAACCGTACTGATGAGCTGTGATACGGCGAAACAGATCTATCTGCGGATGACAATATATATATATATATATATAGAGAGAGAGAGAGAGAGAGAGAGATTATTATTATTATAGTACGAAACTTTTTATTCTTTTCTTTCGGGTTCAAGCTGTATGACTCCGAAACGATCTAAAACTATCAAGAAAAAGGTATAAAACCTATACAGATGCGTATATTAGCTCAAATAACTGTTTTTTGGGACATTTATGACAGCTGAAATCTATGGTGAAGAAGTGCTCACATTAGATTTTAAACATTCACCATAATTTAACCAACCAGCTGCTGTTCACCTCTGGAGAAAGCAAAGATCCAATCGCTGACCGTACTGCAAAGCATGCGCATTGTGTTTAAGCCTATAACGTATGTTACCAAGTCCCCAGAGAGCGTTTTTATTGGCTGTCCCACTCACACGAAATATCAGTCCACAAAACCGTTACGTCTGTCTCCTTTCAAATGTTTCTGTGACGTTTAAATCTCGGAAATTTTATTGAAAAATTTTTTCTGTCATTTTTAAACAAGAATTTAATCATTATGAATAGATTTTTTTTCCTCTTAGATAAATGTCTCAATAATGGTAATATGAAGAACGTTCTGACAAAAAGAAGGGTCAATTATGGGATATTGCGCCGTTGCGTCCAGCCAGGGTTAGATTCGAATCTACGAGCAAGGGAAATCAAGACCAGCTACTGATAAGAGATTTCAGAGCGGGAGTCAAACAGCAGATGGCTGTTTCAACTGGAAAGGACCCAAGTGAAGAAGAAGAAAAAAACGGAAAAAAAAGAAAGCAATAAATAAATCAATAAATAAAACTATTAACAAGCACTGCGAGGAAAGCTTCGAGAGTCAGCGAAGGACGACCCCCCCACGCAGTTTTACACGCCAAGAGATCGTGTCAATTGATTATGTTGAACAAGTTGTTCAACGATTTCGCACTTTCGCTCTTTCTTTCTGTCTTTCTTTCTTAAATAGTAAAGAAAGGGAAATATAGGAGAAAGAGAGAAAGAAATAGGAGAAAGAAATAGGAGAAAGAAAAGGGGGAAAAAAGAAAAGAAAAAGGCCCTGAATAAAAAAGGTGGGAGAAAAAGAAGAAACACTTAAAAATTAACTGAACTGATTGCTGGCGTCGACAAATCAGACGCAGCATTATCGTCCATTTTTATCAGAGGGGTCAACAATTCAATCATTTGTCCACTGATTAATAAAGCGATAGAATCGAAGGTGGGGGCCAAGAAGAGAGACGGTAAGGACTAGTGATGTCTGGCGGACACGGCAATAATGCAAGGCGCCAATAAGTAAATATTAATAGGACAAAAAAAAATGAAGATGAAAGATATATGAGCGGTCTTGACTGAGTGGGCAAGTTTGGTGGGGTTGTAAAAGAGGCGTTTCATTCGAGATTGGGAAGAGACTTGTAGAGGGAACTCTTGGAAAGAAAGAAGAAACGTTGCTGTAAAATTGGTAAAAGAATGGGAAAAGGATTCAGAAACAGAATGACATATTTACCTAACAAAAAATAAACTAATGGAAAAAAAGAGAGAAAGATTATTGGATCAATAAAAACAGAGCCAAATAGGTAGTTTTTAGTTTAATTTTGATCTGAAATTTTCACTGTATAATGGACAATATACAGGATTAATAGTCATGATTGATCTAAATGCATTTACAAGGAAAGAAATTACGTTGAAGATTTACTGATTTAAAATTAAATTAATCGAAATTGAACAAAATATTACTTACTTTTAATTTAGATTAAATTTTTTAACAACGAGTTTAGTATTTTCATGAGGTCCTCACAGATTTATCAGTAGTTTAATGTTTGTTTGTTTTTTATATGAAGGGCACTTAACTGTAAAAATTACTTGACAAATACATCCTGAAATCTTGTTTATATGATTTTTTTTTTTTTAACTAGCGAGTAATATTGACATTTTTGGAAAATATTCTAAGTCTTATATTTTAATGAATTTAGGTACTTAGGCTTTACCGTCTTACGAAGGCGTTTGCTGAGGAAATGTTAGAAAATTACCAATACATTTGAAATTTACTACAGTTTACGCTGTATAAATGCCTGCATGCACAAAAATCTGCAAGTTTAGCTACACAAAAAATTTCAAATTCTTTTTAAAACATTGTGTCGATAAATTTTAGTAAGCTTTTCTATTTAGGGTTAGTAAATATAGTTGTTACTTAACAATATCATCAACCAATACATATTAATACAGAATTTTAAAAGACTTTAAAATTTATGAATTATTCTAATTAAAATGTTAACAAATGTAAACAATTCTTGTAAAAATGCTTTATTAAACTAAAATGTTTTTTTAAATGATAGTGTCCACAATATACCTAAAAAGCCGTTAAAAGCTTTTCTAATTAAATAATGTCTTATGCTTTATTTTACGATTCAGAGTAGATTAAGCGAATAAAATGAAGTTCTCCAAATTTGATAAAATAAATAGATTGGGGGGGGGGGGGGTAACATATGTCAAAATATATATATATCTTTTTACGAACATTTCAAAAATAATTTCATACATCTGTGAATAACTTCTGAAAGTTTCATAAAAATCCCGTAATTATCTGAGTTATTTTAAAGCAAGATAAGCTAATCTACTTCTTTATTTAACCCATAGATGTGGAGAGACAAATTCCACCACAAAAAGAAGGAAAAAATTTCCTTTACTCATTTATGTGCACCCGCTGAAACAAGACCAGCATTTTTAACCAAAATTTTGAACGTTCTAAAAGTATTAAAAAATATAATTCCAACATGAAAGTGTCAAAACGTTTTGAGAGCAAAGATCGCTTACATCTTGAAAAGACACGGTATTAAATTATACATACAGACACACTTATATGTGTATATAAAAAACGCAACCATTCACTTTCTTTCTTTTTTTTTTTTTTTTGTTTTGTTAGGGAATCTTCCAACTGTGTTTATTTTTCTTGTTATCAATTGGCTTCCTTATCGGCGGGAAGATCATGAGAAATATTTTGGCCTGCTTAAAACAAGACATATTACATTTCTAGAATGTATTTTTCACATGAAGAGACAGAATGGTCTTTTGTATGTGTGTGTGTGTGTGTGTGTGTGTGTGTGTGTGTGTGTGTTCGCGCGTGTAAAGTGTCGTCGGTGTGATCTCCAGTGCTAAACCTAGAAAGTCGACACAACAGAAAGCAAATCAAATCTGATGAAAACTAGAATTAAAATAAGAAATAGTAGAAAGGAAGTAGTCAGTCAGTCAAGTGCCATACGTGAAATACACTATTGGGCGATCATGTCTCGAATGAGACATGACTGACTGGGCAGAAGATTATCCCGCAGTAGGTTGCCATTGCTTTCTGCGGTAGACTAGTTGCCGACCAAGGCTATAGAACCCAATCTGTTATTTAACCCATAACTGGAAGGAAGAGACGGATTAATACCTTTCCCAAGGGTATTTGCGCGTAAGTGAATGCAATGAATTCAACTGAAATTCGAACTCCCCGATTTCTCGTTCCGAGCCGATATCCAATGCACCACAACGCACATCCAAAAAAAGGAAGAAGACAGATTTCAAAACACAGAATCACCACCCATTCGAATAGCGTCTGTCTATGGCATAATTGTTAAATCTGCTGGGACCTGTCTCCATGAACCAAGCCACATCCACATGCATAGCTTTATACTATTGCTATATGGAACTTCGAGTTCGAATTCCAGCTGAATTCATTGCATTCACTTACGCGCAAATACCCTTGGCACTTAACTAATACAGTGTTTTTAGTGGATATTCGTATTTTAGTAGACGCTATGTTTTTTTTTTCTGCCGGCTTAAATTTTTTTTAAAGCTTATTAAAGAAAAAATATGCGCAAAGGTACTATTCAACCTTGTCTGATCGGCTAAGTAATCTGTACGTCAATCGGTCTGAAGATCTTCTGATCTAAGGACGGTTTCTCCTGCAAAGTGGGACGCAGGTTCGAATCCTGTCGGAGAGCGCATATTTTTCTTAAAAAAAGGCTTCTGTAATATTCAGGCAGGTAGACAAAAATAAGTAAATATACTGTTAGGCAGATAAACGGAGCGTCTACACAAATACAAGTATCCACTAAAAATAACGTTCAAACTGATAAAATCTGTTGAACTAAAAAATAAAAATACATGACTTTTTTGGAAAATTGATTATATATATATATATATATATATATATATATATATATATATATATTATATATATATATATATATTAAAAACAAGGAATTTATTAACAGTCTCTGAGGCCCTTTCATCGAACATCTCACCAGGAGAAAAATCGTTGGAAAATAGAATTAAATGAAATAAACATTGATGACGAAAATGAAGAGCAAAAAGAAAAAAATGAAAAGGGAAACACGATAGAATATATATATATATATATATATATATATACACACTTATAACGAAGGGAGGGAAATGATGAGATGTTGGACGAAAAGGCCTTAGAGATAAACAAATTCCATGTTTGTAAAATAGTATATAAATTTTGTACCTACAAAACATATATATATATATATATATATATATATATATATATATTGATGCAAAAAATATATATATATAATATTGATGCAAAAAACATATATATATTAATATTGATGCAAAAAATGTTGAAATCAGTATGGTGTTTATTGGTTGTGCAAAATCTGTGAAATATTAAAAACTGTTTTAATTTTCATGGAAATATGTCTTTTAGCAAAAAAATTAGGTATTATTAATATTTTTCTGATATTTTAATGCTATATCTTTTGCGATCATGGCCCTCCACGTTGGCCTTTTCTTTATTATCTATATATTCCTATATTTTTTTATGAGAAAGGGGTTGGAATGGTTTCATGTTGTCTTCTTAACGGTTTGCAGTTCAGTATTGTTCTTTTAGAATGGTTGTCATGCAAAGCAAGATAAGTTAATCTACCCCTTTATTTAATCCCTAGGTGGTGGAAAGACACGGATTGGATTTATATTTTTCTTAAGAGCAGTGAATGAATTCAGGTTTTAGTAGGAATGTGTGGCTAGCGTAACACTTACCGATTTTTTTTCATTTCTCATGTTCACCAAATACAAGGCACAAGAGGCACTCAATTCAGAGGGTTGCTGACTGATTTGTATTATATGGATGCAAGAAGAAGTACGAAGTGAAAAGGAGGATAGATTGCGATTGAACCTTGTATTGAAGAGGTTAAAACTTTAGCTCAAGTGGAAGCATCAACGCCGGAATCAGTTCAACAAAGCAGCGGTTCTTGGAGAAAAGCCGTCTAAGTGAAACTAGCCACACGAATTCAAACTTTTGTCAAGTCAGTTGCGTTCACTTTCGCACAACCAACTTTGGGAAAAACATGAAACTATATTTTATCCCTAGCTATGGGTAAAATAGTAGGGTAAACTGTCTCGCAGGTTTTGGTCTTTGGCAACAGCCAGGAGAGGAGAAAGTTCATTCTTAATCGCATGCCGTGAAGAAGACAACGAGAAACGCATTGAGGTCGATGGCGTTAATATTATTATTAGTAGTAATGTTACTGTTTTTTTTATGTTTTTCAAAGGAGGGTCGGCTAAAACAAGTATAGATCTAAACCTGGTTTTTAAGTAAAAGTCCTGAGGTCGACTTGTACGGCGCAATTTACGGTATGTATATGAATGTATATGATATTTCATTCTCTTCAATCAACTCTGTAAACTAAAATCTCGGAGAAAACGAGAGAGTTACGAGACTATAAATTATTATTGTCTATGGTAGGTGGGGCTCGGAAAAGGTGAGAGATGCAGAAAATCTGAGGGAGAGAGAGAGACGGATGGATAAAAACAGGGACTGACAATGAATCGGAGAAGGAATTAGGAAGAAAGTTTGTATACGAAGAGAATTTGATGACGCACGGTTCCGCTGCACCCCTATCCTCTTCCTACTTGTGGGGATCGGAATGAACATAAATTATAATTATTACTTTGCAAGGGTTGCAAGATGTAATCACTGAGGCGTGAACATGGTGCGTCAACTCGAATGTCAGCAGGGGAGGGGATTTTTTTAAGGAGTCAAGGGAACGAAAACGAGAAAAAGAAAGAATGAAAGAGCAATGAAGGAAGGCGAGCAGGAGAAGGAGTGTAAAGGGTGCGTGAGACTGGTTTAGAGAGAAAGAGAGAAGAGAACCGAAATTCGGAGAGAGAGAGAGAGAGAGAGAGAGAGAGTAATGGATAAGACACAGAGACAGAGATATAAAATAATAAATGAGGCAAAGAGCTAGAAAGAAAGAGATGAAAACCGGAACAAGAGAGAGAGAGAGAGAGAAAGAGAGAGTAATCGATGAAACCAGGACCCAAAGAGAGAAGGAGGGACTGAAAATAATAACTGAAACCTATATATATATATAGCGAGAGAGAGAGAAAGCGTGAGAGTGATAAAACAAGATCCAGAGAGAGAGAGAGAGAGAAAGCGTGAGAGAGATGAAACAAGATCCAGAGAGAGAGAGAGAGAGTGAGAGAAAGTAATCGATGAGACCAGGAACCAGAAAGAGAGAGAGAGAGAGATAGAGGGAGGGAGGTGAATAATGGCTTAAACCAAGAACCACACACACACATATATATATATATATATAGAGAGAGAGAGAGATGAGACCAAGACTCCAAGAGAGAGAGCGAGAGAGTATTCGATGAGACCGGGACCCAGAGAGAGAAAGAGAAATAGATAAAATAATGGATGAGATCGGGAACCAGAAAGAGAGAGAGAGAGAGAGAGAGAGAGAGAGAGAGAGAGAGTGTGTGTGGCATAAAGTAAAGGATGAGGCAAGGAACCAAAGATAAATAGAGAGTGGGGGAGTAATGAATGAGACCAGGAATGAGAGAGAGAGAGAAACAAAACCGTATTCATTGTCTGCATGAATAACTGAAACATTTCTGCCTTTTGGGAAAAATTGATAAACTATTTTTATCTGGATTTTATTTTTGACAAAAAATATTTTTCAGCAAGGTTTGATATTCACTCTGTCGCCTGGGCACTAGAAATCAAAAAGAAAGAAATTGTCACAGAATTTGAGAGAAAATGACCACAGCTTTTTTTTTTTAATCATATCACCCCGAGCAAGGCGGTAACGCCACTGATGTGCAGGGGGCTACGTAAGAGTGAAAAGATTGGAAAAGAGAAAGCCGGAAACCACATCCTAAACAGGGAACAAGAGATGAGCCTCTTTACCCGTTCAATAGACGTGGGTGGAGTGTGAACCGGGCGATAGTTGAGTCTATCTACTCCCATTGAGAAAAAAAGAGTAAAAGATTGGAAAAGTTAGTAAAAGATTGGAAAAGAGAAAGCCGGAAACCACATCTTAAACAGGGAACAAGAGATGAGCCTCTTTACCCGTTCAATAGACGTGGGTGGAGTGTGAACCGGGCGATAGTTTAGTCTATCTATAAAATTTCATTCACATGAAATGCACATGAAAATCAGGAAGATCGTGATTGACAGTGATAAAAAAATTAAAGTAGGTTATAGAGATATTATATGCATGTTTCTAAAAGCAACAAACCAAATCGAACCGTGAACATAAATTTAGTGATTGATACCCGGTGCCTTTTTCTCAAAAGTAAAAATAGTGTTTCATGAAGAAAGTAAAAAAAAAAACAATGGTTTTTATTTCTTAACTGATATAAAAAATGCTAGCAATATTTATTGTTGGCGGACACAATCTTAACAACACAAAAATAAAGTAGGCGAATTTCTGCGTAAGTTAGTAAATAAAAAACGAAAAGAAAAAACTAATTATTTCAAAAAGAAAGTATGTACAGTTGAAAGCAAAAGAAAAGGTTCAAAAGGCAAAGTCCAAATTGGAGATTCTTCTTTAAGTGTGGTGTCTCCTCAAGACGTAGGCGATCATAGCTCTCCACAACTTAATGAACTTTGACTTTCTCTTATGCCCCACAATCCATTTACTCAAGCTCACTAAGTTATGCATTGGTTTCCTCTGCCCTTCTTTCTCTTTATCTGCCCTGTGAGTATCAAGTTTTCTATGCCTTCCTTCCTCGTTATGTTCCCCAGAAACCTGACATCTGTATCTTCTTGATAGTAAATATTAGTTTCCATTTTGTCCCAAGCTTCGTCGCTGCTTATATACGAAGCTCAAACAAACAGACGAGTTTAAATATCTGGGAAGTGTTTTAAAAGAAGACAAAAAATGCGACAACGAAATCCGATGCGCATTGAAATAGTGAAAAACGCCTTCCAAAAGTTAAGCAAAGTAATACGAAATATGAAATTTTTCCTTAGAAATAAAGAAGAATACTGAACAGTTACATGATATCAAATCTCGTATATATTACTGAATGCGGGACAATATCCTCATTGATAAAGAAGAGACATGAGGTATCAAAAATGTGATTCTAAAGAGGATGTTAGGAATATCATTGACGGAATATGAGTAACGAGGAAGTTTTACGAAAAATTGAAACAAAAAAGACACTTATGATTAGAATAAAAAAGAGACAACTGAAATTTCCAGGACATATGAGGAAAGCGTGTTTGGAGAATCTCATACTCACAGGACATATTAAAGGCAAGAGCGTCAAGGGAAAGCCGCGAGACCATCTTGTGTAAATGGATGTCAGAACAAGGATTGGCAAAGATAGCAAAAAGACAAACCCGGTGACCAGTACGCTTAAACTCCCCTTCAAGATTGTTATGACTTAATTGATAGCACAACCAACAATGACTTCCGAGCAGTTTTGCTTACCCACTTTCATTGCAAAAACCTTGTGTCTTTCCGGGGAATGATTTTCAGAAGTACAAAGAAAAAAATATTGTAAAGTGTCATGATCGTACATGTCCTGATGGGACACAGTACATTCTAAAAGATTTTAAAAATTTTATTTTCAGTAAAATAATATACTACACTGACCAGATCGATGAAGGATGTTTCATTCTAGAAAAAAAATCGTAAGTCAATCATTTTAATTTAATTTATATCTACAAAGAATAGAGTCTTTAGCCATGTAAAGGATCACGTAATATAAAATTCGCTATATATTCGTTTATGACTAGCTTGTTAACCATTGCTTCAAAGTGGAACACTTTAAGCTTAGCTATGTAAGGCACAAGGCTACAGATTTGGGACACCTATTAAATATCGAACTTGAAACAGTCTTTTTATTAAAAAAGAAAATAGGTTATATTTGCTGGGTGCCTAAACTAGGATTTTTATTAAAGGGTGATTTTACTAAAAAGAATACTAGGAAACAAAGGCGTGTTGGGTTTTTCTTTTCTTTTTTTTTTTTTCTGCGGGGTTCCACATGACATGGAGATTTCCTTCCAAAGAGGCCTCCCCAAGGCTGGCAAGGATAAAAAAAAAGAAACACTGGCGTGGATGTGTGTATTTTCTGGGATGAGTCATTCTTGTATGCAATATTAAACGAGATGCGACGACGGAAACTGCGTTGCGATTCAATAGGAAGGTAATCCATCTCCACTGACCTGGGTCATGCGCCCTTAACCTTAGTCAGAAAAATCAGGTTGACAGCCGAATCCAAAAATAAACAATCAAAAAATGAAATATAATAAAAATAAAAAGAATATTTTTTTATGTGTATAAATATATAATTTAAAACGCAGCAAAACATGAATATTTTGAAGAACAAGATATATACATCTTGTTTCCATAAAGGTTTTATTTATTCTTTTCAGTTGTTATGTGCACGTAGATACAGTAGTAGGAATTTACCTTCGCGTTTTCTTTTTTTAATGTGACGCATGCAAACGTCTATAATTGTTCTTTGACACTTTACCGATAATTTGTGTGTGTGTGTGTGTGTGTGTGTGTGTGATTACATTTTAAATTTGGTGGATACACGTGTTTGAGTCAGAATAGCACTCTTTAATCATTTCAATAGTGAAATACGCATTGGTGAAACGAAAATCTTAAAAAACGAAATTGACATTTGCAACATAATCTTTTGAACTTGCCTTGACCCGACCAGAAATCGTTAATCGATTCATAACATAAGAAATTAAAAATTAAATTTTAATTTTTAAAAATTGTTTGATCATATCCTCAGATTTTGAAAACAGCGTCGGACCACAAAAATTTTTAGCACAAAAACATAAATAAATATAAAAACTAGCAAATTTTATTTTAAAAAATATATAAAAATTAATCAGTTACTGAAGATGAGAAAATAAGTCTTTATTTTAATATTTCAAGCTGTTGCGGGTCGGATAAAATCTGGACGCAACCTGCAGACCATAGTTTGTACATTACTATTCTACAGCTTGCCCCATTTCAGAGACCTTCTAGTCGATTTGAAATTCCAACAAACCATTATTACTGCAAATTTATTTTCAGAATAAGCAATGTTATTTTCTTTTAAATATACTTTCGTTCAGTCTCTAGGTACAAAGACAGGTTTTGTTTTATGTCTGGGTTCCATTAAAGTCCTTCCCGGTGGTCATATTTATCTGTTTAAAATCGTGTTGCTTAACCAAAGAAAAACTTTTCTTTTTAATATGTGTGAATATAATACTATGATTGGGAGTATAAACCATTACTTTGTTTTAAACAAACTGATAATTTTATTTTCGTACGCGATAAACGGTGCAGGTATTGGCGATTTTTTCAAAGCTCGTTCAACACCATTTCGGTTTTGCAAAAGAACTCAAACCAGTACAGGGGCTTTTTTTTTTTTAAATTCTCTATTTGAAAAAGGCATCTAGCGAAGAATCAAGTACCATTAATTCATATGGAAAAAGAGTTGGTGAGTGATTAAAATATTAGCATTGCGATCCAGGTTCAAACCTCGCAATAGTCGATTTTTTAAGAATTAACGATTCTATTTGCGGTACAGTTGGGATATGCCTGAAAACAAACGCCCTCCAAGCCTAGCATAAAATTGGGTTGGGAGACTGCTCAGAAATCTTAAAGAGTACGAAGTCTTAAAGACTGAACAAGAGTTTAAGCGTACTGGCCTTGGATGTAATTTTGATCACGCATGAAGGTGCATTATCATGGAAGATCTGTATAGTTTCAGAATAAACCACGACAACATAATTATTGAAAACAATTATAAGGCACTGTTAAAGAGCAAACATGCGGTAAGAGCTTTCATAACTGGTAAAGAGAATGAAAAGAGCCGACGCTGCCTCGCTATTGTCTCTTTTTCCATGAGCCTGACAATATATATATATATATATATTTAAGCTCTCACTCCCTGATTGAGCACACTGGAAGAATGGTAGACTTTGTAAAGACAGTAGCTACACTAACATCAACGCACCGCTCATTCAGTAATGAAGTAGAGCACTCTGGCTACTGGCGTAGGATACATCATACGCTGAAAGTCTGCTTCCTTCTACCGAGCGCCCATAGCTCAAAGGTAGAATCGCCGACTGACGCCAATTCGGTCGGATTTCAATCCTGGGTTAAAAGCAATCGGATGTCTAACCGTACTGATGAGTTGTGATACAGCGAAACAGATCTGTCTACGGATATATATATATATATATATATATATATATATATATATATATATATAAATATATATTCTATGATGACTCTATATATATATATATATATATAATGGCTGGCAACTCGTATTAGAGAATACCCGTCTACCATGTCGAATAGCTAATCCCCATTGTAGACCCCTGCACAGGCACACTTGTTTTGCTTCAACACCCACAGGGCTCAACTTTATATATATTGCATCTATGCTGAGCGGACCTTCATTACAGTTTCTGGGAGAGAGTGCGTTATCTAGCGTGAAAAACAGTCTGAACAAGGCCAGGACGCTCAAACCCCCGGTCAGGATGACTTGAAACTTCGAGCTACCACAACCATCGACGACTCCTCATGAAGAGCCGTCTACCCTATTTCATTTACAAAGCTTGGGTAAACCCCTGGTATGGTTTCCAGGCTCTTTTCAAAGGTACCACATGCTGGGAACGCCCCCTCCACACCGATAACATCAAGAAGTTTCCTTCCTGACAAATCGATCTTGGTAAGATTCAAACCCGGAAGCGTGGGTTCTAACCACTCGGCCACGCGCCTATATATATATATATATATATATATATATATATATATAAATAAACTGTAATTTTGTTATTACAATGGTTTATAAAAGTATTATATTACTACACAACAAGTTTCATGTTTCAGAGCAATACTCTTCTTCTTCAGGTAATATATTAAAATAAATGGGGAAAATGATTTATTTTGAAAGTATAAGTTAATAGGCTCTACTCTGTATCAAACACTCTTTATAAAATAAATGCCTGAACAGTGGGTTTTAATCCACGTGTTCTTTCCATTTCTTATATATATATATATATATATATATATATATATAACGGGCTTTATTATAATAGAAAAGATGATGGATGCAGTTGAAATAAATATGACTAATGTGATTCACGGTATGTCTCGTCAATGTAGATTTGTAACATTTTGATCCCCAATACCAAAATCATATCATTGTTTAACATGTTCTGTCCAAAGACAAGAACACATATTTATGAAACCTATATTACCCTGGTACATGTCCAAAAGTTTCGAAAAGTCGGTGAGGATCGAACGTTTTCTTCTTGTTTCAGGCTAATGACGAACAATGTAGTAACGCTAGTGCTATAATTGCAGGAAGGTCTCTGATAACAGTCGCCGAGGTAGTAAACTTTGTAAAATCTCTGAAGTAACCGTAACTGTAGACGGGGAAAAAATAACGTCTTATAGAGAAGCATAATTTTTTTTTTTCATCTATTTCCTTTTCATCAAATTGCTGGGCTGACAAAGGCCCAATTGTGCGGAGAGAACATTTCGCAAAAGAACTGAATCAATGAATTTGGTGTTATATGTTTTAAGTGTTACTTTGGAGTAAGTTCTGAAAACGTGTATTTGCTCTTCAGAAAAAGAAACAAGTGGGCGGAATCGGCCCAACTCAGAGACCGAGCAGCAAGAAAAAAGGAAAATGTTAATATATATATATATATATATATATATATATATATATATATATATATATATATATATATATATTAACACTGATCTAGCTAGAGTATGTAAATAAATGTATTTATTAACAGAACCAATACTTATTACATATAGAAAAATTCAATTTTTTTCCAAAATTGGAAGGCTATTTCGACGAGTAAATTTAACACCTGCCTCCTCAGCAAGAAAAAAAAAACATAGAAAAATAAATTTATTTTTCCATAACGTTTTATTCTCACTGAGGAGAAGAGTGTTAAATTTACTCGTCGAAATTTGCGAAAATTTGAATTTTTTATATATATATTTACTATAGTCATCCGCATACAGATCTGTTTCGCTGTATTACAGCTCAACAGTACGGCTTAAACACCGGTCGCTTCCTAACCCAGGATTGAAACCCGACCGAATTGGCGTCAGTCGGCGATTCTACCCCTAGGCCACGAGCGTCCAGTAGAAGGCAGGCAGGCTTTTTAGCGCGTATAAACACGCCCAATAGCTAGCGTGCTCCAATTCATAATCGAATGAGCGGTGCGTAAATGCCGGAGTAGCTACTGTTTACAAAGACTACCATTATATATATATATATATATATATATCCGAGTGAGTATAGAATGGGGAGAAATAAAATGAAATTTTTTTTTCCGTCCAAAACATTAATTTAAAACAGTGCTCGATATATGGTGTATAGAGCAGTGAATATTTATTATAAATTATGTTTTAGAAGATATACATAATTTCTTCTATATATGTCCTCTTCCCTACAATCATATGGGTGTTTCAGTGTTTGGATTTAAACACTTCCTCAGGGGAAATAAAGGTTAGAAATCCTAACTTAAAGATATACCCAACCGATAAAAAGATAAAACATACATTCCAACAGATCATACCATTAATCAACAATTTCACACTTACACACCAAATTCCTTAAAAATCTAACGTTCAAAACGAGACATTCACTTAATTACCAATAACTCCAACCAACCCCCACGACAACAACAAACCAAATATAAACAGAGAATGATTCCAAACATTTATATATATATATATATATAGAGAGAGAGAGAGAGCGTGGCTGAGTGGTTAGAACGTTCACTTTCTGACCATGAAGCCTGGGTTCAAAACTCATAATGGTCGATTTGTCAGGAAGCTGGCTTCTTGATATTATCGATCTGTAGGAGGTGATTCCAGTGAGTGACACCTTTGAAAAGTACCTGAAAATCATACCACGTATTGACCCAAGTCTTGTGACTGAAAATTTGGTGGACGATTCTCTTTAAGGAGCCATCGATGCAAACAACCAGGGAGCCAGATTTGCAGAATGAGGTGGATGCGGAAGCAATTTGAAGTGTAATTCATGTGGTTTTGCCATCGTTACGATCGACTTGTGATACAGTGCATTGTCTTGGTGAAAGATCACTTATTTCTTCTTTATTTCTGGCCATTTTTTTTTTTTTTTGTTATGTCTCCCTTCAAACGAACCAATAACGCTATATAATATTCGCTATTGATGGTTCTTCTTTTCTCAAGGTAATCGATGAACAAAATACCTTGCGCATCGCAAAATACGGAGGCCAAACCTTGCCTGCTGATTTTTGCGTCTTTGGTCACTTTGGACGGCTTTCACCTGCTGCTCTCTACTCAGTTGACTGCCGATTTGAACCCGAAGTGAAATGGTGGATCTATGTTTCATCTATTGTCACATATTTACGCAAAAATCCTTCTTGTTTCATTGAAACAGTTGTAAACAACGCCCTGCATCGTCTACACTTTGTTGTTATTTTTAATCGACTGTGAGCAAACGCGGCACGCATATTGAACACAACTTTCTGCTTGACACATGTTCATGCAAAATGGTGAATGCACTGCCTTCTGATATTTTCAACTCCTCTGCTATCTCCCGCAACTTCAATTTACAATCTGCCATTTTCCAAACAGGGTCAACATACTGGTAATGGCTAAACATATAGTCGAAATTGTTCGTACATACATTCCAGCAATTTCTAGATAATTAATGTCTAGTAAATAAAAAACAAAGACCACAAAAAAGTTAAAAAATAAAAACTTAACCATACTACCTTGTCAGTCGTTTATATAGAAACTTGCATAAAAGAGAGCTTGCTGCCCCAAATACACAATCAGAGAGAGTGGAAAATGACTGAGAAGAGAGTGAAAGATAAAAAGTTAGGTGAGAAGGAAGATGGCCAGTTGAAGAGAAGTTAATGAATAAGAATGTATAGAGGTGTTCTGGTAAATCTGAAGGTCATCTAAGAGTGATAACAGGATGTTAAGGATGAGCGGCATTGTAAGATAGAACAAAACGTTAAGAAGCAAAAAAAAAAATTTCGTAAAATACTTTTACTGCTTATCATAGAGAAGACTTGGCCTGTGTGAAACGAAAGATTGTTTGGAAGTAAAATGGCTGGATAGAAATATAAAAGAGAAAAAGAAATTTAGAATTTAAATTTAAGAAATGAAAAGAAGTAATAAATGGAGAAACGATTGACCTGTTTTATCAGTGGTTGAGTATTTTTAGCAATTTAAGCGACCAATTTAATTTTCATTGGTGCTTCAATGGCGGCCAATATTATCGTCTGCCTTAGAGAATTAGGAAAAAGACGAAGGATTTAATAAACCCGTGATAAGAGATAAAGAATGACTTCGTGCTGAAAGATGACAAACCATTCACAAAATTAATGCTATAAGAATAAAGAATATATATATATATATATATAATGAATGAGAGGAAAGAACATCTATTCACTTGAGACCCTGAGTATCATATTACGGGAGGATAAGCATATATATATATATATATATATATCAAAACGTCAGATATATACACACACGCACACAAACACATATATATATATATATATATATGTATGTGTGTGTGTGTGTATATATATATATATATGTATGTGTGTGTATATATATATATATATATATGTGTGTGTGTGTGTATATATATATATATATATATATGTGTGTGTGTGTGTGTATATATATATGTGTATGTGTGTGTGTGTGTGTATATATATATATGTGTGTGTGTGTGTGTGTGTATATATATATATATATATATATATATATATAGGTTATGATTCTGAAAAAAAAAAGCGGCTTGAAGGTAAATCTAAAGGGATCCTATTAATATTAACACCAGAGGACTCGATTAATTTACAAAGCCAGTATTTATTACATATAAAATATTCAATTTTTTCCAAATTTGGAAGGCCCTTTCCACGAGTAATGATATCACCTGTCTTCCCGACAAAAAAAAAAAAAAAAAAAACATTATGGAATAATAAATTTATTTTTCCATAATGTTCTGTTCTCACTGGGGAAGCGTGTGTTAAATTTACAGGTCGAAAATTCCTTCCAATTTTTAAATATTTAAATTTTTTCATATGTAATATAAAATACAAAAACGTATATATCTAAAAATCTTAGAAAGCCTTTATTTTCAATCTTACATCTAGATTTTACCGTGTACAAAGACTTAATAATAACCGGGCATATGTAAGCTTCAGCGATAGTTAGGTGTAAATGAGAGGGAGAAGATTGATAACATTCTTGCCTATCCATACCTTCCTAAAATTCAGGGCCTGCCATATGAAAAGAAACAATTTATATAAAATACCCAAAATGAAAAGTTTAGAGTAGAACAAGTGGTCGACGAGGGGGGTCGATGGCGAGCGTTTGACCTGCGTGGAACATCCTGTCTTTAAGTTCATTTCGTACTTTACCCAAACCCACACGCGTACTTTCTGTTCAAAGAAGCTCGATTCTCAAATCTTTTAGCGCACATTAATACATACATACACACACACACACACACATATATATATATATATATATATATGTATGTATATGTTTATGTTTGTGTGTGTTTCCTGCTGAAAAGTTCTCGTCTTAATAACATCCTAAATTTCAAAAAGTAAGAAAATTTACAGACTTTAATCCATACCAAAATCTTTTAAGCAGGTCTTATAACCCGCCCCACACACATATATAAGAATGTATTTTTTTAATCTGACATACTTTTATTTTATTCCTCGAATATTCAGGCAGGCAGAAGGAAATAAATAAATATAACTGTTTAATAAATAAACAAAGCGTCTACTCAAAAATCAGTACCCACTGAATATAAAGTTTAAGTTATATATATATATATAATATATATATATATATATATATATATATATATATTCTGCCTTCTTCCACCGAACACCCATAGCCCAGAGTTAGAGTCTCTGACTGACGGCAATTCGACCGGGTTTCAATCCTGGTTTAAAAAGCAATCGGAGTCTAACCATACTGATGAGCTGTGATACAGCGAAACAGATCTGTCTGCGGATGACTATATATATATATATATATATATATAATAGGTGAGACAGAGAGAGAGAGAGAAAGTGTTGTTTATTTAGGCAGTAATCACTCTTTAATATATGTCCCGTTGAACAAGCCTTAGAATTAATTTATTATGTTTTCCGTTTATAGTTATATGTCTTCTTTTCAGGACTTAAAGCATGGCTGTTAGTCGAAAGCGCTCTGAGCCAACAAACTTTTGAATAACGTTTATATTCATTAAGTCTAATAAAGTAGGCACTTGGACGTATTGTTATATACGTACCTATGAACATTAATAGGCATGTCCCAATCCTCATAAATACGTTAGGCACGATTGTGAGGAGGGTTATATTGCCGTCTAGCTATTAACTTCGCTCAGACGCAACTCTGACATTGTCGGACTCTCTGCCTTCGGGCACTCTCTGCCTTCGGGCAGAGAGGAACCCAGACAAGGGTCAGCCGAAGGGTAGAGTCTCAACTGGGGTAAAGTAGCCATTCTATTTTTGCCAGTGCTAAATGGCTCGGATTATTCACATTAAAAAAGGCCTTGGGCAACATTTTTTCTAATGTTGGTGAGTAGCTAAATACGTATATTGCTGTCTAGCAGGTCACCACTAGCAGTGCTTATCTACTTTATGCAGCTGGCGAGTATTGTATTTTGTTGATGTTATAAAAATTACTTTTTTCATTTTCCAACCTCTCTTTTGGTTATTTCTCATTCAGTGACCTTTTTAGGCTACAACACACATGAAGAATCCTAAACAAAATACCTTCTCTGCTTTGTCTAATAAAAAAGAAATATATAAAAACTTAATGATAATACTTTGTCATTTTTAATGAAACCTTAATTTATATATATATATATATAAGAGAGAGAGAGAGAGAGAGAATAAAGCTAAGCAAGAGCCAACAAACCTACCTACGTTTCACCCTACGGCTCGTCAGGGTAAGGTGGCTCTAGAAATGTCGATGTGGGATGGGGATATCCTTTAGTGAGCATCCTATATCAACACGCTCCATGTTAAACAGGCTGTAAAAGTGCTATATAGTGTAACCTCGAAAGAATAAATCTAACTAATCTCTTTCTTTGTTGCTCTACTATTGTATTGAGCCCTTTAGTGTTAGGGTTTTCGTCCCGGGGTTTTTTTCTTTCCTACGAGTATTTGATGTATGCTCATGTACTCCGTTTGTTTCTTTTATTTCCCCTTCTTTCCCCTCCGAGTTTGTTCTCGGTGGGTTTTTCGAGACGAACTAAAATATAGTATAACAATTATTATTATTATTATTAGTAGTAGTAGTATAATTATAATAATAATGGCGTTAAAGGCAAGAAATTTTTACTATAGGCCATGATAAATGTTAGAACAAAAAAAAAATCAGTCGACTGGTTTCGGCCCCTCTCGTCAGAAATGTAAACGGGGAAACAAATTATGAGAAGAAAGTCTGTCGCGTATGACGTGGACAGGAAAAATAAAAGTTATAACATCTAAAAATGCTAGAGACACAACAAAGCAAGTCCAAGCAAACAGTCTCTTTGTTTACAAAGAGAGGCTCGCCTAGACCAGGTAAACATTTTTTTTTGCCTTTAACGCCATAATACGTTTTTGTACCGTCAACATACATATATATATATATATATATAATGTGATCAAGTGAAAATTGTTCCATGATGAGTCTGGACAGCTGTCTGTTCCAAGCCAAACTAATCATGGACTTCCATAGGGTCAGAAGAGATAAGAGCAAAAGCAAAAATATCTGTCAACACCAATGATTCCATCGGCTTCCTTTTCTTTTACAACTTGTCTTCTTAACATCGACTCCCTTCCTTCCTGCAAACATCAGAAAATCCGACACTCATTTCTAACACGACCACCCAATATGGCTCCACGGAAGCTAAAGTGATCTACAAACTACCTTTTCCTTTCTCTCCCCGGGCTGATCAGTCCTGTAAAACAAACAGTAAGCACCCCAAAACAAGATGTGCTTAAACTCATTTTTTTTATACGGTATGATATTGAAAACAATATCGATGTATAAATATTTACTGCCAACAAATATTCTTGCGTCATATTAAAATATCGTTATTAGTTTAAATAAGTCTGCATTAAATATCAATTTAAATAACAAAATAACATAAAATGATAGCAATACCGGATGTTGTAATGGATAACTTCTAGGAACTGTTAATCGGAGAACTGAGTTCTAATTCCATTCGGGTTCGTTATATTCAATTACCTGCCGGAGAGAAATACGAGTCCAATTTCTTCTCCTCCTAGCAATGAATTAATTAGTAAAACTAGTATCATTAAATCCTTATTGTCTTCCAAAAAATTCTTAAAATCTAAATATATATTATAGGACTAAAGTGAATAAGTTAATTCACTAATGCAGATTTGGTTGAAATCAAATCTATTTTTCTGATCCAACAGTTAAATTAACGAAACATGTAAAAATAAGAGTTTATCAAATCGATTTCTACATTTACTTTTTCCATATATAGCTATTATTTTATTCCTAAACAAAAATGAATAACTGAATGAAAGAACAGAAATTGTGACTAAATGTAACCATACCATAAAATACCTATTAGGATCATACAGCCATGGATGAAAACATACTTTCTTCTCATTCTGAAAATTGTGCGTTCAAAAAATCCAGTTACGTGAACGTTAAAAAAAAAAAAAACACGTTTCATGAGCATTCTTAAAAAAAACCTGTAAAATCAGTTATTGCATATCGTCTGAAGACACCATATTGTAGAAACCTATGTCGCGTATTAACTCGTTTACAAACAGAGAATATATATATAGTCAACAGCCAGCGGCATCAATGTCTACTTTTATATTTACAGACTCTCTATCTCTGATATAGGACACTGTAATTCATAAATATAATATACTTTATGGGAAAAGGATATATATATATATATATATATATATATATATATATATAATTTTTTTATATATCAAGAACAGTTTTGGGGGAAGGTGTGTGACAAAACGAAAAATGTTTTAGGACAAAATTTATGTTTAAGTTGATACTACTAAGCAGGCGTACAAACGCAACTGAGACGCTGAGAATGCTAAATTTAAAATAATTCCTTAACATGTGTTTTGGGTAAAAAAAAAAAAAAAAAAAAATAGCGGATTACATACACACACGGATGTTACCACGAAACTTGGAAGTCGAGAACTGGTATGAAAAAAAATAATATCAAGATTTTATTTTAAATGGAGCACTACTGAAAAACTGCTGCTTTGATAATATTAAAATGGCATGAAGGTAAAATCCCAAAACAGATCCTATTAATGTTAATTTCATTAATATTAAAATATTCCTGATAGAGGGGTCTATGTAAATAGTATTATCTATTTACAAAGCCAAATGTGTATATTTCCAAATAAAACTCCGAAAATTATATATCGTTTGGCCATTTCAGAAAGGAAAGGTCTCGTTTCTTCAGCGATAAAAGTCATTAAATTTGTCGTTGAATAAACGAGATTTTTCGTCGCTGAAATGGCCATATATCATGTCCAAAAATTACATGATGTATGGCCATTTCAGCGACGAAAAATCTCGTTAATATATATATATATATATATATATATATATATATATATATATGAATGATAAAATAAGGAACAAATAGAAAACGTATATCAATCTAAAACCAGTTGGGCTCGTCCGGGAATTGAACCCGGGACCTCTCGCACCCGAAGCGAGAATCACGTGGTGGTCCAGTGGATATCGTCTCAGAACAAGAAATCGGAGAGCCGAGTTCGATTCCAGTTGAATTCATTGCATTCACTTACGCGCAAATACCCTTGGGAAAAGTATTAATCCGTCTCTTCCTTCCAGTTATGGGTTAAATAACAGGGCAGATTGTGTTTCTTTAGCCTTGGTCGGCAACCATTCTACCGCAGAAAGCAATGGCAACCTACTGCGGGATAATCTTCTGCCCAGTCAGTCATGTCTCTTTCGAGACATGATCGCCCAAGCGTCTATCACGTATGGCACTTAACTGACTGATATCAATCTAACATGTTATACTTTTATTAAAACGTCGTCAGAGATTGAGTGAAAGCAGACAAAAAGACAGAAACTCTGGTATTTTCAATTTTGTTTGATGAATATAACTACTGATATCAGATTGACCAAGAAGATAAATAAATAAAAATCAACTGAAAAAAAAATAAAGAGGTGTGGAATCATAGCGACTTTTTCGCGGCACGTGGAGAGCGTACTGTCACTATAAAACGTGGCACGGGGCAACGCTGTCACTTGATTAACACCCGGCCTCAGGGTCTGAGTCAAACACGTTAGCCAGTGCAGACACGTTTGGTAGTAGATTTCACTAATCGTATTGTGGATAAACAAGTGTGAGGGTCAAAAAAAAAAAAAATTCGTGGTGGGTTAAAAGGATGGTGGTGGTGTAAATAGAGAGAAAGAGAGCAAAAGATTAAGACAAAGGAGATAATCCCTTGAGCTTTGAACGTCTCTTCTTTCTTCTAACCCGGCTGATGACAAGCAGTAGTAACGTAAATAATGAAAACGAAAATAAAAAAAATAAAAAAACAGTGGATGAAATGGTCGCAATAAAAACAATTTTGAGGTACAATTTAGACAAAACGATGAACGAATCGAAAAACGGACATAGGGATGAGATAGATAGATAGATAGATAGATAGATAGATAGATAGATAGATAGATAGATAGATAGAAAGAAAGAAAGAAAGAAAGAAAGAAAGAAACTATCTAACACACAAGAATAAAGAAACAGACTGAAATGGAAAGATACAAAATTTTACTTATATATATATATATGTGTGCGTTTTGGTGCTCGGGTTGCCGAGTTCGAATACCAGTTGAATTCTTTGCATTCATTTACGCAAAAATACCATTGGGAAAGGCATTAATCCCTATCTTCCCTCCAGTTATGAGTTAAATAATAGGACAGATTGGGTTCTATGACCTTGGTTGGCAACCAGTCTACTGCTGGATAATCTTCTGCCCACAGTCAATCATGTCTCTTTCGAGGTATGATCGCCAAAAGCGTGTATAACGGATGACACTTAACTGACTGACTGATATATATATATAGCAGTTACACATGACGTCATACCAGACCATTTCAAACGTTCATCTTCCCAAACTGGAATTCTAGCACCCGCAAAGACACTACATCGGTTCTTGATAATGACAGTTAAATTGGGAACTACTTGAACAAAAATGGCAAACTACAAAATTCGGATAGTTTATCCTCAACTTCGGACAGAATATTCAACACATTATCCGAAAATTCTGAAAAATACAATAAATATTCAGCTTCTCAGACCAAAATTTTTCAAGTGACGGCTTGAATATGGATGACTATGGTCGGGTTTCAATCCTGGGTAAAAAGCAATCGGCTGTCTAACCGTACTGATGAGCTGTGATACAGCAAAACAAATCTGTCTGCTGATGACATATATATATATGTGTGTGTGTGTGTGCATAAATATTATCTTAAATAGATATAACAGCCTTACAAAGCTGTTTCAAGAATCTATGTTTACCTTCCCAGCTTATCCATATAATATATCCCTTAGCATAATCCTCTAACTTGAGCGGTCCCCAAACCTTTTACAGAGGAACCCTACTGGAAAAAAATAAATAAATAAATAAAAATAAATAAATAACATAATATTTTTCCCCGTATTGGAGTCGTTAACATCTGTTAGATTTGGAATTAGCCCACACTTAATAGATCTCTCTTTTTCTCTATTAGTACGTTTATCACTTTGTGCTACTAATTTTTTTGTGATGAGTAAAGATTTGTGAGATCAGTGCACTTTCAATGCATTGTGCCTTAGTGCATCTTTTTCTCTTCTATTCAAACTGGCATTAAGTTAAAACTCTGGTCAGTTGAATTCTCAGTCCATTTAAATGTGTATAATAAATCCAACGAATACTCATATTATTATTTTTTCCTTTTTTAGTTTTATGGATGTTTTGCCGATGTATGTCATTGACTATTCCGTCCTGAAATATGTCTGCCATTAAGAGGCAAAACGCGTTATCTGAATAGCTTTTCCCCTTTGTTGAGATATTATTCTATATTTTATAAACACCCATTCAGTTTAGACCAAAACTTAAGAGGGAAACCTTTTCTGCCTTGAAAATTAGCATTGGAAGTTCCGATGTTTCCTAGAGATCAGTCATCGTTGTGTTGTTGGTGTGGATTTTCAACGTTGACGCGCCTTTTTCTGTTCTTGCCCAACTAAAATTCTTTCGATACTGAAACTATATAACATTGTAGAAACTGATTTAAAAATACCTCAGTAACAATTTATCGTTGTCTGAATGGTATATCGGCTGAACTGTTCTGACAAAACAATATCAACCAAGATAAATCGTGGTTGCTATCTTCGATAAAGCATTGCTAATTATTATTAAATTTGTCTAGTGTTTCTTTCGTTGTAATTTGTGTTGCTTTTTATTGCAACTCGCAGGTCGTCATTCTGTGATCGACACTATGTAAAATTGATTTGAGGGTTATCCTTTATTCTTGATATAATCTGTAATCATGCAATGACAATCTGAGAATTGCCATAAAACGTAAATTAATTTAAAAGTAAAGTAAAAAAATGATTATGAATACCAATTTGATTTATGAATAGAATGAGGTTGACTTTCTCCTATAATTATCCGATATTTTTTTCATAGAGTACGCCTATCGAAATTGATAATCCATACATTGTTACAACACTTAGTTATTCCAAATTCTTTAATCAAGTTATCTTCGTTTTTATTGCCCCCTCCCTTAAAAATCTTCAGTTTATTGCAAAACATAAAAAAGCCAAAATAAAATGTTTGTTTTTTTATGTTGCCACGTCCGCACTAAAATAAATATCGTGAAAGAAAAAAAAAGCCTAACAATACAAGTGATATCTGAAGACAAGACGAGAAGCCAGAGGAAAAAATAAATATGGCGAAAGAAAGATGCTCAAAATGCGCACGCGCATCTCTGTTCAAGAAGCGCTGAATTGTTAGTGTCAAAATGAGTGTTTTAAAATGGCGTCGATGTCTCCACTTTCTGCCCGCAGGCCACAGATAACAAGAGGATAAGGACACAACACGACTGCTTGCCTATTACAATGTTATTCTTGCTGGCCTGACAGATGGCACACGCCACACGCGCCTTTATCTAGCCAACCACTTAAACAATACAAGATAGCAAAGAGGGGAGGTGCTAGTAATTGAATTGGGTTTGAGATAAAGTGATGGCCAAAAATGCTATGGGCGGACAAGAAGAAGCGAGTTTGAGGAGGGGTTAATGTCGGAGGGGAAATTACAAGGAAGGGGAGATAATTTTGATGCGATACGTAAGGAATTTTAATTTATTATATATAAATCGGAAGGGACCGTATTAAAAAAAAGGGTATTATTTTTCTTATAGACTCCTGTCACGATAATAGTTTTTTGCTAGCAGCTACCTGAATAGTTATGGGAGAGTGGTTTACTACTTGATAAGTAATTTTTGTCGTGACAGTGAAAAGGTATTATTTTTTTTATGTCTAGCCAGTCAAGGTAAGTATAAATCCCGCCCATAACCATATTTCTTACAAGCAAATTGACAAACCATATTTTTCGGTGTATAAGACGCACGTTTTTACTCAAGAATGTTATGCCAAAATCTGTTTGTATCCTATACAGAAAGTATGAATAATACACATAAACATATATATATATGGTTGTCCAGAAAGTACATACCTATTTTTAGTCGCTCATGTTCCAAAACGTTAGAACGCGTCAAATCGACAGATACAATATGCTTCAGTCAGTTAGTTAAGTACCATACGTGATACACGCTTGTGCGATCATGTCTCGAAAGAGACATGACTGACTGGGCAGAAGATTATCCCGCAGTAGGTTGCCATTGCTTGCTTTCTGCAGTAGACTGGTTGCCGACCAAGGCTATAGAACCCAATCTGTCCTGTTATTTAACCCATAACTGGAAGGAATAGACGGATTAATACCTTTCCCAAGGGTATTTGTGCGTAAGTGAATGCAATGAATTCGGCTGGAATTCGAACTCGGCTCCCCGATTTCTCGTTCCGAGCCGATATCCAATGCACCACAAAATGCTTACATTTCCAATTAGAACACAGCTTAAACTATCTCGTGAGAAAGAAAGTTTAAAATTACTTAATTCGTGTCAATTTTACATCCATATGAAAACGGAAGATCATAAGGTGTATTTAAGAAACATAAGAGCTCTTATTACCGTAAAGGCAAAAATGCCTCGCATGCATCAAAAAGAAAGCGAGAAGAAAGGACTAAGCATAAACTTCAAGAAAACTGAATGTATGGTCATCAACAAAAAGAAGACCCTAAAATGTCAATTCAGTCAGTTAAGTGCCATACGTGATACACGCTTGGGCGATTATGTCTCGAAAGAGACATGACTGACTGGGTAGAATATTATCCCGCAGTAGGTTGCCATTGCTTTCTGCGGTAGACTGGTTGCCGACCAAGGCTATAGAACCCAATCTGACCTGTTATTTAACCCATAACTGGAAGGAAGAGACGGATTAATACCTTTCCCAAGGGTATTTGCGCGTAAGTGAATGCAATGAATTCAGCTGGAATTCGAACTCGGCTCCCCGGTTTCTCGTCCCGAGCCGATATCCACTGTACCACAACGCACATCCAATGCCAATTACAGGTCGGAAAAACTAAAACAAAACAAGTAAAGAAATTTAACTACCTAGGAAGCGTTTTGACAGGGGATAGAAAGTGAAACACTGAAACCCGAAAATGCATTATCATGGCCAAAGATGCATTTTAAAAGCTAACCAAGGTAATAAAAGACAGGAAATTTTCATTGGAAACAAAGAAAAGACTGTTGGGTTGCTATGTGACATATGTCCTTCTGTATGGCAGCGAATGAAGAAGAGTGTCGAGGCAGCAGAAATGTGGTTTTACATAAAGATGCTGACGATACCATGGACTGAGCACGTGAGCAACAATGAAGTGTTGGAGCGGATGCAAACGAGAAATGAAAACACATATTTAACATCAGGAAGAGATAGCTGAGGTTCTTGGGATACGTAATGAGGAAGGAGGGTCTAGAAAATCTAATACTCACAGGTCGGATAGAAGGAAAGAGAGACAGGAAAAAGCAGCGTGAGGCATACTTGATAAGCTTGAGCAAATGGATGGCAAAGCGTGGTTTGGGAGAGATACCGAGAGAAAGTATATTGAGAGCGAGAAGAGATAGGGCCTAGGAGAAGTCCATAATCACCTACGTCCTGAGGGGCCATAAAACAAAAAAAGAAGAAGAAGAAGCTGTGTGCAGTGATGGTGCTTTAATTGACAGAACTCTACGGAAATTTTTTTTTTTAATCATATCGCCCCAAGCAAGGTGAAAACGCCACTGATGCGCAGGGGGCTACGTAAGAGTGAAAAGATTGGAAAAGAGAAAACCGGAAACCACAAACTAAACAGGAAACAAGGGATGAGCCTCTTCACCTGTTCAAGAGACGTGGGTGGAGTGTGAACCGGGTGATAGTTTAGTCTATCTACTCCAATTGAAAAAAAAAAAAGAAAAAAAAAAGAAAAGAGTGAAAAAAAACTCTGAAGATCCTTCCAGCCAACACTTCATCGGAGGTGCCGTTAGCAAAAAATATTGACAAAAGAAATAAGATCTTAAATTATGAAGACAGTCTGGAAAAGAAGGGCACAGTTAAACATACGATTGAAAAAAAATATTTGAAAAAAAATAATTTATGAATAAAATACAAAAGCCTTTAACTAAAATAAAATGGAAAAAGACTTATTCAAGTCCATAATGCAGAAAAGGGAAGGCAAAAGCCACTCTCTGATGAAGTGTTGGCCGAAATGATCCTCAGAGTTTTTGTTAAAAAATGTTTCCCTTTTTTTTTTTCAAAATTCTGTTTAAGTTCTGTGGTAACAAGTTTATATATATATTAGTTCATTCAGCAATGAATTAGTACACTCTCAGCTATTGGGCGTGTATAATGATTATATACGCGCTAAAAAGTCTGCCTTCAACCGAGCGCCCATAGCTCAGAGGTAGAATCATCGACTGACGCCAATTCGGTCGGATTTCAATCCTGGGTTAAAAGCAATCGGAGTCTAACCGTACTGATAAGCGGTGATACAGGGAAACAAATCTGTCTGCGGATGACTATATATATATATATAGTGATCCGCAGTATGTCAGTATGTCTCCGGAAAAAGCCAGTATGTCTCCGGAAAAAGCAAACGAGAACTAACAAAAGAATAGGATGCAGGCTGAAGAATATATCCGCACAAAAAAAGGGGGGTTGCGATCAAAGATGAAGAAACCTATCAAATTAACAATAAAAAACCAGAATAATAATAATTAAAATTATTCATATAAAATTTTCACATATAAGAAAAATCGCATTATGAATTCATATTATTTTGCAATCAAAACGACAACAACCATACTATTTACACTTTTTACATTATTCAAACGATTGTCATCTCCATTTCGCAATCTACCACTCTGGGCTAAATAAAGGGTTCAAAATTCAAAAAAATATTCTCTGAAGAAGGCCGAAGCATACAACAACCGAAACGTCGCGAATATGACAATAAAGAAGAAGGTAACAGTCCGAACAGTGTAAATAGTGTCAATAGTTACAATACCGAATCTCATAATTATAGACAAAGAGTCAGTTGGGCACCGTCTGTGAGAGAAAAAAGAAACACCATGACGCATTTCACGCCACCATATATATGGTGGCGTGAAATATAATATATATATATTACAAGTGATATTATTTATATTGCTAACCATCGGCGAATGTATTGAGTTTGATCCACATGGGTCACGTAGGTTTATGCTATTGTACTGTATCTAAATCAAGCAAAAACATCTGCGTGAAATTAGATTTCATATAGACTCTAGTGGATGTGCAATAGATATCGGCTCAGAATGGGAAATCAGAGAGACAAGTTCGAATTCTATTTATTGTATTCACTTACGCACAAATACTCTTGGGAAAGATATTAATCTCTTCTCCCCCCAGCTATGGGTTAAATAGTAGGACGTATTTAATTCTATAGCCTTGACTGGCATTTATTCTACCACAGAAAAAAATGGTCAAAGGCTTTGCTATCGGATGTAGTTTAACATTGAACACTGGTGGATGGTACGGAAAAGAATCATGGACTTAAAATGTAGATTTACGTGGTTTACATGTCGATAATTTCCATGCTCTACATCCAATGGTAAATAAAAAATAAGTGTTGGAGGTTCTGTTCTGTGCATGTCGCTGCGTGAATAATTCGTTTCTACGTAATAACAGTTTGGGATTAGCTTTGGTAAGAAAATTACATCAGTTTTTGCTTGATGAGATGAATAATTCTTGCTGAACATGTTATTTTTAAAAGGCGGTCCAATGAAAAAAAAAAGTGTAATATGTAAACATGTAACAAGAAAGAGGGCAATAAACTTGCAGTCAAAAAATTAAAATAAATAAATAAATAAATAGGAATAGAAAGATTTTTTTGTTATTTTAGAGCCAGAGGAATAACCTGCAAAAATGTTTGTGTCCGGAGAAAAATCCCAATAAACGTGATTCAATGTTGACGGTCATAGCTTTTAATGAATATTTATTAGGAACACAGGAACCACTTTTTTTTTCTTTTTTTTTTTTTTGCGTTTTTAGGCCTGATTTTCATGGCGTCCTCAGTGCCAACACCTACGACGCGCCCAAATGCCGTCGGCGCCACGAATCTTACCAGCTTAATCACAAACTGTTGTCCCAGGAGTGAAAGCTATTTTATTTTTATTTTTTATTTTTTTATTGTGATAACTGAGGATATAAAAGAACTTTTGTGAAAGCCAGTATGTCTCCGGAAAAAGCAAACGCGAACTAACAAAAGAATAGGATGCAGGCTGAAGAATATATCCGCCAAAAACAAAAAAAAGGGGGTTGCGATCAAAGATGAAGAAACCTATCAAATTAACAATAAAAAACCAGAATAATAATAATTAAAATTATTCATATAAAATTTTCACATATAAGAAAAATCGCATTATGAATTCATATTATTTTGCAATCAAAACAACAACAACCATACTATTTACACGTTTTACATTATTCAAACGATTGTCCTCATCTCCATTTCGTAATCTACCACTGTGGACTAAATAAAGGGTTCAAAATTCCAAAAAATATTATCTGAAGAAGGTCGAAGCATATAACAACCGAAACGTCGCGAATATGACAATAAAGAAGAAGGTAACAGTCCGAACAGTGTAAATAGTGTCAATAGTTACAATACCGAATCTCATAATTATAGACAAAGAGTCAGTTGGGCACCGTCTGTGATAGAAAAAAAAAACACCATGACGCATTTCACGCCACCAAAAAATTTGAAACGGCATAGTGTACTGTTTGGCATTCGCGCCGGAAGGTCCAATAAAACATTTCAGAATGTTTAGGTCTCAGTCTGAGGAGAGTTAAAAGGATTAGGCAAAAAAAAGAGTCTAATGGTGAGTATGAAGGTATTTGAAGTAATCACTAGTGATAACGACATTATGCCTCCATTCATATTAACGCAGAGCCTTCAGACTCAACACAGACTTACATTAAGTGCCGTGAGGTGTTAGTGCTGTCCTGTATTAAGAAGTTGCCTGTTGGAAAACCCTATAACTGGCGAATGGACTCTGCACCATGCCACACAAACAAAAAACCCAGTCATGGCTGTCAGACAATTTCTGCGACCACATCACCGCTTATATCTGGCCACCTAACTCACGACGGCAACCACCTTGATTATTATGTGTGGGGCACAGTTAAGCGACACACCATCTAAATTCTTTGTAGCAGCAAAGATTAACTGAAAGCGAAGATTATGGCAGCATTCACCAAATTAAAAAAAACGCCCAGAAGAGATGCAGGAGAAGCGGTTGCAGGCAATGGCGATTTTATTGAATAAATTCAATCTTTATTATTTTAAGATTTTTTTTTTAGTCATTTTCGTAAATATTTTTTTTTTTTTTTTTTTTAAATCAGATCACCCCAAGCAAGGCGAAAACGCCACTGATGCGCAGGGGGCTACGTAAGAGTGAAAAGATTGGAAAAGAGAAAACCGGAAACCACAAACTAAACAGGAAACAAGGGATGAGCCTCTTCACCTGTTCAATAGACGTGGGTGGAGTGTGAACCGGGCGATCTGTTAAAAGGAGTTATCAGTGTCAATTTTTGCGTAATTTAGACGACGATTTATCCGTCTCACTCTCTATATGGCCTAAAGATTGTGTTTAAGCATGAAACAGACTGTCGCCGACGGAGATTGACTACTTATTCATTTTCATATTGGGTGGGTATAGTGATAATATTATTTTTTTTTTTTAATCATATCACCACGAGCAAGGTAGTAACGCCACTGATTTGCAGGGGGCTACGTAAGAGTGAAAAGATTGGAAAAGAGAAAGCCGGAAACTACATCCTAAACAGGGAACAAAGGATGAGCCTCTTCACCTGTTCAATAGAAGTGGGTGGAGTGTGAACAGGGCGATAGTTTAGTCTATCTACTCGAATTACACGCTAAAATGTCTGCCTTCTTCTACCGTGCGCCCATAGCCTACCCAATGGTAGAATCGCCGACGCCACTTCGGTCGGGTTTCAATCCTGGGTTAAAAGCAATCGGAGTCAAACCGTACTGATGAGCTGTGATACAGCGAAACAGATGTCTCCGGATGACTATATAATCATTTCACCCCAAGTAAGACAGTTTTACTGACACTGGTGTGCAGTAGGTTACATAGGGGGAAGTGATGAGAAAGGGAGGCAGGTTATAGGGGATGTCAGGAAAAGAAGGATGAGAATACTTGTGTGGTGGGGGTGGAGTGGATGGAGAATAGAGCTTGAGAGAAAGGATGCGAGTCAGTGAAAAAAGAGATGACTATTGACCTTACATTTAAATTCCTGGATATTATAGCTGTCTCGGAAGCAAGTATACAGAAGGGAATTCCACAGGCGGGAAGGCCGAGAAAAGAAGCTACTAGAGTAGAAATTCGGGTTACATGTTATCGTAAAAGAGTGGAACCTAGTTGCTATTCTAATAGCTCGAGTACATTCATAAATAGTGGCCACCAGTGAGCTAAGTTAATTGAAGTAGAAGCCGTGAAAGTATTTGTAGAAGAGACACAGGGAGGCCACATCACGCCGGTGAGAGAGCGACTGCAGCTGAGCTGCCAAGTCGATATCGATTTTAATGAAAACTTCAGAACTTGTTCACAAATGAATGAAATTATTTTTTAAGTTATTATTTTTTTTAAATCTTGGCAAAAATATTTGTTTTTTTTACATCTGTTACCCACCTCTACGCAAATTCATGAAATTTTAAGAAATTATATTTTGTTGCGATAATTTATTTTATTAGTTTAACGCAAGGTTCATTGGGGAATGTAAATCATCTATTTTGTTTTAAATATTTTGTTTTCATTTCCCAAAAACTACTCTCAATATTAAAATAAAAAATGTAATAAAACTATAACATTATTCAATCTGATAACCTTTTAATTGCTTTAATAACTAATATACATTAAGGAATTATTCACAGAACCAGATAGTCGTCCATGGAATATTAAAAAAAAATAAAAATAAAAAAAAAAATAAATAAAACGGAAAAACGAGTGTCTTTTTGTTCATTTTCTCGTTTTGGCTTAGAGGTCAACAAAATTGTCTCTTTCCGTCGTTGCCTTCTGCCACCAAAATAAAACCAGCCGATCACAGAATTCCTGTGTTTTCCGTCTTGTAAGGCCCTTCAATTCAATGCGATGCAATATTGGCTAGACAATATTTTCTCGATGTTATTATATTGTTGGAACATGTATTTGGGTGAGGTATGTGGGATGAAGTACAATCAGAATTCCTCCTCCTAAGCCGAATCCAAAAGTTCAAACTACCCGCCCCAGTATGAGACATATTGAATGGCTGTATGAAGATTGTTTACCGTGTTAGTGTGGAAGTGAAACGGGCAGAGAAAAAGGGTGAGAGCGGAAAGAGAAGTGCCAAATAAATAAAGAGAAAGAAAGAAAAGCCCACAAAGATAAAGAAAGACAAAAGATAGACACAGAGTGAAAGAAAGAAGCAGACGAACAACAAGAACAACAGGAAAATCGTTTGAGAGACACTGGAGAAAAAAAGGAAAAGAAAGAAAGAAGAATAGTTTCATTGAGGCTGAAAATAAAAAAGGTTTGGAGGGAGTGAAAGAGAGAAAAAAAGTGATAACGAAAATCGAGAAGAAGGAAAAGGAGAGACATAAAAAGGAAAATGAGAGGTAAAGCTAGAACGAAAAAAGAAAAACGAGAGAGAGAAAGAACATGCATAAATATAGAAAAACGTAAGAGACTTGAAAGAAAATAAAAATTATGAAAAAAAAAGAAAGAAAATGGAAAAGAAAAGGAGGAAAAAGACGCCAGAGAAAGGAAACGAGACAAAGAAAAAGAAAACGTAAAAGAGAAAAAGCGAATGAGAAATACACGAGAAATTAAAAGAAAGAAAAATATGTAAGAGAGAAAGAGAAGCAGTAGAAAAGACATATGGCTGAGAAAAAGAAAGAGAGAGAGAATAGAAAGAAAGAAAATATGACAAAAGCTAAAAGAAAAGAGTATAAGAGAAATAGAAATAAAATAAAAAGAAACAGAGTAAAGTAAAGCGAATAAGAAAGAGAGAGTTAAGAATTAAAGATGAAAAAAGTGAGAGAGAAAGTCCAGTTTAAAAAAAGTAAAAAAAAGAAGAAACTACATATGTAAGATAGAAAAATAACGGTATGAAAAAAAAGACAAAGACAGAAAGGAAGAAAGAAAAAAAAAAGAAAGACAGACAGAAAGACAAAAAGAAAGAAAAGGCCAACCGAGAGAAAGTGAGCCATCCAACTAAATGAGGACAGAAAGAGTGTAGGAAACTGAAAGGTAAAGAGGGGAAAACAAGTAAGATTGAACTTTAATAGAGAGGAGGCTGGTGATATTCATGAAAAAAAAAGAAAAAAAGAAGGAGAAAAGTAAGAAAAAAGAGAAAGAGAGACATGCAAGAGAGAAGGAAAGAGAGAGAAACTAAAGTGCTGCCGGCCACGAGTTGCAATTCCGGACGAGACGAAATGAAATGGGTTGCTCCATTCCCCCTTTTTGATGGATCCTCTTGCAATATGGTAATAGGGATGATTCGATCTTCTTTACGACAATTGAATTGGATACTGCTATCGGAGGCGAGGAATAAGTTTTCTAATTTCCACGACGGAGCGCCCGTTGTGTGCGCCATTAATCCAACCCCTTATTATTCTTGGTCGTCGTCAGTCAATATTACCCAAACTCGAGCAGAGCGTTATTTCATTTGGATAGGTTGGCGACGACCCAACTATCTAACCCCGGCCGATTTTAGCTGTTTGGGCGTCATTCAAGATCGCCTCTTGATATTCCGGTATTAAATTGAATTTAACTGGGGCTGGAATGGTTCGTGGTTGTGGGGTGTGTGCGGCAGGGTTTCTTTCTCAATTAAAATGATTATCTATTCGCCATAACAGGAGATGAAATGCGGTTTTAATGCTTCGCTGTGCGTCGAGAAAAATGGAAGATGGGCTGGAGGTCAGAACGAGGCTGATGGAAAAGTGCGCGAGAAAATGCGAAGAGCCGATTGGATTAGGGAAAAAAGATGTGTTTGAATGGATTGAAAAGAAATTGAGCATTAGGAGAAACGTAAGTAGTAAGAAAAAATAGCAGAAAAAAAATATAATTAGAAATGAAACAAGCCTTCACCCCCACAAAAACACACAATGCCACCACACGCAGACACCCAATCGAGAATATTTTTTTTAAAGCTGAATGAACATAACGGAAAAGGAAAGACATATCTTGTGCGACACATGGTTAAAAATGGCTTCGAACGGACGAAAACAGTTTTCTTCTTCGAACATTGTGGATTGGCGCTACATAATCACAAACGAAGAACCATACCAAGTAACAGAAACCCCATCTCTTGACGACATTATACAACAGCAATAGCTAAAATGCATAGCATATGTAACTCGAGAAGAAAATAGTTACATAGTGAAAATCTTGACGTTCCGCAATACTTCAATTAAAAGTTCAAGAAGAAAGCCGTCATCAGTACTGGAACGAGCAACAACAGTGAACTGAAGAAAAGCATTTTCCTGAAAAACCATTTACATGGAAAGTAGCACTGGCTACTCGGTCAATGAACACCAAATGTTTCCTTATAGGGAAGCAACTAATATTACCATTTCCTTTCAGCTATAGTTAATTTATTTACTTACACTCACATTGTGCTTCTCTCCGGTATTTCCGAAATTTATGGCATCAATCCGTTGCTCAATAGAAGAGCGTACCGACGAAGAGAGCCGCATTGTACTGTACGATTCTGATGCAAAGTAGGCGAATTGTGGAGGGGGACAAACGAAATCATTACAGTGTCAATCCCAAAAATAAAATAACTTTAAATATACGAGTAACCACAAATAAAACGTGAGAAAATGGTAACAAAAAAGAGAGAGAGAGAAGGCAGGAATAATTGATTTGTTTTTGACGGCTTAGCAACTTTCCTTTCACAGTTTATTTAAAATCCAAAAAATATTTTCTGCTTGTAAAATTTTTTCAGGAGGTAAATATATATATATATATATAGAGAGAGAGAAAAAAAAACTACTAAAAAGTTGTAAGTTAAAAATGTTTGTTTTTTTTTTTGTTTTTTTGACAGTATTTCTATTATATATATATATATATATATATATATATATATATATATATTTGATATTTCAGACTGGCCTCGGCCTTTCATCAAAAACAAATGAATTTAAACTAGAAGCGTCCGTCGTGTGATGTAGAAAGCAATAGGGTCTGAATATTTTTAAACGCAAACCTAACTGTAATAATACTTTTAAATGTTGTTTTAAAGAAAAAAAATTTAAGTGTATCTAAAAAATGTTTAACTATTGAAATATTTATAAAGATTCAAAATACCTAAGTTCCTATTTAACCCTAGTCTATGTGTATTTAATTTTAAAATGTGTATATATATATATATATATATATATATACACACGATAGTTTTTATGACAAGAAAGTGGATATATATATATATTCTTCACTACTCGAAGTTGTGATTATTGCAAAACAATAAAATAAACTCGCGGCGATCGCTTTCATAACTGGTAGTAAATAGAATGAACTGAGCCGACGCTGCCTCACTTTTTTTTCTCCATGAGCGTGACAGGAGGGATATATATATATATATAATTCAAGTTTTCATTTATTTCTTTTTCTTCAAACACCAGAGGACATCAATATGGACATTCAACTCGGGCGCTTAAACCTACGATCGAATCGGATAATGAATAATACTTAAATGACTTTCAGATGGAAATATATGCATCAGCTAAAAAATTATTTTCCATGTGAAGTCCATTGAATCATAGAAAGAACAGTAAAAGGAAAAAGCAAAAGCAAAAGGAAGACGAATTTAATTGGATTTCTAACCAAACGATCACAGAGTTATCACCCTTTCGTCATTTTGTAAATATCGTCTCTTACAAACACACACACACATATATATATATATAACAAAACAAAAAGAAAAACAGATCGCTCGTTCTACAAAATAGCAGAAGAATATGAATTGGAAAATCGTATTTTCATTGTGTCATTTTTGCTTCCGCAAAGGATAATATTAGAAGCTATCACTCATGAGTTTTGAATTCTCGGCAGATGTTTGAAAAATGTTACTGTTGCTAAGATTTGATATATATATAAACAACAGCAAAAACACGTTTTTATATTGTTGTCGAGAATAATAAAAAAAAACTTTGGACACTAAAGAGATTACGAAACAAATGAAAAAAAAAACAACTTCCTAACTATTGTCCATCTCTTAAATTCATTTCGCTATACTAACATATTTCATTGATTGATTGATTGATTGTTTAACGTCATTCCAACCTTAGTGGTCATTTTATGCTGAAAATGATTTTGAGTGACTTTGAAAGAATCTTGTGTTAAATGCGCTTCTTAGTTTGGATAAGCGTCTTGAAGTAGGCAGCTTCACGGAAGTGTATTCTTCTTCTATGACATGGCCTTTCACGTTTCCCTATCCCTAGTGGCTCTGAGGACGCCTTCTCCTGTTATACCATGCAATCCTCGTTTCGTCATCCACCTGATTAAGTCCTTCAAATATGTTATCTGTTGCTTTCCCCTGTCTCTTTTTTTTTTCTCTATTTGGCCTGTTAGTATCAGATTCTCGAAACCCTCCTTCCTCATTGCGTGTCCAGGAGCTTCAGCTGTCTCTTCCTGATGCTCAGTATTAATTTCCTTTTTGTTTCCATCATTTCCAAGACCTCATCATTGCTCACATGCTCGACCTATGATATTCGCAGCATACTTCTGTAGAACCACATTTCAGTTACTTCAAGTTTTTCCTTAATCTTTGATGGTATTGTCCAGCAATCACTGCCATATTGAAGGACGGACAGGCAATCCAGTACTTTCTTTCTAGTTTCTAAGGAAAGTGTCCTATAGCTTGGTATATTTGTGGCTATTTCAGTCTTTTCTAGTTTTTGTTATAGAAACCAGCCTCTCTTATATGTTTGATTATTTTTGAAGGTTTTACTTGGAGGAATACTTCATTTAGGTTTGTTTCTTTGGAGTACTTTTGGCGAGTTCGCTTCAAGTCTAAACAATTTGCCAAAATGTGGCATATTGTATGGGCCTTCTGGCACGGTATACAGATTGCTGCTGCCTCCTTCCTAAGAAAGTAAGAATTTGTGATGCTCGAGTGGCCCACACGAACTCACACAATTTCGTTCAATCTTAACTGGGTGCCCTGTTCTTGTGGCATTTTTCTCTGATTAAATGAGGCTTATAAATAAGTATGTCTGCAATGAACTAATGTCAGTCAGTTAAGTGCCATGCGCGATACACGTTTGGGCGATCATGTCTCGAAAGAGACATGACTGACTGGGCAGAAGATTATCCCGCAGTAGGTTGCCGTTGCTTTCTGCGGTAGACTGGTTGCCGACCAAGGCTATAGAACCCAATCTGTCCTGTTATTTAACCCATAACTGGAGGGATTAATACCTTTCCCAAGGGTATTTGCGCGTAAGTGAATGCAATGAATTCAACTGGAATTCGAACTCGGTTCCCCGATTTCTCGTTCCGAGCCGATATCCACTGCGCCACAACGCACATCTCTAATGAGATACATGTGATACATGAACTAATGTATCACAAGCTAATTTAATAACCTAATGCCATGGCTTACTGTTTTCGTTTCCGAGCGTACCCGTCTAAAAGGAGAATTTATTAGTCTCTGTTCTAGACGCATGCTCAGGCACATATGTGTGTCTTTAACACCTATATAGTCAAATCATGGTTTATGCTGTAAAAATACTGAGCGAACTTTAATTACACTTTCTGAGAGAGAACGCAAAAGTTAATACCAAGCTAGTTTCTCAAAACATTTTCGATTCGCTCTGAAAAGAGAAACCAAAGAATGAATGTGAGCACAGTTAAATGATGGATAATGCGCTCTAGTAGTGGTGACAGCGATGTGTACGACAAGCCATGTTCTAAGTGTTTATCGCATGCCTTTGCTCTTCTTTTTCGATGGCGAAAATGTATAGCCAATGCTGATGATTGTGAGGGGAAAATAGTGTTTTGTAATTTTTTTCCATGTATTCCCATCAAAATAAATAGGGGGTATTCTTTTCGGGGGTCTCTCGCTTATCAGTGACAAAGAAGCTCGTTATCTTTCATTGGATTGGTGATTTCGCTAAAGATTAGTGCTTAAGGACGGCGGAACAGAAATGGCTAGTGAGAAATCAAAGAGTCAGAAAGTTGATGGGGGCTCGGGAGAAGGTGTTTGGCCTGAAAGAACTGATGGATTAACGTCAAGTCTAATCAGCCAAAAGCTGGATTTTGATCCAGATTTTACCGCCTTTTCTACGCTGTTTTTCTCCCAGTTTCAGGCCTGTGATCGGCTCGTTCCTTTTTCATTTTGTCTGCTGTACAGAAATATGATGTTTGTTCGAATTCGATTACCGACTAACGCAACGGTATTGGTTGATTGATTTAGACAAGTATTTTGGGGAAAGGAACACAAAAAAAGAGTGTGAAAAACTGAAGATGGTGGAAGTAGAGAGATGGGAACAAGGGGAAGGGATAGCGAATAGGCCAGAGAGAGTAGGAACAGAGAAAGAGAGGAAATATAAGAAAAAGAGAGACGAAAGAAGAGTATCAAAACAAGAGGGGCTATAAAAATTTAGAAAATAAGGTTATAAATAATGAGATAAAAGGGAAGTGAAAAGAGAGACTGAAAAAGGGTGAAAAGGAGACTGAGACTAGAGAAAGAAATAAAAGAGAGAGATTCGAGACAGAAAGATCGAAATAAAAGAGAGAGATTCGAGACAGAAAGATCGAAATAAAAGAGAGAGATTCGAGACAGAAAGATCGAAATAAAAGAGAGAGATTCGAGACAGAAAGATCGAAATAAAAGAGAGAGATTCGAGACAGAAAGAACGAAAAAAAAAAAGAGATTCGAGACAGAAAGAACGAAAAAAAAAAAGAAGAGAGATTCGAGACAGAAAGAACGAAAAAAAAAAGAGAGATTTGAGACAGAAAGAACGAAAAAAAAAAGAGAGATTCGAGACAGAAAGAACGAAAAAAAAAAAAAGAGAGATTCGAGACAGAAAGAACGAAAAAAAAAAAAGAGAGATTCGAGACAGAAAGAACGAAAAAAAAAAAAGAGAGATTCGAGACAGAAAGAACGAAAAAAAAAGAGAGATTCGAGACAGAACGAAAAAAAGAGAGATTCGAGACAGAAAGAACGAAAAAAAGAGAGATTCGAGACAGAAAGAACGAAAAAAAGAGAGATTCGAGACAGAAAGAACGAAAAAAAGAGAGATTCGAGACAGAAAGAACGAAAAAAAGAGAGAAATAGAGACCCGAAAAAGAAAGGAAAGAGAGAGATCTAAAAAAGAAAGAATAGAGAGAGAGATTCAAAAGAGGAAGAAATAAAAGAGAGAGATTTGAGAGAAAGAAATAAAAGAAAGAAAGAAAAAAGAAAGAAAAAAGAAAGAAAAAAGAAAGAAAGAGAACCAAAAAAGAATGTATTAATTAATTTTAAAATATACGTTCGGAATACAGAATTTAACAAAGGGTGAAAGAAAGAATTTACAATAAAATAGTAAACAAGGAAATAAAGGCAGAAAGAGCTTCGCGATAGAAAAGTGAGAGGCTAGAAGAAAGAGGAAAGAGAAAATAGCAAAAACAGAGACAAGGAAAAAAGATTCGAGATAAGAGAGACACAAGGAGGAACGAAAAAATAGCGAGAAAATGACTGGAAAAACAGAAATATAGAAAAGAGAAAAAAAAAGAGACAGTATGAAAAAGAAAGGAAAAGAAAAGTACAAGGACGAAAAAGATACGAAAAAAAAAAAACAGACAGAACGAAAAGAAAGACAAAAAAATGAGAGAGATAAAGAAATTAGAAAATGGAAAAGAGAGAAAAAAATCAGTAACCAACGACAAGAATAAAAGAGAAAGAGAAAGCAATTGAGAGAAAGACATTAAAAAGTAGAAAGACGGGAGAGACAGTGATAAAATAACAATTTAAGAGAGACAGAATGAAATAAGATAGAAATAGGAAGATTGTTGAACAAGCAGAAAAATTCTGCAAACAAAAATGGTAATAACAGTAGTTATAAACAACGACAAAAATAAAATCAAATATGGCGCCGAGAAGCAGCAACGTTATTCGCCATACTTTTTTCTTCGTTATCCAATCCAGGAACCAATTCGCTTTGGCTCTAACGACGAACTCTAAAGATTTATCGAACGACCATTGATCAGAATTTCTTTTCATCTTAAACAACAAGAACACCAACAAAACAAAAATGAAATAACAAGTCAAACATTTATTGTCTTGGCCGATTTAGTCCATTGTTGGCCTTCGTAGAATTCAAGTGTTTTCATTAGTCAAAAATCTTTCAAGCGATTCAAGACTGTGTCGTTTTCAATTTGGAAAGCTTGGGGTCTAAATCATTACGCCCGCCAGAATTCTATGAAAAGGAAGTCAACCCTTTGGGTTACTGCATTTCCACCACACCCAACTATTAAAAAAGAAAAAAAAACAATCAAATGACAAAGAAGGAAAACTGCGTATAATAAATTCATTGTTTTTACAATGAAGCCAAGGAGACGGACAGATAGACCGAGCAATAAATTGGTAAACTTCTCAGCTTTGTTTGGGAGTTTCGGTCTGTCCCTCTGATCCTGGCTCTCTTGACCCCACCGCGTATTTAAGGCTATGTGGAGGAAGAACATTGGAGAATAGACATGGTTGAAAAATCAAAGACAAAAATCAAAAATGGTTAACTTCGGCTAGTGAACCTCATTGCGATACCCGCATCTCCCAGAACTATGATATTCGGTGAAAAATAAAAATGTAAACAAAAAAATAAAAAGAAGAAGAAAGAAATGATTACATTTATTTTTATGAAAGAGCAGAGGGGTTGTTTATATCGTAACAATGAATCGTTTCCTTTTGTTTTCATTCAGCGTTTGTTTCTGGCATATTGAAACCAAAATGGCTGAGTCGACTATATGTTGAGCAACAACCACACATCCTTTAGCAACTTTAACGTTCTTTATTTATTTCATGTTTTAACATTACGGTTTATTTTTATTATATATATCTAAACTTATTTATAAATGGAACTTTGTGTGTGTGTGTGTGTGTGTGTGTCCGTTACCTATAGACTCCGAAACGGCTGAACCGATATTCTTGAAAATTTACAGTTTTACTATAAGCGTCCGCGAGTGTTCTTAGCTAGGTCTTGTGTCGAGGTACCCTCGATAACTATCGAAAATCGATAATCGAAAAAATCAGGTTATAGAAGGAGTGGTCCGATTTTAGTCAAATTTGATACACTCATAGACAAAGACATAAGAAACAATATTCAGAAGTTTCAAGGTAGCAGTTCTTAGAATAGTGCAGAAAATCGTAAATATATATAAGCTTTCATTACACCCGATTAACGCCGGGCTATCCTGCTAGTAATAAAATAAAGAAAAAGAACAAATAGGAAATGCATCTCAATCTAACATGTTTCAATTTATTAAAGCTTCTTCAGGGACCGAGAGTAAAAGAAATAAACACCAAAGAAACAGTATACTTGTATGTCGTGATTTGGAGATAGTTCTTTTTTTTTTTTTTTAATAGTTCGAGTTTTCAAGCCATCATATTCAATTCACGCACCCAGAACACTGCTCAAAGCCACATTTGATAAGAAAAATAAAAATAAAATAATTTGGGGTTATTTCTTTTTTTTTTTTAATTGCTCGAGTTTTTCAAGACATCATATTCAATTCACGCACCCAGAACACTGCTCAAAGCCACATTTGATAAGAAAAATAAAAATAAAATAATTTGGGGTTATTTCTTATTTTTTTTTAATTGCTCAAGTTTTTCAAGACATCATATTCAATTCACGCACCCAGAACACTGCTCAAAGCCACATTTGATAAGAAAAATAAAAATAAAATAATTTGGGGTTAGTTCTTATTTTTTTTTTTAATTGCTCGAGTTTTTCAAGACATCATATATAATACGTTTACGATATTCAATTCAGGAACCCAGAACACTGCTCCAAGCCACATTTGATAAGAAAATATAAAAATAACAAGCATACTTTTCTGTCATTTCCACGTAGAACGTGAGTGAAAATCTTATAAAAATCTTTTTAAATTTATTTATAATGATCCAATTTCTATTTGCCGAAATATTGGTTTGATTGTTACTGTAACACAAAAAAATAGCACATTGTAGCGTGCGTTTTCTTTACACATAAACTATTAAATGCTTACAGCAAAGAGGAATAAAACAGCATACAGTTCAATTGGCAGCTTAATAACGATGAAGGATGTGCGTTCGTACACATCCCAATAATTATGATCGAATCATTGCGTGATACTGTGATACAAAATCTGAACAATTATCATGTCATTAGCGAAGCATGAAAAGAAATAAAGATATTCCTAATTGTCACATAAGATAATGATATGCCTTTCACATTCTCTGAGGAAGTAAGACTAAAAGATCTCCAGCTTTGGGCCGCATAATTTAGAATTGCAGAAGTATATGTTACTATGGAATTGAATAATACAAATACAAACTATATATATATATATATATATATATATATATATTATACTTTAGAACATGTACAAACTACTACAAAACTGTACATTTTGTTTCGACATTGAAAGAACAATGTTTTATCAGGTAGTTAATAATGATGGTAATAAACGTTATTTTTTGGAAAAAAAATTATGAAAATTCACTTCCTTTTTGGAAAAGTTTTTCGTACGAGGTAAGGAGGATAGGAAAGATGAGAAAATGGGAAAACAAAAAGAAAAATCAAATCGTTCCTTATTCGTATATATATATATATATATATATATACACACACAGATAGGAAGGTATTTTGAAATATATAAATTTTTCATACGCAAATAAAGGCATATATATATATATATATATGTGTGTGTGTGTGTGTGTGTGTACACGCATGTGCGTAAAGTGTATATGTATTTGTATGTGTGTGTGTTCACAGTTTAAATCTGAGTCAGTTGTCTGGTTATCGTAAATCCTATACATTATATTAGCTACAGATGGAATATAGTGACTTTCTGCCAACGAAATTATATATATATATATATATATATATATATATATATATATAAGGGTTGTTTAAAAAAGAAATGACAAAATCATGGCAGGTATCTTGTCACAATTTTTCAAAACCTCCCATGAGAAATTAAAATTCTTCCAAGAAGATTGATATGATTACCAGATAGAATTGCCCAACCCCCGTTTCAATTCCCATTCCCGCCACTACTACCACTTCTATGTTCTGTCATTTCTTCGGACTTCATTTCAAATCTTACCCACCCCTAACATTTACGCGCACGCCCACACGCACACACACTTTATAACCTTTCTCATAATATAGTTTCTATTACGTCTTTCTTTCCTTTTCCTTAATTCGGCCCTTACATTTTTTCTTTGTTCTTGAATTTTTTTTTTTTTTGGCTTTTGTTTGAACCTTCTGGTTTTTTGTTTTTTTTGGGTTTTTTTTTTTGTATTCTTCTCTTTCTTATTTTTAAGCTCTCTTTCATTTCGGCGAGTTTTTTTCTCGTTGTCGATTCTTCTGCGTTTTTACTTTTTTTCCTTCTCTTTTCTTCCTCTTCCGTCTTCGTTTGATGATTGCATTTCATTCTTTTTCGATTTTTCTTCTTTTTACAAATTTTCTTCTTTCACAATATTTCTTAAATTTTAATTCTTTTTCATTTGTTTATTATTTCTTCCTCTTCCGTTTTTTTTTTTCACAGATGTTTATGTTTTTTTTCTTTCACTTTTTCGATTTCTTTTTTCGTCTTCGTTTGTTGACTTTTAATTTGTCTTTTTTCTTTCATTTTCATTAAATAATTCTTTCATCTATGTTTTCTTCTTCATCTGATTTTAAATCTCTTTTAAATTATTTCTTTTTGACTCATTTAAAATTTCTCTATATTTTAGGCAGTTTTCTTATTATCTTTCAGTTGGGGATTTTTGTTAATTTTGTTTGTTTGTTTGTTTTGAAAATACAATGTGACTCGACTTTTTGACATTCATCGTTTCAATATATATTACTATCAGTACCATGATATGTGATTTAATTATCTACGAATTAAACAAAATGTGTGATTAGAGTAAGTGTAGTGTTTGAGTTCCAGCGAAAACAAAGAAGAGAGTTCTGGGTTGCTATGTGCTGTCTGATATTGCTGTGAATGCTGTACAATATCACCAAAGATGAAAGAAAAACTTGAAGCAACTGAAATGTGGTTCTACAGAAGGAAGCTGATGATATCATGGATCCAGCATGTGAGCAATGACGAGGTTTTAGAAAAGATAGAAACAAAAAGAAAATTAATACTGAGGATCAGGAAAATACAGCTGAAGTTCTTGGAACATGTGATGAGGAAAGAAGGTTTGAAGAATCTGATACTCACAGGTCAGACAGAGGGTAAAGGAAACATATTTGAAGGGCCTGAGCAGGTGGATGGCAGGTAGAGGAGAAAGCGTGCTAAGAGCTACCATGGATAGGGAGAAGTAAGGCCATGATTATCTACGTTCTGAAGGGACGTGGCACATAGAAGAAGTATTTGTGTTCGAGCTGGGATCAAAATATCGTGTTTTTGTGTCTTTTTCTATTTACTCGGGTAACCGCACCCAGTGATGAAAAGAGTCTTTTTCTTGGAATTAAAAACATACAATATCACCTCCCTAATTACACTAACGATGGAAGGTTGGAGGATTCCTATGCTAGTTTGACAGTAGTTAGTATAGTTGTTTATTTATTTTCGTCCTGGTATGTGTGTGAAAAACCCTGCCCTCAACCATTAAGCAACGCATGTGTTGCTTTTACCTGTGTTTTGTCCGGCGCATACCACTTTAAAGCGACTATTAACGTGACAAGTGGTAAAAATAGCAGATCAGAGTGTAAAAACTGCTTGTTTCGCAGAAAGAGTTACACACACGTAAAATATATTTCTATACGAATGAACATTGCGTTTTAGAGATTAGTTTTTTTTTTTTAATTTCGTTCTACCATCGTTTCAAAACTCTTTTTTCTCCATAACTTTCATTTATTGACATTTTTTCTTGTTTTTTTTTAAATTCCTCTTTAATTTGAATCTGCGATCAATTCATATAACATGACTCCATCTTTTTTTCCCTATTTCATTCTTTATACCCTCCTTCCAAGTGGTCGTTTTGACACGTTTTGTCCATGACAAGGCCTTCATATTAGAGCTTGACAAGCAATGTAAAGGAACCTCCAAAAACACCCCACCACACACGCACAGACAGATATATATATATATATATATATATATATATATATATATATATATATATATATGTGTGTGTGTGTGTGTGTGTGTGTGTCTACGTGGAAGATAGAGAGAGCGCACAAGAGGAGACAAAAAAAACGTCCGAGATTAATACACGCTAGACACTACAATCCCCAAACACCCTTGGAGTGTCATATGACCACAATGATTCCATCAGCGCCTAACCTTGACTCTCTCTCTCACACACACACACTCACTCTCTCTCCTCTTTCCAGGTTCTCTTTCGGATCTTATTTTGCCTGCAGATAATAACTTGTCAACAGCTAAAATGTGAATATTTTTTGTGGGTGCGATCTTGTATGAATAAGAAACTCGTTTATATGAATCAAATATACATTACAGACTTAGATTGAACAGTAAATACGCAAAGGCAAGTCAGTTAAGTGCCATACGTGATATGCGCTTGGGCGATCATGTCTGGAAAGTGACATGACTGAATGGGCAGAAGATTATCCCGTAGTAGGTTGCCATTGCTTTCTGCGGTAGACTGGTTGCCGACCAAGGCTGTAGAACCCAATCTGTCCTGTTATTTAACCCATAACTGAAGGGAAGAGACGGATTAATACCTTTCCCAAGGGTATTTGTGCGTAAGTGAATACAAGGAATTCAAATGGAATTCGAAATCGGCTCCCCGGTTTCTCGTTCCTAGCCGATATTCACTGAAACACAACGCACATCCGCAACAGTATACTTCAACAGAAAAATATTTGTCTATATTTCTGAGATGAGGTAGTGTTTACAGTATTTACATTATTCGGATTATTGTCCTCATCTTTGTTGCCATTTGTACGACGTTTCGGCCGTTGTACGCCCCGGCTTTCTTCAGGTGCTAAGAATTTCAAACCGAACCCTTTATTACAATTATTGGGGTATATGAACTCCATTCCTTGCGTAAAGTTTCGATTGGAAGTTATGGATTATCTCCCTCTAACCTTGCAAGTTACTGGTTCACTACTGCTGTAGCCTGGTATTAAACTTACAACTCTAAGAGTCAAGTCAGGAACAAACCAACGTCTATATCCACTGTGCCATGTGTCCTTAAGATGAGGACAATAGTCCGAATAATGTAAATACTGTAAAAAAAGTATCTTCTTCATGTGCCGTAGGTGATCATGGAATTCCACTTGGCTCTGTCTCTTGTCAGTCTCAGTATATTCCCTCTTGGTATCTCTCCCAAACCTAGCTCCACCATCCATTTGCTCAAGCCTATCAAATATATTGTTTTTCCCTGTCTCTCTTTTCTTCTATCCTTCCTTTGAGTATTAAATTCTCCAAGCCGTCCTTCCTCCTTACGTCTTCCAAGAACCTCATCTGTCTCTTCCTGGTGTTAAGTATGAATTTTCTTCTCGTTTGCATCCTTCTTCAACACCTCATCTTTGCTCACGTGCTCAGTTCATGGCATCCTCAGCATGTTTCTGTAGAACCACAGTATATCATTTCATAAAAAATCTTCATCTTGATTGTTTTGATTACTCGGTTTTTAGCGGTGTTTTCATGGTTTTCCTGTATTGCCCAAAATTCTAAAACGTTTATCATTTTATAAATTATGAAGACTAATATCCTAATCATTGTTGTCTTTATCACAACTTTTCGGTTAATGCGTTATGAATAAATTTATTCTTCCTCGCCTATGGGTTAAATATCAAGACAGGATGAATCCTATAAACTTGCATGAAAACCAATCTAGCAGTGAAAGAAACGGCAACCTACTATGGAAAAATCTTCGTTGTGGGGCAATGGATATCTGTTCGGAACGAGAAATCGAATTCATTTCATTCACTTACGCGCAAACACCCTTGGGAAAGATATTAATCCGTCGATTCTTTCTCCTAGCAGGACTGATTTAGTTTTATAGCCTTGGTGAGAAACCAGTCTACCGCAGAAAGCAATGGCAACCTTTTTTTTCTTTTTTTTTTTTTTCATAAGCGTTTCACCCCGAGCAAGGCATGTCACTGCCACTACTGTGCAGGGGGCTACGTAGAGTGGAGAAAGGCTGATTAAATATAGGAAATGACAGAGGGTGGGTGATAGGCGGGTAAGGATACCGAGAATGAGGGTTGGGTAGATGAGAGTGTTGTGAGAATAGTTAGGAGTTAGTGTGATAGGAGGTGTCTATTGACCCTACATTTAAACACCTGGAGATTGTAACTGTCGGGAAAGCAGACTTGTGGAAGGGAGTTCCACAGGGGGGAAGCGCGAGAAAAGAAGCTGTTGGAGTAGAATTTACGGTTACATCTTATTTGTTTAACTGTAAAAGAGTGGGACCTAGTTGCTAATCTAGTATCTCGTGTAAATTCGTGCTTAGGCGGCACCAGTGATCTAAGCTCATCGGAGCAGAAGCCATGAAAGTACTTGTAGAAGAGGCACAGGGAAGCCACATCACGCCGGTGTGAGAGCGGGGCTGCAGCCGGTCTGCCAAGTCAGTATCAACCACGTTACAGATCCTCCTTTGTATTTTGTCAACCTACTGCGGGAAAATCCTCTGCCCAGTCAGTCATGTCGAAACATGGTCTCCAAAACGTATATCACATATGACACTTAAAACTGACTGAATCAATCATAAATCGAAAGAGACATGATCGCCTAACTGTGCATCGTATATGACACTTAACTAATTGAGTGACTTTTGTTCTAAGATGGCGAACTACAGAAGTTCATTAATGAAGCACTGCTTTTTTATTTGAATTTTCGCGCCAACAACACCATATTAATTATTTGGGTTAAGTTTCAACTTGTGTTACATCTTGATTTTTGGTAACATTTTTTGGAAAAAAGTGAAAACAACGACGGGGATGCTGATACGAATGAATGAAAATTCGTTTTCGTATAGCCATTCACATCGTTTGAAGTTTGCACATAGAAAGAAAACGAAAAAATCGCGAATTATGCTTTAATATCTGCGAAATTAAAACTAAAATAAAAAGGGTGTCGACAGAAGTCGGGATCATCGACGCAATGCGAATGATCCTTTTCTTAGACGCATAGTACGTCCTTTGCCAGGCCGACATACATATGGATTCGACCATAATCGGGATCATCAAGTCAATGCGAACGTCCTTTCCTCATGTAAAGTGTTGTGTTTGTGTTCCAGCAAAAACAAAGACTGCTCTGGATTGCTATGTTTCGTCTGTTCTTCAATATGGCTGTGAATGCTGGACAATATCATCAAAGATGAAGGAAAAACTTGAAGCAACTTAAATGTGATTCTACAGAAGGATGCCGCGGATATCATGAATCCAGCATGTGAGCAATGATGAGGTTTTAGAAAAGATGGAAACAAAAAGAAAATTAATACTGAGTATCAGGAAACGGCAGCTAAAGTTCTTGGGATATATGATGAGGAAAGAAGGCTTGAAGAATCTGATACCCACAGATCAGATAGAGTGTAAAAATGACAGGGGAAATCAGCGGATAACATATTTGAAGGGCCTGAGTAGGTAGATAGCAGAGTGGGGTTTGGGTGGGGTAACAGAAGAAAGCGTGCTACCAGGGATAGGGAGACGTGAAAGGCCATGATCGCCGACGTCCTGAAGGGACATGGCACTAAGAAGAAGAAGAAGAAGTATCTGTGTTCTAGCTGGGATCAACATATCGCGTGTTGCTCTCCTGGAGGTTTGGAATTAGCCATGTTGGTGTCAAGCAGAAAATTTTCTCTATGGTGATTAAAAGAAATCAGGATTCAAGAAGACTTAAGGCGGCAATTGACGTTGCATTTCAGTTTTTGAAACTTGCAGGTGACGGAAATTTTCGCTTTGATGTACTTGATGGAGCGTGACAGTAAGATATACTGATCCAAATTCTCTTGTTCAACTCTCTGGCTCTGGGTGGAGAGGAACCCAAACGAAACTCCATCGAAGGTAAATTAACAAGATCCCGACCCAGCCTTAAGCTGAGTATACTGGATATTTTTGGCTGAGCTTAAGGCTCGGACTTCCTACTTTAATTGACTTTGTGTAGCATCCGCCTTGGTGGAAAGTGGGTAAATACCGAGTAACAGTAAGTTATACTGTTTCCCATTAAGGTGTCCTCCGCGTAACCATGTCTGTGATTGCGAGTCTGGGATAGTCTCTGTTTTATTAATAAAATGAGAATTGTTATTTTATTTGCTTAAATAGCTGATTGTTGTTGTCATCATTGTGAAGAAATGACGCGTAAGATAATACTTTCCAGTTAGTCAACCTCCAGCTGTCACGTAATGTTGACAACTGGCCTTTAATTGGTTGCAGCGTGACTGAAGGACGGGGCTTGGGCGTGGGATTGTGCGGAAAGAAAGAGGGACGGAGGAAATGACGGAAGAAGAGATGAAAAATCGTAGCAGTTTGTCCTTTGTTCCTGGATGAAGTAAGAGAGCGAAAGAGCGAGCGAGAGAATCAACAAAGAAGCCAGAGAGAGAGAGAGATCCACGTGCGCACAATTCTCACTTCATGTGATTTATCCGTCATACCGCCCACTTTTAAGTCGGTCTGATTTCACAGGCGCAGGTTGAGACAACGCGAAAGATGGCAATTCATTTTGTGAAATTCAAATGTTTACAAACCTCGTCTGTCCCTCGTCTGGCTAAGAAATCTATTTATCTTAATCTAGTAGTTTCAGTCTATCTGTGGTTATCTGTCGATATTCATCTAGCAGTCAATATGTAACTTACCTATCGATATCTAACTTTATACCATAAAGAAGAAGCTGGAAAGGTCTATGCGGGATCAAGAAGCTCTTAACATAGATAGAGAGATCAATTTTACTCTTTCACCGTCAAAATAGTTAAATTTAACCCCCACTTCTCTATCAATTTCTTTTCTCGCACTTTCCGTTTGTGGAACTCCCTTGCATTTGCTTGCTTCCCTAATAGCTACAATCTCCAAAAGTTTAAATGCAACATCAATTGCCATCTTCTATCTACTTAATTGCAATTCATCTATTATCATTCTTCGACTTTCGTTCCCTGTACCTTGTTTTTCTGTTTTTGTTTTTGTTTTCTCACTGTAACCCCGTGCGAACCTGCCATGCTTAGAGTGAAATGATTATAAGAAATAAATAAATAAATAGATGGACAGGCAGACAGACAGACAGGCAGGCAGACAGACAGACAGACAGACAGACAGGCAGACAGACAGACAGACAGACAGACAGATAGATAGATAGATAGATAGATAGATTCTTTGAATGGATTGATTCTCACTCGTTATATCATTGTTCTCGATAGACGAATCGACGAAGTGTACATTTAATCTAGTCCCCTATTCATGGATTGCCATGCGGTGTTGCAGGCATTGGTCAAGTTAATAAATACAATCGCTTTCAATGAAAGCAGTGGTTTCATTTGCATAATGAATATACCTCAAACATTAGTAAAAGTCGTTATTATGACAAACCTTTTTGCCACACGAATAGTAAAAACTCCATCATTATTTGGCACGTTTGTTTTTAATACGACTGTGCTTAATTTCATAAATTCTGTGCCCACAATGGCTATGAAATATCTTCATTAAAAAACGGAAAGGAATGAAACTTCTTTCGATTCTCTGTCGTATAGTTTAATAAGATGTTTTTGTTAATCCAAACGTAAAAGCTATTGGCATGAAATAAAGCGGGAAGTAGGGAATATATAATTAAATTAGAAGAGAAAATATTAATAGCAGGTAAGAGACTAATGTAAAAAAATGGAAAGATGTTAAAAAGAGGATGGAAATGAATGGAAACCAAGGGGAAAGAGATGGGAATAAAGCGGAACAAGATTATATAAAAGCGACAGAACTAGAAAAAGACATGTTAAATGAAAACGAAACAGAAATTGAGACAAGAAATTCCAGTTGAATTCATTGCATTCACTTACGCACAAATACCCTTGGGAAAGGTATTAATCCGTCTCTTCCTTCCAGTTATGGGTTAAATAACAGGACAGATTGGATTCTATATCCTTGGCTGGCAACCAGTCTACCGCAGAAAGTAATGGCAACCTACTGCGGGATAATCTTCTGCCCAGTCAGTCAATCATGTATCTTTCGAGACATGATCGCACAAGCGTGTTTTACGTATGGCACTTAACTGACTGACTGAGACAAGAAAAGGGAGGCAAAAACAAAAACAGTGTAATGGTAATTTTCTAAGCGCAGCTTAGATGTGGCACAATGCCGAAAGTACGGGACACCTAGTGAGGATCGAACTCACTACACAGTTGCAATGATTCTAGCGAGAACCAAAAAAAAATAAAACAGTGTAAAGAGGAACTGAAATGAAGAGTTGACAAAAAAAAAAATGCGAGTGAGAAGACAGTTAAGTGCCATAAGTGATACACGCTTGGACGATCATGTCTCAAAAGAGACACAACTGACTGGGCAGAAGATTATCCCGCAATCGGTTGCCATTACTTTCTGCGGTAGAATGGTTGCCAGCCAAGGTTACAGAACCTAATCTGTCCTGTTATTTAACCCATGACTGGAGGAAACAGACGAATTAATACCTTTTTCAAGGGTATTTGCGCGTAAGTTAATGCAATGAATTCAACAGGAATTCGAATGCAGCTTCCCAAGTTGTCGTTCCGACCACAATGCACATCCTGAGTGAAAAGACAAAAAGCCAAGAAACGGAAACTAAAATAGAAAAGAAAGACATAGAGATAAGCCAGTAGAAAAGAGAGAAAAATAGAGAAGATATTTAAAATAACACTCAAGAAGTGTGGGGGGGGGGGAGATGAGGGAGATAAAAGATGATAGAAAAGAAGGAATGAAAATGGTACAAAGGAAGAGGGAAAAGACGAGAAAAGAAAAAGAAAAGAAAAATGGAAGAAAAACGAGAAACTAGATGAAGTAGAGTGGAAATAAGGATAAAAAGAGAAAAATTAAAATGGAGGGAAAAAGTGTAGAAAAAAATGGCGAGATAGAGGAAGTGACGAACAGGAGGAAAGAAAGGACTAATAAGAGGAGGGAAAAGAAAAAAAGAAAATATTGAAAGAAAGAAAGGAAAGCGAATAAGAAAGAAAATAGGAGGATCAATACAAAATGAACGAGTGAGAAAGATGTGAAAAAAAAAGAAGAAAAGAGAGGGAGAGTGTAGAATAAAAAAGAAAAAAAGAAAATCGGAAAAGATGGAAAAGGGTTAAAACACGAAAAGTGTGAGAAAAGAAAGTTAATTGGGAAAGAAGAGGGTGGGATGAAATAAAAAAAAAAGAGAAACAAATGAAAAGCTGGATACAACGAAGAGAGAGGAAGGGAGAAAAAGAGAAAGATAGAGAAAAAAAGAACGAAGGGATAAGAAAGCAAAAGAAAACAGAAAAAAAAGAAAAAGAAAATATAAGCAAAAAAGAAACTACTTGTCGATGATTAATATTACTGTCATTATTGCTAAAAACAGCTACTGTTTTTATCCAAGGCAGATATTTTTCCGTTTTTGAACGCCCCCTCACTCACTCACTCCTTCACTCTCATATTCTCTTTTTTCTTTTTGACTCTCAACTTATCTCCCTTAACCAATGACACTCTTTTGTAAAGAAAGGTTTATTTAGTTTTCTGCCTTTCAGTTTTTCTCCTCCCACCAATCATAATGCTTTCTATGCATCTCCCGACCCAATTAACCCCTTAATAATGTCGAAGCGCGCTGCTGGGGTAAAAAGGAAAAAGAAAAATAATCAGGCCGTTAGTTCGATAACATACACGCCTTCGAATTGAGGGCAGGAAGAGGGGTTGATAGAACTAATTTCGTATTCAGCTGAAATAAACTGCCGAACCACCAGTCTTAATTTGTATCGGCCGTTCTTAATTCAATTTGTGCTAATCGATCGACATTAACTAAATATCAGAGATACTCTCTTATTCAATATCATTTTGAAATTGATAGAGATGTGAATGGCTATATGTTCAGAGACATTTCTTCGCTGCCTGCTTTATATATTCATATAAATTAGAATATTCTTCTATGTGCTGTGCCCCTTCAGGACGTTGACAATCATGAGTATCCACAATTTTTTGTACTTTACACACAAACACATACACACACACACATTTTTTTTTAATCATATCACCCCAAGCAAGGCGGTAACGCCACTGATGCGCAGTGGGCTACTTAAGAGTAAAAAGATTAGAAAAGAGAAAGCCGGAAACCACATCCTAAACAGGGAACAAGGGATGAGCCTCTTCACCGGTTCAATAGACGTGGGTGGATTGTGAACCGGGCGATAGTTTAGTCTATCTACTCCAATTAGTTTAGTCTATGAATAATGTTTGAAGGAAGATATGCTGCCGATATATATATATATATATATATATTAGTCATCCACATACAAACCTGTTTCGCTGTATCACAGCTCATCAGTGTGGCTAGACATATCCACTTGCTTCTAGCCGGGATCGAAACTCGACCAGATTTGATGTCAGTCGGAGTCTCTATCACTGATACACGCTTATGCGATCATGTCTCTTTCGATCCATGACTAACTAGGCAGAAGATTACCCCGCGGTAGGTTGCCATTTCTTTCTGCAGTAGACTGGTTATAGAAGTCAATCTGTCCTGCTATTCAACCATAGCTGGAGGGAGAAGAGATGGATTCATACTGTTTCTAAGGGTATTTGTACATAAGTAATTGCAACGAATTCGACTAAAATTCGAACACTGCTCTCCGATTTCTCATTCCGAGCCGATATTTATTACACCACAACGCACAATTCAAAATCTTTTACTAAGCTGAAATAAATGACACTTATAATCAAGAAATGTTTATTTTACTATTCTTGTTAGTAAAACATTTATAATCGTCATTATTCAAGTTCGTCAAGCTATCTTTGTCAGCACGAAAACAAATGTCTGCTGTAAATAAACTTTCGGTCTACAGCAAAAACCTTTTGGATAAAAAAAAATATAGTTCTTGTCCGGATATTAATAGTTTAAAAAAAAAAAAAAAAAGTAATCTTACACACAAAATTTGCAAAAAGTAATTGTTAGTATTTATAAAATAAGATATGATTGATGAAAACTAGCAGTAATAAGAGTCAGTCAGTTAAATACCAAACGTGATACACGCTTGGGTGATCATGTCTCGAAAGAGACATAACTGACTGGACAGAAGATTTTCCCGCAGTAGGTTGCCATAACTTTCTGCGGTAGGCCGGTTGCCAACCAAGGCCATAGAACCTAATCTGTCCTACTATTGAACACATAGCTGGAGAGAGAAGCGACGGATTCATACCTTTTCTAAGAGTATTTGCGCATGAGTGAATGCAACGAATTCAACTGGAATCCGAATTCGCCTTTCCGATTTCTCGTTCCAAACCGACATCCATTCTACTACAATGCACATTCGTAGCAAGAGTAAAGAAAATTAATAATACACCAATAAGAAATGGATTAAAATTGACACCAAATTTTTTCCGATAAGAAATAAAACAAAAACAATAAAATAAAATAGAGTGAGACTAGTAGCCACAGTATTTAGAATTAGTTTTTGCTTCATTGTGCGTAAGATCAAAAATATGAATTGTTATCTTACTTGGTACGCTTCCGTTGTAGCCACTGGGAGGGACCAGAGGTGATACGCCAACCGTTGAACTGGAATAAATTTGGCTTGTACTGTACGTGGTTGCAGGTGCTGCAAAATAAAGATGACAACCATTAGAAAATAAGATCAACATTTGGACTGAAACATAAAACTATTATTCGTACAGCACGAATCATGAAAAGATGAATAATTCTTTTTAAATCCTCCTATTTTATGTTATCAAGATGAGTTTTAGTGCAAAAAAAAATGTATTATAATATATTTATCGTTTTATCACAAAATCCATTGACTGTTCCTGGAGGTATTTATACATATATAATTGCAACGAATGCGACTGGAATTCGAACACTGCTCTCCGATTTCTCATTCCGAGCTGATATTTATTGCACCGCAACTCACATTCAAAATCTTTTACAAAGCTGAAATAAATGGCACGTATAACCAAGAAATGGTGGCGTTATGGTTAACAAGTTTGTCTCGATAGAGGTGGTGTTATGGTTTTGAAACTTGCCTCGATAGAATCATTACAATTGAGTAGTGGGTTCGATCCTCAATGAGTGTCCCATAGTTTTGGCCTTGTTCCACATCTAAACTGCGCTTAGAAAATCACCAATACATTGTTAGTGATCGTGATATTTCTTCGATTTCTGTGTGCCATACCCTTCAGGACGTAGGCGATCGTCCACATCTCTTTGTCTCTTATAGATTTTAACACACATTTCTTGTTACTCCCCACAAACCCTGCTCTGCCATCCAGTTTTATATCGGCTCGGGAGGAAAAATCAGTGGAGCCAAGTTTGAATTCTAGTTGAATTCGTTGCATTCACTTACGCACGAATAACTAAAAGTATTAATCTGCTTCTTTCATCCAGCTATGGGTTAAATAACAGGACAGATTGGATTCTATAACCTTGGTTGAAAACCAGTCTACCGTAGAACGTAATGGCAACCTACTACGGAAAAATCCTCTGCCCAGTAAGTCATGTCTCTACCGAGATGTGATCGCCAAAGCGTGTATCCCGTATGGAAATTAACTGACTAACAGTGTATCATCATCTTGTATGATGATCTTACAGCTGAAATGGCTAGATGTTACCGTAAGTTCTATATTAATAATTTTTTCTATCGCACTTCTCTCTTGTGGAACTCTCTTCCGTCCCCATGCTTTCCAGTCAACTTTGATCTTCAAAAATACACATGTCATGCCAATCATTATCTTTAGTCTTCTTAATTCCTGTTCTTTTTTGTTTTTCTTCTCTCCTTAATTTTTTTTTTCTGATAGTCTCTCACATTCAGAAATTCTTCTGTAAGTCTTATCATATTTATTTTAAATTTTTTTTAATCGTATCACCCCGAGCAAGGCGGTAACGCCACTGATGTGCAAGGGCCTACGTAGGAGTGAAAAGATTGGAAAAGAAAAAGAAAAAGCCGGAAACCACATCCTAAACAGGGAACAAGGGATGAGCCTCTTAACCTGTTCAATAGACATGGGTGGAGTGTGAACCGGGCGATATTACCTTGCCTTTGTTGAAATGATTAATAAAATACATCTAATATTAAAATTGATAATATATAATAGTAATAATAAATACTTGACAACATTCCATTTTCCTTAGATCTTCTAAAATTATTCTGTCGGCTTAACTAACGATGATTACTTACTTATTACTTAAAAAACAATTTAGATGAACCACAAATATTTAATTAAATTTAAATATTTTGCTCAAGCCTATCACGCATTGCTTTCCCCTGTCTTAATTTCCCTCTATCTGTTCTGTGGGTATCTGATTCTCTAAGCCATCCTTCCTTACTACTTGACCCAGAAACTTTAGCTGTCTTTTCCTGATGATAAGTATCAGTTTCCTTTTCGTTTCCCTCCTTTCCAAAACCTCGTTATTGCTCACATGTTACGTTCTCTTCTACCTTGAAACAAAATTGGTCTCGTTCAACCAAGAATATTTCATTGATTGAAACATTTTTGAAAATTGCGTCGAACTTACTTGGCTAAATGGCTCTATTTAAATGTTTCTGCAAGTTTGGTACTGGCAATTATTATTATATAATATATTTTCACAGAATGTTTACCGGTGATGAAGATAATGTTTCTAAATTTAGTATTACGTATGTCCAAACGAGCATAACATAAGAAATATCTAACGCCACATAATAATTAACATAATAATTAACATAATAATTAACATAATAATTAACATAATAATTAACATAATAATTAACATAATAATTAACAAAACTTAAACTAGTTAATAGAGGTTTTTACCAGTCATAGTGACAAAAATGCATACATACACACGTATATATAAGTATATTAACCTAGTGAGTCAACAAACCTACCAAGGTTTAAGTTAAACGAATCTTCAGGGAAGGTCCTTCCCTGAAGATTCGTTTAACTTAAACCTTGGTAGGTTTGTTGGGTCACTAGGTTAATATACTTATTCTGCTCTGCTTACGTATTGAGCGCTTTTTTGTTATTGATTACTCGTCTTGGGTTTTTTTCTTTGGGCTACGTACTGGCTCGGTCCAAATCGCTTTGGCTGATATTCATGTGCTTAGGTCTCTCTTTTTTTACAGCCATTTTTTCCTTCCGCGTATATACGCGGAGGGGGTTTTCGAAACGTGTATAGTGATAAGTTTGCATATATATATATATATATATATATATATATATATATATATATATATATATAATTTCGAATTCTACATTCGTTGAATAACTATTTCAACTAGAAAATTCTCGCTTCTTCAACAACGATCAAAAACAAAAAAATATTAATTCAAATATTCATATACCGGAAGAAGCCCAAAAACATATCAATACAGAGGAAATTTTTTTTTAAAGTTGTGGGGGTAAGAAACAAAAAAAATTTAAATTTGTCGTTCATATATAAAAACAAAAACAAAAACAGAGACGCAGAGACAGAGGAATAGAAGTGGTATATAAATTTTTGTGCCATATTTGTATAAATACTTTTTTTTGTTTTTGATCGTTGCTGAAGAAACGCGAATTTTCTCACTGAAATAGCTATTCAACGAATGTAGAATTCTTAACTTTTTGTATATACTATATTATATTTGTCTCTGTAAATAGATAATATTATTTACATCGAGTCCTCTATCTAGATCATTTTTAATATTAATAAAATTAATATAGCAAAATCTACTGCTAAGAAGATTGGGTCACTATGTCGATCCAGGATGTTTTTTCTACCTGAATCCATCCTGCATATATACAAGTCAACCATCCGTCCGTGCATGGAGTACTGCTGCCATTTATGGTCAGGTGCCCCTGCTGTTCTCCTCAGTGTACTTGACAAGCTCCAAAGGAGAGTCTGTAATGTGATAGGTACTGATCTGGCGACTCGACAGCAGCCACTTCCCCATCTTCGAAATGTGGCCTCCCTTTGTCTCTTCTATAAATACTTTCATGGCTTCTGCTCGGATGAGCTTAAGTCACTGATGCCTCCTCAACAGGTGTTTACTCGTGCAATCAGACTAGCAACTGGGTCCCACCCATTCACAGTCAGGTTAGCCAAATGCAGACGACAATTCTACTCCTGCAGCTTCCTCTCTCGTACTTCCCGCCTGTGGAACTCGCTCCCGTATTCTTGCTTCCCTGACGGCTACAACCTCCAGAAATTTAAATGCAAAGTCAATACTCATCTACTAACCACTGGACTCTAGCTCTCTCCCCTCCCCTGTATAACCTTTCCTTTCTCTCCACCTATGTATCTGTCATCGCACCTGCTTTCTCAACTTTCTGTTGTTCCTTTCTAACTAGTTTGTACTCCTCACTCTTTTCTAATTAATCTTTTTACATTTATGTAACCCCCTGCACATCAGTGGCGTTTCCGCCTTGCTCGGGGTGAAATGATTAAAAAAAAAATTGTTTTTTGGGAATTTTACCTATATGCTCATTCTTTTGAGGATGTTATATACAATCTAATTTACGATTCATTTCTAAAGGGTTTCATCTTTTGACAAAATCGCATTTGAATGAGTGTTGATTCAACACCAGTGAACAGCAATATTACAACTGACAGTCGGGCACAAGACAGAAATACACATTTGATATGTCATTAGAAGGTTAACTGATGCAATTTGAATAATTTCTTATTGAAACTAACACGGGAGAACTGCAGTCAGGCAATCCTCGAATTTGTCAAACATGGACAGGCATTCCTACGCAATAGAGAATCCGATACGACTCAAATCAATACGTTAACCGACATCTCCCGCTGGTGTAAATTATATCGCTACTTATTTTACTCACGCGCACGACACATTCGTACATACAATGCATCTTTGCTATGAAAGAAAAGCTTTTTCTAAAGAGGACACGCGAGATGAATAAAACGAGAAAACACGAGAACGACGGAAAGCAATGGCTATAAATTCATAGCATCGGTATTCAGTCAGAAAAAAGTATTTTCTCGAGATATAACTTGACACCATCTTTTGTGTAAAAGTGCGCACAATAACGATGCTAATTATTTTTCAATGGGTCAGTTTTTTTTCTTTTCTTTTTTATTCATTTCACCCCAAGCAAGGCATTCCACTGCCACTATTGCGCAAGGGGTTATTTAGGGAAAGGTAAAGAGAAAGAGTGGTTAGATATAGGAAATGTCAGAAGGAGGGTGATAAATGGGTAGGGATACCGAGGATGAGGGTTGGGTAGGTGGGAAGAGTGTTTGAAAGAATGGATGCGAGTTAGTGTGTTAAAAGGTGTCTATTGACCTTATATTTAAACTCCTGGAGATTGTAACTGTCGGGGAAGCAAGTATGTGGAAGGGAATTCCATAGGCGGGAAATGCGAGAAAAGAAGCTGTTGGAGTAGAAATTGCGGTTACATTTTATCTGTTTCACTGTAAAAGGGTGGGACCTAGTTGCTAATCTAGTATCTCGCGCAAATCTGTACCTAGAAAGCACCAGTGATCTAAGTTTATCGGAGCAGAAGCCGTGAAAGTATTTAGAGAAGAGACACGTGGAAGCCACGTTCCGCCGGTGAGATAGTGACTGCAGGATTCGTTTATTTATTCATTGGAACGCTGAGGAAGCCAAGGTTTTCGTTTCTTTCACTTGCGGTGTCAACCTTGCCGTTTAGTGGCATTAGAATTTAGCTTGGAGTGGTGCTTCTTAATCTGTAACCCTCCTAAGTGGCTCTTGAGTCTTGTACAAGGTGAACATCACTGTATTTTTTTAAATCAATATAACTTCATGCAAACCGGTGAAGTCACTAAAGGATTCCAGAGTGTGGACGAACTGAGAACAGAAACATTAATAATTAGCGGGAAGAAGACAGAGCAATCAGGATATTAAACAGCAATTGACATTGCATTTAAATTTTTATAAAGTTGGCGGGAAAGTATGGAGCTGGAAGGGAGTTCCAAAAACAAGAAGTGCGAGAAAAAATTGTTAGCATACATTCAACTGCAAATAGGTGAGACCTCGCCGTCAGTCTAGTCAGTCAGTTAAGTGCCATACGTGATACACGCTTGGGCAATCATGTCTAATTCGAGTCATGACTCACTGGGCAGAAGTTTATCCCGCAGAAGGCTGCCATTACTTTCTGTGGTCGACTGGTTGCCAGCCAAGTCTATAGAACCCAATCTGTCCTGTTATTTAACCCATAACTGGAGAGTAGAGACGTATTAATGCCTTTCCCAAGGGTATTTTTGCGTAGGGAAAGGTATTAATTCATCTCTTTCCTCCAGTCACGGGTTACATGACAGGACAGATTAACCCATAGCTGGAGTCGGTCTAGTATTGCGCTTAAATCCGAAAAGTTTTGATACCATTGCGAAGGGCTCATCTGAATAATTGCCATGAAAGTATTTATAGAAAAGGCACAGAGCGGTAACCTTATAGTAATGGGAAAGTGGCTGAAGCCGAGCCGCTGATTTTCCTTTCGGTCTTATCAAGATAAATAGCAGGGACATGTGCCAGCAATATTCTAAGCATGAAGCAACGGTAGACTTATGACTGATATAATAATTTAAGCGTACAAAAAGTGAACGTAGTAGAATCACAAAACAGTCATTAGTATCGTATAAATACAGTCAAAATAAATGTTGAACATTTTTAAAAAATCCTATTCTGATATATTTACCGATAAATATTTCCGTATGAAAAATAACTTATTCTAATAAAATAGTCATCGTTTTATCTCTCAAGCCTTGGACTTGGATCGAGATAGTTATTAAAGTTCTGCTTCAGTCAGTCATTTAATTGATATACGTGATACACGCTTGGGCGATCATGTCTAGAGAGAGACATGATTGACTGGGCAGAAGATTTTCCGACTGTAGGTTACCATTAACTTCTGCAGAAGACTGGTTGCTAATCAAGGCTACAGAACCCAATTTGTCCCACTATTTAACCCATAGCCGGAGGGAGAATCATCGGACTAATACATTTTCTAAGGGTATTTGCGCCTAAGTGAATGCAACGAATTCAACTTGATTTCGAACTTGGCTCTCCGATTTCTCGTTCCGAGCCAATATCCTTTACAACACAACGTACTACAGTCGACTGAGGCACAGAAAATAACTGTTTAAACTTGAAAGACACTTCGCAGATTTCTCTATTATTAACCTAATTGTTTATTTGTCCAGTGATAAAAAAGACAATATTAAAATCCACTAATCTACTCTTCGTGTAAAATGGGGCGATTTTTTGTTTAAGTCACATTAGTAACAGGAAAAAAACTCTTAACTTGACAGCGTGTTTCCCTTGTAGCTCTCACACTAGACCAATGAAGAAGCATTTGGACAAGGTATCTGAAGACAGCCGAGAACTTAGGACGAGACAGATTCCAACCTTTCTCAAAAGAGTTGAGTGCGATGAGAACACGGGAATGGCCCCAGCCGGAACTTGAAATCAGTTCGTCGAATTCTTAATCGTTACGCATCAAGGAAGAAGGAAAACGGTCGGCAGAGGGAAAGAAAGTTCTTTCGATTGATGCTTGGTCTAGGCGCACGGCAGGGTGGTGGGGTTCTGCATAAGGAAAGCACAAACGAATGGGTCATGTGATTGAAGAGACGAGAACTGGTTAGCCGCGGTCTCTCCAGCGTAGTAGACAGGGACGGCGGACGGAAAGGTTGGCAGTGAGGGAGCTAGATGGCGAAAGAAAGACACGGTGAGGCTCATGTTGTCTGTGTCAATTTGTTTTATTGCAGATGTTGTGACACCGATACACTAGCAATTAATTCACATGTCACAACAATCAAACCTTCTTCCACTGGTCGGTGGGTGATGGGTAATCAAGGCAGGGATGAAGGGAACAGACAGGAGGGAAAAGGTATCTTTCTCTTCTTTTCATTCCCCACCCGCTGCCGAAACTTTCTCCCCGTCTTTCAAAAGTCTTCCTGATTCTCCCGAATGTTGCCTCCCAACCCGGTAAAACACACACACATACCACCACCACCACCACTCGACGTCTTGAAGATATGATACAGACTAAACGAAAGCGTTGAGGGAGTAAGCAGTGAAAAACTGCAGATTCTACGGGAATTTCGACATCCACCTACTTAAAAAATTACGGATTTTTTAAAAAAAAAGGTGTAGCTTTTGGCATGGATAATGTAATGGATGATGGATGTGTGTTGTGGTGCAGTAGATATCGACTCGGAACGACAAATCGGGGAGCCATGTTCGAATTCCAGTTGAATTCAGTGCAATCACTTACGCGCAAATTTCCTTGGGAAAAGTATTAATTCGTCTCTTCCCCCCAGTTATGGGTTAAATAATAGGAAAGATTGGGTTCTATAGCCTTGGCTGGCAACCACAAAAAGCAATGGCAACCTACTGAGGGATAATATTCTGCCCAGCCAGTCAAGTCTCTTTCGACACATGATCGCCCAAAGCGTATATCACGTATGGCATTGTAATAGATGTGCGCTGTGGTGTAGAGGATATCGGCTCGGAACGACAAATCGGAGAGCCAGGTTCGAATTCCTGTTGAATTCGTTATGCGCAAATAGCTTTGGGAAAGGTATTAATCTATCTCTTTTTCCTATGGGTTAAACAGCAGTACAGATTGGGTTCTATAGTCTTAGTTGGCAACCAGTCTACAATAGAAATCAATGGCAACCTACTGCAGGAAAATCAGTCTGTTATGTCTTATTCATGTATCACGTATGGCACGTAACCAACTGAATGTAATGGATATCAGTGTGGAAAGTGAATTAGACGCGCCAACTTCATTAACTTCTATTGTTTCATTTATTTCACGCTAATGCCCCTGGAAAAGGCATGAATCCATCCCCCAGTTATAAATTAAATAGCAGAGCAGACTATGCTCTCTAGCTATGGATAACTACAAATCTAGAAAGGGAAAACCAGCTTAATAAGGGTTGGGTTTTCCAGGTTATCTTGACATGGACACACATAGCTGAAGTACACGTGCTGCATCTACGACCTTAATTAGTTTTGGGACACACATATAAAGATTTTGGTATCCATCGGTTATGCACAGACAAACGAAGGAGGAAATTTTTAATTGCTTCAAGTATTTGTATTTTTCCTCTTATTTGTCAAATTATTGTATATGTTCATTTCAGCCGATATATTCTTCACCCTTCCAAATATTGCCTAAATTTCTAAGATGAAGCATATTCGTTCTTCAGCACTAGCCGAATGGTGAGAACGTTAGCGATATGACCATTAGAATTGGGATTCGAATCTCAGCATGCTCGAGTTTTGAAGACGATGATTTCTTGATGTGCCTGGGAATACGATCAAAGCGAGGGTGCTTAAAAAACATGTCAGGGGTTGATTTAAACTTTGTAAGGGAAATTGTGAAGACGAAACTGTTAAAAAAACCATAGATGTGTGTTAACACGAAGTTACAATTAATCGAAACAGAGGGTTCGTTCAGCTAAAGTCCGCGCAGCATATTTGCTGTAGAAATCACATATGTACCTGAGCAGGCGCCTGCAGTCAGGATAAAATAATTACTTTGGTAGATGGAAGTAGTCGGAAACGAGCGATCAGCCATTATGTGGATGTCGTTAATGTTGCTTTTAACGCAACGTTTTTTTTTATAGATTTTTCGGCCTTTCTCTGAATATCTAATTATATATCCATTTATTCATAGTTTTCTTTTGAAAAGAATCATTGTTCTTATCTATAATTTTTAGTTTTATCACATTTCCTAACATTCAAAGATTAATCATTTACATTGTTTTAACTACTTTTTTTTTTTTTCAGACTTAATCATATTTGAACGTGGATTTTCCTCTGTTTTTTTTTAACATGCTCCGGCCAAAATATTGTTTGTCTTCTTTAAAAAATATTTTGCATCCAGTGTTTCTGAGAAGACGCTTGCTACTATTCATATTCTATTTTTTTGTTTTTTTGTTTTTTTCATTTTTTTAAAATTTTATTTGAATCTCACAAGTCGACAGCCCAACAAAATCAGAGTATTGAGTAAAAACATCCATAGCTAAATTCATTAGAGAAAATATTGAAACTGCAATTTCCTGGATCATTAACAATATTATCTATTCAATGCTCATAGGTAGACCCAAATTTCTAACCCTGTTCCAGACTAGGAAATTACGAGTAAATATGTATATTAATCTATGTATTTCAAGTGACCTGACGTCATCTAAGATACGCCATCTTGCAACCTTCAAACTTGAATTTTCTGTTTCGAAAATAATAATACTCCGTACACAATGCCTCTCTTTCTCTCGCCTCTGATTTCATTTTTCTTCACCACTGACGCCAGTAATCTTATTCAAACAAGCCGTTCTATTTGCACTATGCGTTTCGACTTCATTTTCTTTGACTCTTCGAGTCAACCACACACAATCGGCAATATGGCTCCCGAGAGAATTGACAGTGATGGCGGTTGTGCCAACACGCTGGGGTCTGCACAAATGAATAATTGTGGCCCGCGAAGTCTAATTCCCTAACATAGAGTAACAATGATATGGAATACGACCTGATGGAAAAAAATAGGGTGGGAGAAGTAATAATCTATTTGAAAGTGTTGGGACTGAAAGATATAAAATGAAAATCATTTCGAAATAGACGTTTGTAAGTGACTAACATTAACAAAAAAAGGAAAGGATAAAAAGGTGTGATTTCGTAAATACTAGGTGCGTTCGAAAAGAATCCAGCTATTTTGAATATTTCAAGGCAGGGAGAAAAAAGGAGAAAGAGAGGGTGCAAAAAGATATAGCTAAAAGCAGAGAGAAGGAAACATTGAGAAATTCAGATAAAAGAAGATGGTAATACGTTGGTAGAAAAAACAGAGGGGAAAACAGTAAGATAAACAGAACAAGAAAGAGAGTGGGGGTCATATATATATATATATATGTGTGTGTGTGTGTGTGTGTGTGTGTTGCATATATGGATCGGAATCCCACAAGGAATAGAATAAGTGAAGAACAAGTAGAAAAAAGTGTCTTTAATCTATCATGTTTCACTAATAACAAGCTTCTTCAGAGATTTCTTAAAACGAATGATTTAAAAATCCAAGAGACAGTATGATGATTGAGGTATAGTTTCATTGGTCAGATACGTGTCACGTGTGATAAAGCAATGGATGAATATTAAATGTAAAAGAAAATCTTGTGTCTGTTTAAGTGTATGTGCAATCTAAACTTATTCATAAATGGAACTTTGTCTGTGTGTGTGTGTGTCCGTTACCTATAGACCCCGAAACGGCTGAACAAATTTTCTTGAAAATTTACACAGTTGTACTATAAGCGTCTGCGAGTGTTCTTAGCTAGGTTTTGTGTCGTGGTAACCCCAATAAATATCGAAAATCGATACTCGAAAAAATCGGGTTATAGAAGGAGTGGTCCGATTTTAATTAAATTTGATACACTCATAGACAAAGACATAAGAAACGAGATTCAGAAGTTTCAAGGTTGCAGCTCTTAAAATAGTGCAGAACATTTTATATCGATACCAGGAAATCAAAATTTGACTTGCGTTCATTCATTTTTCTTTCAGTCTACGGTTTCACTTTAACTGGAAACAACTATTGCTTTTTAGTCTTTCGTGCCAACGTCCAGAGTCTGAGCTCCAGGACCATGGATTAGTTTTAAAGCTTTCATTACACCCGAGCAACGCCGGGCTATACTGCTAGTACGTAATAAAAACATTAGATGTTTATTATGAATGTAAGTATATGTCAGCGAAAATAATGTGTGTTAAGCACATCCAAACTATAGACGAACTAAGTGTGTGTATATGTCGATAACATTAGTATGCGTGAATGACAGTGACAAAATAACTTGACTTAATACCCTGTGACTTTTTTCTTTGAGCTTGGTTAAAAGAGAAAGTCTATTATACGAATTAAGATTTTGAAAGAACTTGAAGGGCGAATACAAGCAGTTATGTCTTCCATACCACAAGAGTTCCTGGTGAAACTAGTCGACGTGATTCCTGGGCAAGTTGAGAAGCAGGTAGAGAAATCTGGTACCCATATCGAATTTTAAATAAAACTTCATGCTAAACGGTTTCCTCTCATATTAATTTCTTGTAAAAGTTATGTTTAATTAATAGATTATAAATATTTTTGAATGGGGAGATACTTTTCAATCACCCTGTATATGTATATATATATATATATATATATATATATATACACATTAAGTAAATGTGAACGGTAATTTTCAATCACCCTGTATATATATATATATATATATACACACACAATAAGAGGTGGAGGGAGAGTAAAAGATACTGAAGAGGTTAAGAAAATGTGTGAGAGAGAGCTAGAAGCAGAGAGACAAAAGTATTGAAGGAGAGAGGTTGAAATACAACCTACAAGGGAGATGTAAGAAAGTAGAGAGAAGCCCAGTGATAATGTGTGAGAAAAGAAACAATAACCTTCAAGTGTAGAAAGACAGATATTCTGTGCCAAAAATGAAGAGATAGAAAACTAGAGATACAAAAAATAAGAAAAAATCCCCCCCCTCCCCGCGAAAAAAAAATAATAATTAAAATAAAAACGAACTCGAGATCGGATGGGGAGAGAAGTGAGGGCAATTGCAGTAGTGGAGAAAGAGCATGTGTCATGTTGTTCCAAGCCAGACAAAACACTCAAATACGAAGCTTATTTGTATATTGCTTAACATAACGACCACAAAGACGCCAACGTCACTAATGATGATGACGAGAAAGGAAATCGGAAGACGAGGGGTGGGGGGGGGGGGGGAGAAGTCGCCCTGTTGGGAATGAGAAGAAAAATGACGGGAGGATGGTAGGAACGTTCCGAAGACGGAAAATAAATGTTGATGTCAAATGAGAAACAAAACTAAAGCAAAATGGGAGAGTAAGCTTCTGAGTTTCTTTTTAAGTAAATGTGAACTGTAATTTTCTCGCTATTTCCAGATTAAATTATAACGAATAGATATGATTATTTCTCTCCCCTATCTCTCTGACTCTCAACGCTCGCTTTGATATCGATTAATTTACGATAAAAAATATATGTGTGTGTGTGTTGAATACACCGGTTCTCGCAGATATATATATATATATAATGATAATAATAACAATAACTAGTTAGACTTTGTAAGAATGCACTCCGTAAATTTATGCCAATATAAACTTTCGAAAAAACCATTAACAAACAGAACCTAAATCCGTTACAATCCGGCGTACTAAGTCGTCGGATAAATGGGGAGAAAAAAAAGAAACCAGCGGAACAAGAACAAACATTCAATATTCCGCAGTAAAGAAAAAAACAAAAACAAACGGAACCAAACACAAGAAAAAGTGCTCAATACGAAAGTACGAAAACACAATAGTAGAGCAAAAACATTATATATATATATATATATATATATATATATATATATATATATATATATATATAAGAGAGGGTTCAAAATCTATTGTCCAAATCAAGAAGACATTCCTAAAATATTCCAGAAAGTTTCGATATCTTTTGAGATACTCTTGTTTTATCTTTTTAGCGATGGTCTGACAGGTTTTTTATCTCGAAAATTCTCCAAACCTTGTAACGTTTCCGTTCTTCCCGTGTGCCTGGTTCGATCCCACTGTCAGGCGCTTATCTTTCCGAGGATAAAAAAAAAACAAATATTAATAACCTTTTGTATAAAAAGCTGAAAGCAAAACAGTCCAGCGTCCTTGGGAGACAACGCGGGAAACCACTAAGCCGAGTCCTGACTCCGTGGGATTACGTTCCCAGCTCGACAATAGACGATGAGAAATTCTTTGCGATTGATTACTCTCCTTGACGGCATGGGAACATTCCATTAAATTGAGACGGAAGCATTTATTATAGAAAATGTCATTTATTCTTCTGCTTCTTCAAAGAGCATCATTATGAATATTTTATGCATTCAGTAAATTTTCAAACCATTGGAGATCAAATGACAGCAAGTCCTTTTATGAAACCTGCGCTCCACTTAATGTTCTTGTTTATATCAGATTTTCATTACATGCAGAGTCTCTCGGTACTTCGGCGTAGTGTAATGGTTAACAAGCCAGACTCGCTAGATCAATTACCACCGAGTAGTGAGTTCGATTACATCGTGTACGGTACAAGTACCATCAACTTCTAACTTAACTGTAATTCGTAAAATTGTAAGACGCTTTGAGAGATCTGAATGAAACTCTTTGGTAGCGCCTTTGAAATTCAGCTGCCTTTTCATACATCCAGGATGGACTTTCTTTGTTCAGAACTAAACCTGGATAGATATTTTTTAAATAATTTATGTTGAATAGATCTATTTGGATTATCCTCTCCGTTCAAGGATTTGACATCATTATAAACACACACATACATTATATATATAATCTAAACTTATTTATAAATGGAACTTTGTGTGTGTGTGTGTGTGTGTGTGTGTGTATCCGTTACCTATAGACTCCGAAACGGCTGAACCGATTTTCTTGAAAATTTACACAGTTGTACTATAAGCGTCCGCGAGTGTTCTTAGGTTTTGTGTCGAGGTACGCCTGACAAATATCAAAAATCGATAACCGAAAATATCAGGTTATAGAAGGAGTGGTTCGATTTTAATCAAAATTGATACACTCATAGACAAAGACATAAGAAACGATATTCAGAAGCTTCAAGGTTGCAGTTCTTACAATAGTGCAGAAAATCGATAATATATATATATATAAAAGGCAAGATATTTGGGTGTATGCCTGTTTATCTGTCTGTATGTCCTTTATACAAATCCACAATTTTTATCCGATTCTCACCAAACTTCACACAAATATTCTTTAGGCTGAGTCTGAGCTCCAGGACCATGGATTAGTTTTAAAGCTTTCATTACACCCGTGCAACGCCGGGCTTTACTGCTAGTATATATATATATCCGAGTGAGTATAGAATGAGAAGAGAAAAAAGAAAATTGTTTTTTTCCCGTCCAAAACATTAATTTAAAACAGTGCTCGATATATGATGTATAGAGCAGTGAATATTTATTATAAATTATGCTTTAGAACATGTACATATGGTTGTTTCAGTGTTTGGATTCAAACACTGAAACAACCCTATGATTGTAGGGAAGAGGACATATATAGAAGAAATTATGTACATTTTCTAAAACATAATTTATTATATATATACATATATATATAAGTTTTGTGAAAACATTTTTTCACCGTTACTTGCTTCACTGGGCGTGGTTGGTATCTGAGTAGTGAGTTCGATTACATCGTGTACAGTAAAAATACCATCAACTTCTAACTTAACTATAATTCGTAAGATTGTAAAACGCTTTGAGAGATCTGAATGAAATTCTCTTCGATACCACCTTTGAAATTCAACTGCATTTTCATACTTTCAGTTGTATTTCAGGATGAACTTTCTTTGTTCAAGCCTGGGTGAGATTAACTAAGCCTGGGTGAAACTAGTAAGACTAACGTGTAAATCAGAAAACAACGCAAAGTTGACCTTTGCACTGTAAATCAGTCATTTAAGTGCCATGCATGATACAAGCTTTGGCGATCATGTCTCGAAAGAAACATGACTGACTGGTCAGAACATTTTCTCTTAGTAGTTTGCCATTACTTTCTGCGGTAGACTGGCCCTGACGATCCGTTTGGGAGAAACCTAGGTAGGTTCGTTTGACTCATTAGGTGCTTATATATATATATATATATATATATATAAAACACAGCACAACCAATCCCGGCTTGAACGCTTATACTCACAAACCATTGGTCAACTCCTCAGTGCTGAGATTCAATGAGATTCAAACCTGTGTCTCAAAGTCAGAGAGCAAACGGTCTAATTTCTCGGTCGATTACGTAAGAATAAGTTGCAACACCCTGAAGATGCGAAAGAAGTTTGGTGCATTACGTACATATTTTATAAAATTTTATTTCTGTGTCATCTTGCCACCGAGAAAGCTAAAAGAAACTAAAGAGAGACGTTCTCCTGAGATTTAAACGTCCACACATTCTGCAAGAAGTCGCAGTTATGTGCGAGCAGGTCTCATTAGAAATCATTTACTTGGAGCATGTCTATTCCACACGTGCCTCTATCTAGAATCCTACTTACACAAAACACCGTTATACACGTCTCCAAACTGAAAGACACATTTATAGATTTAGTGGTACATGATAAGAAAAGAGGGTTTCCGGAATTTAACATTCACTTAGTTAAACGCCATATGTTATACATGCTTGGGGATTCTCGATTCATAACTGACTAGGCAGAATATTTTCTCGTAGTTGATTGACTGGTTGCCAACTAAGGTTATCAAACCCACTATTTTCTGCTATTGAGCACATAGATGAGGAAAATAGGGATGTTCTCATTTCTTTCTAAAGCGCGTTTGTGTGTAAATGAACTTAGCAAACCAGACTGGAATTCGAACTCAGCTCAAGCCGTTATCACATAATACACCGAACATCTAAAACTAACAGTACAGGTATACTTTACCTTACGTCGGTAACTTATTCTAGGCGAGGCGTTATTAAGTCGAATTTAATTGTCACTAGGATAAACTAGCCATTCCCGGTTCAGTATTTTATATATAAAAGCATTTTAATAATGTAGGATCAATAAGAATCTATTTCAAGCTTACAAACAAATAGATTTTAATATAGTACGAATACTTGTACGTAGATACTTGTAAATGTAGATGTTTACCATTTGACGATCTTTACAGTAAATCACAGACTCTTTATTTGTGAATGTAGTTTGCCGTGAGACATTATCAAACGAAATAATTTTGTAAGATCAAATCACAAATAAGTGATTAAAATTATTTTGCGATAGGAGAAAATAAGGTAATTTATGTTAAATTTACCAGTATTTACTTTGAATTTGACATATGTATTTTAATATGATTTTATACATTACTAGCAGTATAACTCGGCGTTGCTCGTGTGTAATGAAAGCTTTAAAACTAATCCATGGTCCAGACTCTTTGGGCGTTGGCACGAAAGACTAAAAAGCAATAGTTGTTTCCAGTTAAAGCGAAACCGTAGACTGAAAGAAAAATGAATGGATGCAAGTCAAATTTTGATTTCCTGGTATCGATATCAAATAAGTTTTTCGTCGTAAACTGAATTTTGAAGGCTAAATATGTCCTCTAAGTAAATGGTATCATGGCTGAGACTAAGAACTACAATTATACCTACTTAGAGTCAAACCCGAAGCAAAAACTAAAATAAAAGGGCTGAAAAAAATATACATACAGGCAGATAAACAAACACACACAAACATCTTGGCTTATATATATATATATATATATATATATATATTATCGATTTTCAGCACTATTGTAAGAACTGCAACCTTGAAACTTCTGAATATCGTTTCTTGGCGCGAAAGACTAAAATAGATGTTACCAGTTAAAGCGAAAGAAAAATGAATGGATGTAAGTGAAATTTTGATTTCCTGGTATCGGTATCAAATTTCCTGCACTAATGTAAGAAATGCAACCTTGAAACTTCTGAATATCATTTCTTATGTCTTTGTCTAGGAGTGTATCAAATTTGATTAAAATCGGACCACTCCTTCTATAACCCGATTTTTTCGATATTTATCGGGGCTACCTCGACACAAAACCTAGCTAAGAACACTCGCAGACGCTTATAGTACAACTGTGTAAATTTTCAAGAAAATCGGTTCAGCCGTTTCGGAGTCTATAGGTAACGGACACACACACAAAGTTCTATTTATAAATAAGTTTAGATTTTCTTATTGTACTGTAACATCATTTTATTTGCTTTTAACGCTTTTCTAATGGTATTACAACTTCAAGATTTGTGACTGACAGACGTAAAGTCGAAAAAAATGACTTAAACCTGATTAATATTTTTCCATTTATATGTATTTTTTGTCAAACGATGCATAATCAGGAACAACTAAACTCGAAACGACGTAAAGTCTCGAGTTATACCTGTTCATACGATTCTGAAAAAAATTATGCTTCACTTGATTAAAAAACAGAAAAAATGTTCCAAATTAATTTTAATAAATCCGCAAGCGAATATACTTTAACAAAGTGGTGCGTGCGTGTTTTCCTTCGGAAGTTTATAATTTAAATATTATTATATTTTTGTGTATTATCTTTAACGGACTTGTCCTTCGAAATAACGGAGAAGACCTGGAGAGTTTTAAATACTTATATTTATAGCTTCGATGACCTAGTCACCGCCCTCAGCTGCCATTGTCTATCATGAGATAATTCCCAAGCTGAGAAAAGATGATTTCTCCGTAGGTTTCACTGTAAATTTCCGCTTTCTTACAAGGGCAATCTCCCTCCTTCTCTCTCTATATATATAGCGAGTGAGAGAAACATCAACTTCGTGCATATATTTGTGCTTAGTAAAATTACACATTAGTATATTCAACATGCATGTATTAATTAATAGACATATACGAGTGAGCCCGTGCCATAAAAATGGTAACGTATATATTGATGTATCTACTATTGAGTAACTTACATAAGAACAAAATAATTCAAACCCCTCCTGAGCGTGACAGGAGGGAAATTATATATATATATATATATATATATATATATATATATATATATATATTCTTCACTACTCAAGGACATAATTACGGCAAAAAATAAAATAATAACCCACAGTTCACGAGCAAACACGTGGCAAAAGCTTTCATAACTGGTAGTAAAGTTTAATAACTGGTAGTAAAGAGAATGAACTGAGCCGACGCTGCCACGCTATTGTCTCTGTCTCTCTCTCTCTCTCTCTATGAGCGTAAATAGAGGGATGGATATATATATATATATATATATATATATATATAGAGAGAGAGAGAGAGATAAAGAGAGAGAGAGAGATAAAGAGAGAGACGGGGGAGAGACAGTGGTCTTTATTAGAATAAGGAGGAGATAGAGGGGGTGAATTTATACATTAAAGCAAAAGATTTCTGTGCGAAATAACCTCAAAATCGATATCGCTCATATAGTAAACGGAAACATTCATTTGTGTACACACACACACAAACAAGTATATATATACAGGGTGTCCACAAAGTCCGTGTGCGCATTACAAATTTTAAAACTGTATTAGTATTTGTAATAGAAATAATCTGTAAAAAATGCTGTCAAGTTTAATGTACCTAGTTTTAAGTATAGTTATTGATACTAATTTGATTTCAAGCATAACTGTAAATCAGTTGGCAAATGATTTCCGTGAACTGCAAAATCATATTACCCTTTGTATTGCTAATGATGGAGGACATACGGAAACTTAAATAAAATTTCAATAAAACCTTAAAACTATAGATTTACTTCTTTCTAATCCTTTTTACAAATAATTTCTATCGCAAATACAAATAAAGTTATAATTTTTTTAAAGTGCACATGAACTTTATGGACACCCTGTATATATTTGTGTGCATGTGTTTTGTCCTGGGTTGATGCAAGTAAATATTTATTCAACTAAATATAAATCATTTTGTTGCACAACCTTTCTCCATTTTTTCTTTCAACTTAAACATTCCGTCTTTCGAGGATTCATTAAGGTGTTATTTTCATTTTTCTTTTTTGGAGGCGGGGGTTCCTCTAATGAATTAAATTTTTAACATTAAAATTATTTTGCAAGGAAATGAATAAATAAAAATCCGAAGAATTAATGTCTGGTGAACATGCTGGGTTGGATAATACATCCCAGCCAGTTGTTGCATTATTCTGATAGAAAACAACACCATTCCTGTTCGCCACTTCTGAGCGTTTTTCTTGAATTATTGCTTTTCATTCGTTCAGTCTCAAGCAGTATTTTTCAGATTCAATTGTTCAGAGTATTTGTCAGAAGCTCATAGTCCAAGATCCCATTCCAATCACACCAGAAGCACAGCAATATTTCTTAGAAAAAAGACCTGCTTTTGGGGTGGCTAAAGTTAGCTCAGGTGTACGTTGTGGTATAGTGGATATCGACTCGGAACGACAAATCGGGCAGCCGAGTTCGAATTCCAGTTGAATTCTTTGCATTCACTTACGCACAAATAATTTTGGGAAGGTATTAATCTATCTCTTCCTTCCAGTTATGGGTTACATAACGGGACAAATTGGGTTCTATAGCCTTAACTGGCAACCAATCTACCGCAGGAAGCCATGGCAACCTACTGCGGGATAATCTTCTGCCCAGTCAGTCATGTTTCGAAAGAAACATGATCGCCCAAAGCGTGTACTCCAGGATCATTTACCCTGAACATTGTTGTAAACAATGTATTTCTCATCACTCGTTACAGTTTGTTCCAAAAAGGGATTCATTGTCATTGCGTTTATAGAGCAAATCATAGATAAAAATGCGACCCAAAAAGGTTGTTTTCACTCTGATCATGTGGTATTTAACCATCGTATCAATCTGAGTGCCCAAGCTTCACTATGTGATCATGGGGTGTGGATTTTAATAAATTTAGTGTTTCCGCTAATTCTCGATGTAATGCAGGTTATTCTTAATCAATGTCTGTCTTTTCTTGTCATCTGTATTGGGATAAGTCTGGCTGAACTTTCTTCATCAATAATCAATTGCTAATTCTAAGCTTAGCAAACAACTTCCGTACAGTTCTCGAGATAGATAGGTAGATAGATAATGAACAACTCGAGATAGGTAGATAGATAATGAACAACTCGAGATAGGTAGATAGATAATGAACAACTCGAGATAGGTAGATAGATAATGAACAACTCGAGATAGGTAGATAGATAATGAACAACTCGAGATAGGTAGATAGATAATGAACAACTCGAGATAGGTAGATAGATAATGAACAACTCGAGATAGGTAGATAGATAATGAACAACTCGAGATAGGTAGATAGATAATGAACAACTCGAGATAGGTAGATAGATAATGAACAACTCGAGATAGGTAGATAGATAATGAACAACTCGAGATAGGTAGATAGATAATGAACAACTCGAGATAGGTAGATAGATAATGAACAACTCGAGATAGGTAGATAGATAATGAACAACTCGAGATAGGTAGATAGATAATGAACAACTCGAGATAGGTAGATAGATAATGAACAACTCGAGATAGGTAGATAGATAATGAACAACTCGAGATAGGTAGATAGATAATGAACAACTCGAGATAGGTAGATAGATAATGAACAACTCGAGATAGGTAGATAGATAATGAACAACTCGAGATAGGTAGATAGATAATGAACAACTCGAGATAGGTAGATAGATAATGAACAACTCGAGATAGGTAGATAGATAATGAACAACTCGAGATAGGTAGATAGATAATGAACAACTCGAGATAGGTAGATAGATAATGAACAACTCGAGATAGGTAGATAGATAATGAACAACTCGAGATAGGTAGATAGATAATGAACAACTCGAGATAGGTAGATAGATAATGAACAACTCGAGATAGATAGATAGATAGATAGATAATGAACAACTCGAGATAGATAGATAGATATAAGCCTTCAAGATACAACCCATACCTAGTGGAAAGACAAATAATTGGAAAAGATATGTGTCCATCTAAGAGTTTGTCAATGACACAAACCAGTCGGGGATTTCAGATAGATAGATAGATAATGCTGGATAAAATGTCCGTGTCGTGTGACCCACACGCCTGTCTATAGTGAAAGTCCACAGTGACCTTCTCTGATGAACTCCACGGCCTTCACACGTGTCTATTTGTGACGAGTGCAAAGCGTTAGCGAGGAGCTTGTTTTTCTTTCTCTCGATTGTTAGCTTGGCTTTTATCAATTGTGTCCTCACGGAAAAAATATAGGAAAAAAAAAAGTAACAAAAGTATTAGTTATATTCTTTGTTTCTTTGTACTTGTCTTTTTTTTTTCCTTTTTTAATTTAAAATTGTTTACCAGGTTTAGGAACGGTCAGAGAAGTTATATTCAGAAACATTCGTATATAAAAATATGAAAAGGAGACTTGTTTTTATTTTTCCTAATAAAACAATTGAATCTTATCTCCTCGGGAACGGAGAGTTATTTATTTCGGGAGGGTTGCATATAAATTCAAAATATCATGAGAGAAATAATCTTTAGATATTTTTCAAGGTTATCATGCCTATATTGCTGCGTGTATCTGTCTATAAGTCGAGTTAAAAAACATGAAAACTAAGATCTGCGAAAGAAAACACCTCAAATTCTCATCTATACAGTATAGCAGCCAAAAAATACGTATACTTATTCTATCATGAATCCCACCTGAATCTATTCTGCACATATACAAATCTACCATCCGCCCGTGTATTGAATATTGCTGCCATATCTGGTCGGGTGCCCCTGCTGCTCTCCTTGGGCTTCTTGACAAAATACAAAGGAGGATCTGTAACGTGATTGATACTGACTTGGCAGACCGGCTGCAACCACTCTCTCACCGGCGTGATGTGGCTTCCCTGTGCCTCTTCTACAAGTACTTTCATGGCTTCTGCTCCGATGAGTTTAGATCACTGGTGCCGCCTAAGCACGAATTTACTCGAGACACTAGATTAGCAACTAGGTCCCACCCTTTTACAGTTAAACAAATAAGATGTAACCGTAAATTCTACTCCAACAGCTTCTTTTCTCGCGCTTCCCGCCTGTGGAATTCCCTTCCACAAGCCTGCTTTCCCGACAGCTACAATCTCCAGGTGTTTAAATGTAGGGTCAATAGACACCTCCTATCACACTAACTCCCAATTATTCTCAGAAAACTCTCATCTACCCAACCCTCATTCTCGGTATCCTTACCCGCCTATCACCCACCCTCTGACATTTCCTATATTTAATCATCCTTTCTCCACTCTATGTAGCCCCCTGCGCAGTAGTGGCAGTGACATGCCTTGCTCGGGGGGAAACGCTTATAAAAAAAAATCTCCACAGCTTCCTTCTATTTGTGGGGTGGTTTACATATTGCTTTCTCCACAGTTTGTAATTCAGAGATTTCCTTCTTTTAGTCTACGGTAAAATAATGCCGAAAACGCTCGTTGTAGTTCGATCTCCGAAGTTAAGTAGCGTCAAGCCCAATCACTGCTTAGATGGGGGACCGCTCAGGATCATCAGGTACTGTAAGCAATCTCCTACAATCGGAAGTATGTTCCGGTTTTAAACAACCTACAAAGGGTTGATAATCTGTAAAAAAGTCGAATCAATCAAATTCCCATCTCTTATACTGGTAACCACCCAAAACTATCTGATAGGTGGGGGGGGGGAGAAAATACTGATTTATACATTTCCAAGGGCAGATTTGAACTCGGTGCAGATACCTGTTCCACTACACACGCATACTATTACTGGATTGATTAAAACGTTTCTGAAATGGATTCTGATGATTGTACAAGATAAGTCAGTTAAGTGCCATACGTGAAACACGCTTGGGCGATCATGTCTCGAAAGAGACATGACTGACTGGGCAAAAGATTATCCAGCAGTAGGTTGCCATTGCTTTCTGCGGTAGAATGGTTGCCGGCCAAGGCTATAGAACCCAATCTGTCCTGTTATTTAACCCATAACTGGAGGGAAGAGACGGATTAATACCTTTCCCAAGGGTATTTGCGCGTAAGTGAATGCAATGAATTCAACTGGAATTCGAACTCGGCTGCCCGATTTCTCGTTCCGAGCTGATATCCACTGGACCACAACGCACATTACTTTATCGGTACTCTAAGGAATAATCAACGCTCCTTGGTACATCAATCGTATTATCAAGACATTTATGAATACGAATTTAAGGATAAAACAACATCTGGGAGACAACGTTTTCTTAAAAGCAAATAGAAATCTTACTTCAAACGTTTTTTTTTATTTTCAAAGAAAGCAAAAAAGATCTAATAAATGAACAAAAATACTAATAAGACACGCGTTTCCACAATAAAAGTAGACTCAAATTTGATGCTCAACTAGTTCAGACGACGTTGACAAAAGGCAGGTTTCCGATAGGTGGGAGGGGAGTTCAATTCATGTCAGTTGCTATTTATTTATCTCCTGTATAATTTAGCGTACCAAAAAGTGTATCGACGCGAAATGTTGTGATAAAAAGACACAATAAGATGGAGAAGTATATTTGCATAAATAATTTTGCCACACTTCAGAAAAAAGAACACTTAATTTCATATATTAACCAATTTTTTTTTTTTTTTTACAGGGTACGGAAGGGTACTGTCATCTGTAGTAATGGTGTCGTCATTTACTTTATAAATCCTACCATTTTTTTTCAGATACCATTAACCATGCATTGAACCGGTGAATACAGTGCATTTGCTGTTGAACCGTTTTTGGAAACTCGTGATTTTGTAATTGCAACACGGAGAGATTTTCCTGTTCATTTCATGTCACGTCAATGATGATGCAGTTCCAGATAGAAATTTGATACAGATAAAGATTGAAGTTTTCAGGGCCATAGGTTCAGCACATAAAACAAATCCACTTGAAAGACATCCAAAGACTCAAAATTCCTGGTGATGGAAAACTTTAGAAATAGTCTGCAACAGTGTATGGTGAATAGAGGTCACGATTTTGAGGATGCCATACTTAAAACCAAATGCATAAAAAAATGATTAGCCCTTTGTTTAAACAAAGGTGGAATGATTATTTTTAACAGCAATTACTTTGATCTTTCTGTCAACGTTTTATATGTGGGAGGTATTTCTGCTGCACACTGTATGAGAGACGCTTTATAAAAGATATTTTAATCCGACAAGTCATGTCGATAATCCGACGTAATTAAAAATAAAAAAGATGAGATTTATAAGAATGAAATCCATGCAAACGAGACGAAACGGGATTCACGGTAAGCATACAGAAATTAGATTTTAACTAATTTCCTTGAGGTTTCTTCTCTGTATTTTCTACTAGCTGTACCCGGCCACGCTTTGCTTAAACGGACTAAAAAAGAAGAAATTTATTTATTAAACCAACGAAATTTTTTTTTTAAAAAATGAAAAGGATTTCTGTTGTATGGGCCCGCCAAAATAGAAATAATAGTAAAAAAAAGGCTTCGTTTAGCTTAAATGTACAGTTTTCTAATGTTTTTTATGAAACAACAAAGTTGTCTGTAAACGCGTCCGTATTGAAAATGAAAGTTTTTTGATTCGGCTCTCATCGGCTCTAATAGATTTTCAAAATATATATTTTTTAATATTGTAATATTTTTTAATATAAGGTATATAAAAACACGCTCGTATTCGATTAAAATTCTATAGTAAAATTTTAAAACAATTGGTGCAGCCGTTTTCTAGATTAGCGGATAGTAACAAACGGACAAGTACATTTTTATTTATATAGATAAACACTTTCATGGTAATTGTACTGATGTGGTCTTTGTTTTAGTATCTAAACTTTATGAATTTAATCACAGCACTCGACTGGCATCGAGATTTGGTTAATTTACAGTTGCGTTGGTAGATGTAGCCGTAAGCTCTATGCTAACAGTTACTTTTCTCGTACTTCACACCTGTAGAATTTTTTCCGCTTCCATACTTTCCAGCCAACTTTAATCTGCAAGAATTTAAATCTAATTTCAATCGATATCTACTCTCCACCCGATTACTCTTTTCTCTTTCTGCTCACTATTAATGTATCGGTTCCTAATTGTTCTACACCCTGTAACCCTTGCATAGGGTAATAACGATTAAAAAAAATTCTGTTTTTGGTCTTTTCATAGTTAACATATTTTCAGTGACATTTCCAAAGAACAGGGAACAAATAGCCTGGACTTTTCTTAATCGTACGTGCTTCGTCGGTCATGGTACTTTCAATGCATTTCGTCTGATGAAATTAGGTTGCCGTGACATAACAGTGCATTAAGCGTTTTGTTTAATTTTAAATCTCTTTTATGTTCACATATTCTTTTCTTTAAATCTCGGAATGTTTTGACTGGGTTTTGGAGAGTATCATTTACATTCTAATGGGTAGACGCCTGCTTCTCACGTAAAGTTACTTCTCTGGTACAACGATTTTAACTTTAACTGTTTCTGAAGTGTTTATGATAATTCTTACACTGCGATAAGCTAGATTACTTCCAGTTCATTATCGAGTTTATAGATGATATGATACGCCATGTTAATTTAACATTCCATTGGACTTTTATAAATCTTTGGTGATAGACAGATAGATAGATAGATAGATAGATAAATAAAAATTGAGTTTTGTTGGGATAAAACCAACTGCACAGTTTCCAAATTCAAACAATATAAAAAATAAAATAAGAAAAGTGTCGGAACTATTATCTTCATTTTTTTTTCTTCTGTGTTCGGAGTCAAGATTTCAAAAGTGGTCTTTTGTTAATATGGAGTCTGTCCTGATTTTCGGATGGCGCCAGAACCGCTAATAAGTGTTTGATGTTATTGAGAGGAAATTATTAACAGTAATGATAACAACTCGTCTAAGATCCTATCAGTTGCTTCTATTACCCGCGGAGCCGGGGGGGTTTTAATGTGTTTCAAGCGTTGATATTCATATAAGTAGTCTATTTACTTAATACAGACAAGTACAATAATGTTTCAGGCACAAGAAAAATAAAATAGATGACAAGAGCTCTTGACGTTATTTGTGTTGATAATATATATATATATATATATATATATATATATGTGTGTGTGTGTGTGTGCATGACTATTTTTGTGTAAGGACATATTTCTTCGCATACTCACAAGTATATATACACATAATAAATAAATGAAATACCAACATTTGTTTGCATGCATATATTTAAATATATTGGTATATCCATATATAAAGAAAAGAAAATACACACATCTAATGGTATAATATATATATGTATGCAGACACATACATACATTTTTTACACCCTCTCTTTTTCTTTCTTTCTCTCTCTCTATGCATATATATATATGTTTAATATCTCTATTTTTTACATATGTGTCTAGAGAAAGAATGACAGACAAGCAAATGAATACTTAAATACATAATCCACATTGATACACGCACACACACACACACACATATATATATATATATATATATATATATATATATATATATATAATGGTGTAATATGTAATGGTGACCTCCTACGAGGATGGACTCTTCCTCTTGATATATAATTACCTACATAGCTTCCGAATGAGGCAGTTAGTACGACACTCTCTGCCGTACGCATTGTCGAACTGTTTTATTCGCAAAACTAGAAAGTGCACTAAAATATTAAACACGCATATTTTGTCACTTCTTTCTAATAGGTTTTTGAGTGAATACTTGCTACCTGAATATATGCTATTTCCACGCACACACATCATATATATATATATATATATATATATATATCCTCTTGCTTCCTATCTTTCTCTTATCCATTCTCAGACACCTGCTATATCTTGTTCCTCTTTCTTTTCGCTCTTCTCTCTTGTAACCCCCTGTGCACCAGTGGAAGTACTGCCTTGCTTGGGGTGAAATGATAAATAAATACACGGGCACACACACACACATATATATGACAGAATAACGATATAGAAAACCTATCTCAGTGTAACATGCTTCAATTTTATTAAAGCTTCTCCAGAGAGCGAGTGAAAAATGAAAACACGCACACACACACGCGTGTGTGTGTGTGTTTATATATATATATATATATATATATATACACACACCCCATATTTTTATATATATATATATATATGATCTCTCTCTCTCTCTCTCTCTCTCTCTCTCTCTCTCTTGTCAGGTATTTTTACTTCTGATAAAGATCTTAGGCTTATAGGGAGTGTTTCCTATTTGATTAAATTCAATTTGAAAATGACTGTTTTCTTTTTAAGAGAAGAGTTCTTTTGGGGCCTTATAAAAATTACACAAACTTCGAAATTTATTATCACCCACGAAAAAATGTCTTCCTATTCTTTGTTTTTTATTACTATTTCTCCTCAACATCACTTTTTAATTTTGTTCTCGTTCTTCTCTCTTTTTTCTTTGTATGTATTTGGGCAAAATTGGGTCGTATCTTGTGACGCCGAAAAGATCTTCTAGAAAGATTTCAGAAAATAATTTATCGCGAAGCAATTCTAGATTTTATCTCGCATCGAAATCAGCAGGTCACGAAAGAAAAGCCGGCAAATAATTGCGTCATAATTCTTCCATACGCAACTCACAACAAAGATTTCTTCTTATATCATAGGTCTTTAGCATAACAATTCATACAAAATGAAAATTTACAAAACCAAAATTATTTACAATAATCATCAGAAATAACCCGTGAATAATTTCTAACATTAGTAAATTAGCAATGTGGACTATTCTATTTTAGCTTCGATTGAAAAATGACTTGGTGACATGAGACTAATATATTTAAAGTAACAGTATATTTCTTGGGTTAGCATAAAGTGAAAAGCCATCCTGACCGAGGGTTTGAGGGCCCTGGCCTTGTTCAGTCTGTTGTTCACGCCAGATAACGCGTTCTCTCCCAGAAACTGTAACTAAGGTCCACTCAGCATAGTTGTACTATAAACTATAGGTGGGCTTTGTGGATGTTGAATAAACACACGTGTGCATGTGTAGGCGTCTGCAACGGATTAGCTAGTCACCCTAGTAAACAGACATCCTCAGATAAAAGTGGCCAGCCATATATTTCTTAAGTTACACATATTATATATATATGTGTGTGTGTGTGTGTGTGTGTGTGTGTGTGTGTGTGTGTGTGATATCACCATTATTCGACTAACTCCGTCCCATAATTATGAATAAAAATTTAACCTCTCAAAGATTGCAATATTTAACTTAGATAACATATTGTCTATAATAATATGTTATCTACGGTAAATATTAAAAGAAAACGACTGTTCCAAATTACCAATAATTCTTCTCAGACAAGAAGGAAATTTTGGAAGAAAAAGTACAAGAAATATGGTCCAAGCTTTCGACTTTCTTAATTCAACATCAGGGTAGGTAGAGATAGCAAGTTTCGTAGGCAAAGTATTTTGTAACGTAGACGTCGTGTAATGTGTGTTATTTTGATATATACATTTGAGGATGTGGGCCTTGAGTTATGATTGTTTTTTATTTATTGATAATTTCTTTTTGTATGATTTTTACTTCAAGGGTCATACGTCTGTTTTTACTAACTGATTTTACTAGTATTTGACATTGTTCATTAGTAGCTGATTGTTGAGCGCAAGGTTAAGGCTGAAAAAGAAAATTCAGTTTCAAAACATGTGCAATGTTTCCCTGATCCGCATGTATATTTTTAGTTTTTATGGAAAAAAAAGAAGAAATCTTCGAATTTGCACCTATTTATTTCTTAACCCAAACATGATAGAAATCTTATTGTTCATGTCGAAGAAAATTGTCCCAATATTTAAAAATGTATACTGATTGGAAGTTAAAATGCTTAAATAGCGTTATTAAGCTAATTGAGCTCAGTTTTGCATGGGATCAAATAGGGACAGACATTTTGCATTGTCTGAATCAAATGAAGACACTCAAGTTGTAAATCGAGGTTCAACATCTTTTCGTTCGAATAAATCAATGAGAGTATTGTATACTGGTGTGAAGTTAGACCCCTTCAGTGTGGGGCAATTGGTTAACAAGTTTGTCTTGCTAGATCAGTTATGACTGAGCACATGCAATGGCCAGTCAAATTTGTCTTACTAGACCAATTGTGAATGAGTCATGAGTTCATTTCTCTCTGTTTCATGCCTTTGGATTTGAGCTACGCTAGTAAATTGCTAAACTAATACGGAGTTATCAACTGAATTTTGATCTGGAATTTTTACCGTATAATATTTGCTCTATCCGAAAGAAGGAGACTATGTTGAAAGAGAAATTTTCCTGAGCAAAATGTTTTTTCATCATTAGTCTACGCACTTATGTACAGACGACAGTGTATATCTGCCTTTTCCTCTCCCATCTCTCCCACTCTCATATATATATATATATATATATATATATACATACACCAAAGAAGTTTCATTATATTCAACCGACAAGGTCTGTCTGTTTAAAAAAAAATTCCATTTTCGAATAAGATGTTGTATATTGGGATCACAGCGGTGAATAAATTGTCCGCCGTCCTTGCTTGTTCTCTTGCTTTTTGTTCAATTACTTTCGACAGCCTCACTCATTTTCAAGAACCATGTTATTGTGATAAGCAATATTCGTGGCGTTCTTTACACAGAAGAAAGCTTAAAATAACCGTCATACTTGACGTCACCGTGAACTCTAGCGGCTGAATTTATCAAAAGGTGTTTCTCTGAATGTTTGCTACCTAAAAATACCTATATATATATATATATATATGTGTGTGTGTGTGTGTGTGTAACTATGATTAAATATTTGCCACTATGACAGTGAAGGCTTTAACTATAAAACTATTTTGTGGTCGAAGAGATATATGGTCATTCTCCCAAATTTAAACCAATTTTCGTAGAATGTGTCCTGAGAAATGTCAGCCATTTGAATGCTGATATTTAAGGCAAGTCATCCTCGTTTTTATTACTAAATGGTCCACGACTCTTAATGTTACTTATACTCGACTATGCTAAGCTTGATAAATAGAAGTGTTTGATTGGCTTAGAAACGAAAAATTAATCAAAGAATTTTGGTCTTCATTTACAGTAAGGAAATATCACGTTGTCCAGTCATAAACATTGGTTTCTATCAAAAACGTGCACACATGTAAACTAAAACACGTTTTGGTTCCTTCTAGAGAAGCAATGGTTAACAAGTTTCTCGTCAAACGAATTTAACTCTTTAATGATTAATCTGCATTTATTAACGTACCCTATTTTGGAATGCGCAACTTGAACTATCCAGCTATGCAATTTAACATCTGCACCGTTATTCTATTTTTGGTATACACACGACTGTTCTAATTTAGTTTTTTTTTTTTTAATCATTTCACCCCAAGCAAGGCATTCCCCTGCCACTATTGAGCAGGGGGTTACGTAGGGGAAAAGTGATGAGAAAGAGTGGTTAGTTATAAGAACTGTCGGAAGGAGGGTTGTAGACGGATGAGGATACCGAGGAAGGGGGTTGGGTAGATGGATAGAGTGTTTGAGGAAATGGATACGAGTTAGTGTGATAGATGTCTATTGACCTTAGTTTTAAATTCTTGGAAATTGTAGCTGTCGGGGAAGCAAGTATATGGAAGGGAATTCCACAGGCGGGAAGTGCGAGAAAAGAAGCTATTAGAATAGAAATTGCGGTTACATTTTATATGTTTCACTGTAAAAGGGTGGGACCTAGTTGCTAATCTAGTATCTCTTGCAAATTCATACCCAGGGGGGCACCAGTGAACTAATTTCATCGGAGCAGAATCCGTGAAAGTATTTATAGAAGATACACAGGGAAACCACATCACGCCGGTGAGAGAGTGACTGCAGATGGGCTGCCAAGTCGGCATCGATCACATTACAGATTCTCCGTTGTTTTTGTCAAGGACCCAAATGAGAATAGCAGGGGCACCCGACCAGATGTGGCAGCAGTATTCAATACACGGGCGGATGGTAGAATTATTTCTGAGATGAGTATTCGCCAATACTCCTGTACTGACATAAAACTGATGATAACCGAAGGGTACTAGGTCAAAACGTTGTGTCTACAATAACATTTATATCGACCAAGATGAGAACAATAGTTCGATATAATAAAAGAAAGTTGATAATTACTCTTTTCAGAAATAAAATACTAAATTATTAAAAGCGATACAAACCCACCATCATAACGAACTATCAAAATCCACCTAACATTAAATATAAAACACACCACTGATGTCCTTCAGGACGTAGTGGTTATAGGTGGTTAGATATGTGTTACTTTCATCTCGTGGTCATGTGTTCAATCCCTGGATCAGGTAGTCAAACAACAATTCAGCAGGAAAGAACAATAATTTCACAGGTGCAGAATATCACAATAATCAACAGATATCCCATATCAGCCAATCAACGAACACATAACATCTGTATTAATCATGAGAACAATAGTGATATGTCCCGGAAAGGGATATATATATATATATATATATATATATATATATATATATACCATTAGAGGTAGTTAAGTGGTTTCGGCAAATGTAACCGGTTAGAACAACCTAGTAAGTAGACGTAATGTACGGTACTCATCGTGTGCAGTGTCCGGAGACGTAGGCGTAGTCAATAGACGTAATCCAATAGCGGTAGACCTCTAGTCGTAGATCTCTAGTGGAAGAGTTGTAGCCCTCTGAATTTCTGGACGTCCTGGTCCTAGTCTATATTTATGGCTGACACCAGCCAATCACATTTTAATGACGAGAAACCAAGGTGTATACATATTCATTACCTATTCATTATATCAAATAGTTTGAAATAATACAGGAATAAAAACTGTTTTCATTTTGAAAATTTGGGCACAGAAATCCAGTATTTATTTCTGGACAACGTAAAGATTTTCATGCTAGTTCGGCAAAAAAGTAAAAGAAACTGTTGTTAACAAAGCAAAATAAGAAAATGGTAACGTGCAATGTGGTATCATTCAAATAATAACCATTCCATTAACCTAACACAGATGCAGACATTATTTTGCAGAAACCATCTCCCTCAGCGCGGCAAGGCAAGTGACAAAAGAACGCGGTCTTACTTGTAATGTGTCCAAAAGATGGTAAAGGCTGCGCATACGATTGTACAGGTTTCAGTTCGGTCAGGTTGCTGGGGGCCACCGAGCCCGCCGGGGAGCCCGCGCCCGGGTCGGCACCGTTACCTCCAGCAGGGCCGGAGCCTCCAACGGCTTGCTTGGGGGGAGACTGTGGAGAGGTTAGATTGTTCGTGCCGTTGGCCCCGTTGCTACCACCACTTGAAACGGCTGTAAAGGGGTACAAAGCATGCCATGCAAGAAGCGGGTCGAAAAATAAAAACAAAATTTAGTTTCATGCAGTGCGAGAAACTTAAAATGTAAAAAGATGTTTTAATTCAGAAAAATATTCTATTGATAAATAACATGAAAAATGAAAAAAAAAAACATAACTAAATAACGTATATTGCAGTCGTTGTAAAAAGGCATAATAATAATAATGATTAATCATTTTATAGCTAAATTTAATAAGTTTAAATTTGATGTTTTGATACATCATTTTTTGTTTTGTTTAATGCTTAAAATCTAAAACACACACACACACACACATATATATATATATATATATATATTTGTCAGAGATTGAGAGAAAACAGACTGACGAGTCTTTAATAAAAGAGAAACGTTAGATTCATAAACTTTTCTTATTTGTTATATATTCTTCATTTGTAAACGAGTTATTACGTGACCTAAGTTTCTACCATGTGGTGTCTTCAGGCGATTTGCAATAACTGATTTTTACCATTTTTTGGTGAATGCTCATGTAACGAAGAATTTTATTTTGAACACACATTATGTTATTCCCAAACAAAAATGAATTACTGAATGAAAGAACAGAAATTATGACTAAGTGTAACCATACCATAAAATACCTAAAAGAGTCATACAACAGTGGATGAAAACGTTATAATTTCTTATAATTTTGAAAACTGAGCGTCCAAAAAATTCCCAGTTACGTGAGTGTTCATTTAAAAAAAAAAAAATAAATAAACAACAACAAAAAAAAAAACGATAAAATTGCAAATCGCCTGAAGACACCGCATGGTAGAAACCTAGGTCGTGTAATAACTTGTTTACAAATGAAGAATATTCAAAAGTTCGTCAATATAATCGTATTGAACACTTTTTAATACAACTGTGTACTGGTCTAATTTTATTATGACCAAAAACTAACTAATTAAACTATATATGTAGATATATATATATATTATTTGCATTGTTTGTACTGTTGTCTTCACTTTTATTGACATATTCACGATGTTTGCCCAGACTTCTTCAGGCGATATATGTTGGAATTTCGAACTGAACACTTTATTTAGTCGACTGAGTTCGATTGTTCTAATTAAAGTTGTAGCGTAGAACCACCAGAGCTTAGTGAATCTGACAATAAAGATGAGTCCAACGATCCGAACTATGCAAATAGTGTAAATAGTTACAATACGTCATTTTAGAAATATAGACATATCTTCTCGCTTGTGGAACTCTCTTCCGTCCTCATGTTTTCCAGCCAACTTTGATCTTCAAAGATTTAAATGCAATGTCAATTTGGACTTAATACCTTCCTTAGCCCTCTCGTTTTATTGATCTCGCTCCCTAATAATGTTTCTGTTCTCTAATTATGTCAAACTGAGACACCCCTCGAATCTTACTGACATTACTGCTTTGCGTGGTGTGATTTAAAAAAAAAAGGACATGTATTTGGGTATCTAGCCTAAATAATTTAATTTTGGTTCTTTATTCTTTTGGTTTTGTCAATTTGTTATTAAGTATCCCACATTGTGATACTATAATGTCTGCGAGGAAAGGTGAAATGGAAGAACCTGAACTCAATTATATAGTGGATGATGAAAACACATTTCATACATTATATAACATTGTTGTTATTATATATATATATATATATATATGTAGTCTGTTGAAAGGATAAAAATGAATAAAAGAGAGAGACGACAGTAAAACTGTATTTAGTATATGTATATGTATATGTATATATGTATAAATACAGTTTTCCTCTTTTGTTTTTCTTGTCTTATATATATATATATATATATATATATATATATATATATAATAAATATCTAACCTAGAGAACCAACGGACCTACCAAGGTCCGTCCAGTATATATATATATATATATATATATATATATATATATATATATATAAAAAATGAATTATACTTATTATTGGGGATTTTTTCGGTAATTTTACTGATAAAAAGGTATTTTTGGCAAGTTTTTTTTTGTCGTAAAGAGATAGAGCGTTAAGAGGATTGCTCAGTTAATTGACAAACTTAGCTGCATTAATCCTATATATATATATATATATATATATATATATATATATATATATTACCCTAGCAAATTCTTTTCTTGCACTTCCCGCCTATGGAATTCCCTTCCGTATACTTGCTTCCCTGAGAGCTACAATCTCAAAGAATTTAAATTCAAAGTCATTTGTCATCTCTTGTCTCCTTGAATCGCATCCTTTCCCTGACAACCCTTGTATAATATTCTTTTCCCTTTCCACTCTACTCTCATGCAGCTCTCTTCACATTAGTTTTCTCATCCTTCTCTTACTTACTCTCTGCCACCCTCTGTAACTTGTTCCTCTTTCTCATCATTATTCTCTTATGTAACCTCTTGTGCACCAGTGGCAGTACTACCTTGCTTGGGGTGAAATGATTATAATATATTTCATTGAATGTAGTGGAGAAGGAAAATTTTACGAACATTTTTAATAAGTTAAGTTTTCAGTTTTCTTTTATGAGAACTGATAGTAGCTAAGAGACAAAGAGGATCACGGGAAGTTTCTATGACGTCTGAGTCATCAGAAAAGACAAACTGTAGGGCAATAAAGAAACTTAATAAACATCCCGTGAAGTTTTCCTTAGCCGTCACATTCAATAAAACCTGTGTGGAATAAAAATGTACATTTATGTACATACGCATATATAAATACTAGCAGTATAGCCCGGCGTTGCTCGGGTGTAATGAAAGCTTTAAAACTAATCCATGGTCCTGGAGCTCAGACTCTTTGGACGTTGGCACGAAAGACTAAAAAGCAATAGTTGTTCCCAGTTAAAGCGAAACCATAAACTGAAAGAAAAATGAATGGATGTAAGTCAAATTTTGATTTCCTGGTATCGATATCATATAAGTTTTTCTTTTGTCGTAAATTGAATTTTGAAGGCTAAATAAGTCCTCTGGATAAATGGTATCATGGCTGAGACTAAGAACTACAATTATACCTACTTAGAGCCAAACCCGAAGTAAAAACTAAAATAAAAGGGCTGAAAAAAATACAGACATACAGGCAGATAAACAGACACACACACACAAACATCTTGCCTTTTACATATAGATATATTATCGAAGAACTGGAACCTTGAAACTTCTGAATATCGTTTCTTATGTCTTTGGTGTATCAAATTTGATTAAAATCGGACTATTCCTTCTATAACCCGATTTTTTTTTATTATCAATTTTCGATATTTATCGGGGGTACCTCGACACAAAATCTAGCTAAGAACACTCGCAGACGCTTATAGTACAACTGTGTAAATTTTCAAGAAAATGGGTCCAGCCATTTCGGAGTCTATAGGTAACGGACACACACAAAGTTCCATTTGTAAATAAGTTTAGATATTTAAATCCTGTGTATTTAGTCTGCAAATGTTTTATAAGGTAGATATTAAAAACAGACATTTTGCGTCGATTAGTCTTATGGATCGACTTTTCAAAATTACAATAATCCTTTTCAGAGAAGAAGGAGATAATGTCAGAAATTATCCGAAGTACATTTTGGAAGAAAAGTTCCAGTTATATAGCCCAAGCTTTTGACTTTCTCAATTCATTATCGTGGTAGGTAAAGACAGTAAGTTTTGTAGAACTAGAGAGTCTTGTGATGTACGCGAAGCATACATTTGAGGATGCCGATAGGGTACCTTCAGTTAGTGTCATGGTTAGCAAGCTTGTCTTGGTCCATAAACTACGACTGAATAGTGAGTCTGACCCTCAATGGGTGCCCTATGAGTTCAGCCACATCTGCGCTTAGAAAATCAGTTTTAGAATGCGGGCACTGAAGTTGATTTTCTTTATTTATTGCTGGTTGTTTTTGTTGTATGGGTATTGCTTCATAGAGTTCATTTTGGAAGAAGAAATATGGTTCAAGCTTCCGACTTTCTTAAGGCCATCATCAGGATAGGTAGAGACAATTAGTAATTTTTGTAGAACTAGTCATGTATGAGTGCAGACACCATAACAGTTGCCGACGAGCTGATGATTGTGGAAAAACGCGGAAAATCTTTATCTGTTGTCGGTTAGTGTTCACCGGAAATTTATACACATATATAACACAATTTTGAAAAGTGCAATAAAGAAATTAATCAAATTTGTTTGGATTAATATTTGGTACCTAAATATACCTTTAGATAGATATATAGATAAATAAATATGGGTTCAGAGTAACACCTAGGGATATTGTTGTACTTAAGAAAATAAGTATCTTGCACAAGCGTTTTGTTCAGATACGACGTACACTAATCACGATAAAGTCACGTACACTGACTTACAAAAAAGAAATTTGTCTATAGTTGAGTCACTCAAGCAGCAAGTTGTTGTATATAGCGTTGTGTTCAATCAGAAGGCCGAACGAACAGCCATAACTGAAATGGCCAAGTTAAATGGACAGAATAAAATTACAAAGACGCTAACCGGTTGCGTTGCGTGTTGGTGGCGATAAACGATCCATGTCAAGTTTTTTTTTTTTTTAACTGATTAAAATGAGGAGCAAGTTTTACAACAACCAACCACGCAATGGACTTGCCCTTTTATTTGTTTGGACGATTTGGATGTCGCTAAGAGAAGGTGTAGTTATTGTTATAGCATTAATGATGGCGCCTCCTTGAACAGCACAGTGGTCAGGTACAATTCTCATCGAGATACAGGTTCCTGTAGCGCCAGGTCGTTGGAACGCAACCCGGTCTTTAAGGACGTACTCTGTATGTAATATATATATATATATATATATATTAACAGACCATTCAACGTGCCAGCATTTAATTTATGTTATTTTGATTTATTTTATTTTATCTAATTTTATCTTACTTTATTTTGTTTTACTGATTTTATTTATTTTCCTATTCTTCCTATTAACTTTATAAAACAAACTCGCGACCAGCTATTCGAAGAAACTCAAACGTAAAAACCACAAATTTATTCGCCTGATGAGTGTCAGTTTTAGACTCGAAACGCGTGTGGCGTTACAAACACCATTATGGACAATTAATGTTTCATAACATGTATAATTACAAAAACAATAAATATACACTTTAAAGAAAACGTTCACGGCTTCTCAAACTTTTTATTCTCTGTCTCTCTCTCTACATATATATATATATATATATATATATATATATATATCACACTAGAATTATTTGAAATATTTACAGTATTTAGTATAGTTGCAACCGAACACAAACTTGTCGGACTCTCTGCTTCGGAGCGTAGAGGAAACCAAACAAGAATTTGCCGAAGAACAGATTTTCGTGTATGGAAAAAGTTTTGTTGCAAATATTGCTAATATTTTTGTTGAAATTAACAAATTCTAATCTCTCTTCTGTGTTTATATTGACAGTGCTACTACAGTGCATTATATTCTACCAGAATTAAATTAATATAAAAACTTAAAAGAAAAGATATGCAAAAAAAAACAAAAAACAAAACAATACTGTATGTTTATTAAATAAGTATTTGATATTTTAATCATTAAATTGTTTTTAAAATAAAGGGAGTATTTTCTACGTTAAATGATAAATCTTTTTTTTCAAAAAAAAAAAATCAAAACTTATTGTACTAAGCTACGCACCCTAATACAGCCAATTATAGTATATATCGCTTTTCTCGTTTGCACTGCTCTCAAATATTTGCGTCCGATCGGTCAGTGAATGGCTATTTTAGAAGGTGTGACAGAAGAACTAAAGGAATTACACGCCCACATATTTAAATCTAAACAGAAAGTGGCATGTAGGTAAAATCCCAAAGAAGATCCTATTAATATTAATATGATTAATATTAAAACTGGTCCAGCCAAAGGGCTCGATATAAACAGAAGTATCTATTTACAAAGCAAAATATATATTTTTTTAAAAATTAAACTTTGAAAATCACATGTGTCGTATGATCATTTCTGTGAAGTAAACTCGCTTCGTTAGCAAATGTTTATTATTGAAAATTTATAAACCCCATCCCACTGTCCTTTCTTATTTCTTTCCTTTCTTTCTTTTTAAGAGATTTTCCGGTGTATTAATTTTTCTTAATAAACGGTCGCTGACGAAGCATTTTTACTTCGCAGAAATGATCATACGATATATGTGATTTTCGAAGTTATATATATATATATATATATATATATATATATATATATATATAACGTAGAATACTTGGTGTATTAGCCAGGTAAATTCCGATAGAGACGAACTCAAAAGAACTCAATGTTAAATTTATTTATTTAATTTAACAAAGTAATATAATTTAGAAAATTTTTTTTAGATATTCTACAATTTCATGGGTAATACGTATTTCGCCGCTGACCTTACTGCTCGACGAGTTCTTACAACCGAACAGCCATGTTACGCGTGCATATGATTTCATTATATGGATGAAGGCCTGTCCAGAACCAACTACATTCGGAAAAAAACACAGAATAGACTACAGGGTGCTTTGATTTGAGAGTTGTTCTCCTCTTAGACTAGTTGATAGCCATAGCTAAAGAGGCGAGTCTACCCTACTATTTTACCCATAACTAGACGGGGTCGAAGAAATTAATTCGTACGTTTTTCAAGTGTATTTGCACATGTGAACGAAATGAGGTCGAATGGAAGTCGAATTCGGCAGCTCAATTTCTTTTTTCTAGCCGCTAACAATTATCACGCACCCTGAAGAGTGGACTAAACAATGAGAAAATGGTTCGTCTACGAAGTTCCTGAATTGAAGTGATGAATATAGTATCACTCAGATAAGTGACAAATTCGATATTTGTATTAATTCTCTCTCTCTCTCAGATATAACCAACATGATAGCAACTACAGAGAAAATTCTATCATTAAATGCAGAAGTTACGATTTCGACCTCGGCCAGCTAAAGAGGTGCAAGAATTGCAACCTCTGTTACTCACTAACCAAATACAATGATGTTAAAATGTTATTCCCACCCTCACCCAGTAATTAATGAAAAAGTGACAACTTACAAAGATAGATGAACAGTAACTTAGTCGACCGGCCATTCACTCGGTTGAATCGTTTTTCTTAATCAGGAACCAAAGAAAGGGGCGTGTCAGGTAAGTGCAGCTTTAATGTCATCCCTGGTAACGAATCTAGAAGGTGTGGTCGACGTCGGGAGAGTGTCTTTCGAAGAAGAACGTTGGAGAGAGCGAGTTGGGTTTCTTAAATTGTCTACCCTTGGCGTGACATTATTCTTGACTTAATGACTGGTTGCTTAATTTAAGTTGAGAAATGGGGAAGGTGAAACGAGCCGGTCTTTGCAATAGAACAGAGTGGAACAAATGGAAGACAAACATGCAAATCCTTAGTCTTTCTTTGTGTATAATTTAAGACGGACCGCAAATATAAGATCGTTACGAAAAACGAGGGGAGGGGTATCGCCACTGTCGCTGGGAACACTGTTTAACCGACTGCATAAGAGCAAGACGAAAATAAGGATATCATAAATGCTGTTGGAAGCAAGGTTTATCTGGCTCTAGAAGAGATACGCTGAAAATAGGGATATTGCAAATGCTGCCGGAAAAAAAACGACAGTTGTATTTAGAATCAGAATGTGACAATTGAAAAATCAAGGACATATGAGGAGAAAACAAGGCTTGAGAATTTGACATTGACAGGTAAGCGGGACACTTGGAGATATCAAGCTAGCATAAATGGTTGACAGATCTGAGTGTGGAGAGCCGGGATCGCTCACGTTCTGAAGGGGGAGCTAACATGTAAAAGAAACTGAAAAAAATTATGTCCTAAGATTTGTCCTGACTGCTGAATCCCAAATTTGTATTGCTTTCTTGTTTTTATTATCATCACTTTTCAGCCGATCAATTCTAGCGACTTCCTGTATATAATGTTTATAAAGACAAACGCAACAAAAGGACGATAGCGAAGACGAAGTGTAACAGAAGATTATTGTTTAAACATGAGGAACTACAAAACATTTTGGGGAGCAGGAAAAAATTGTTCAGTCCCATCATTACAGCAAACAAAGATGAGGAAGAAGCAATTGGAGTTTCTAGAACGCGTAACGAGAAAGAAAAGCTTCGAGAATCTGATACTCACAGGGCTGATAACGGGTAACAGACAAGGGAAAAACAGCGCATGACATACTTGATGGACTTGAGAAAATAGATTGCAGGACAGGGATTGGAAGAAATAGAACAAAATTTAATAATAGCAACAAGAGACAGGAAGTAGTGGAGGCCATGATCGCTTAAAACAGCGCGTGAAATACTTGATGGACTTGAGCAATTGGATTGCAGAACGGTTTGGGAGAAATAGCAATACAAAATTTGTTATGAGCTACAGGGGAAAGGAAGATGTGGAGGGCCATGATATCCTCCGTCCTGACTAGACACGGCAAATAAAAGAAAAACAAACTGTGCCAACTGACAGTTCATTTTTTTTTTTTTACTACAATCGAATGACGCTACCCGGTGATGGGTCCCTTGGAACCAGGCATCACATGAGGGAAGAAAGATTTTGCGATAAGTTGATGTGAATTTAGACACTTTACCCGTGGCTTAGTGCCAGACTAGTCTGAGTAGAGAACTATTGTCAGACTCAAAAACAAAACAAAAGTTGGACGCGTCACTGTGAAGTAATATTAAGCAAGCTAGTCGCGCACACAACTGATATTTCTACAAAGATAATCCCCCTACCTTGTGGCCAACATTTACGACAAATTTATCTTTAGCATGGCATAAGGACAAGAGAATTTAACCAAAAAGAAACTGTTATTCATCTAGAAGACAAGATTGCTAAACGAATGCTATCTACTGGGCCACTGTAGATTAAAAAACAAACTAAAAAACCTTTGACAGAATCCACTTATTTTGACCTTGAAAGAAAAATTTGCATAATGACACTCCACCACCGCAGCCCCAGCCAAAAACGATTCGCCACCTGATTAAGCGGAAACTAATTTAGTAGTCAATGAATGTAAATTCCAACCATGCAACCATTCCAATAGCTTTGAAAACGCAAGTTATCCAACCAACACCAATTGGAAGAGAATGTCGACAAGGATTCTGGGATGGTAAACATTAACATTCCGACACTGTCACAATCGCTGGCCTACATTATATTTTTCTAAATGACACCTCTTTCTCATCCCTGCAGCCATTTTTAATTAAAAAACGTTATAAATTATGCTGTTTTGTTAGTGTTTTATTGTTATTTATTTATTGGTGATTGGGATAGGAGTTGCTCATCAACACCGTAGAGAAATCTTCAACAACAATTCGAACTAGAGGCTCTCGATATAATAGTGTTCGAATTTTATAGATGAAGTATTGTCATGTGTTTCTTTTACCTTAATTTCATTTGCTTCTGATCGCAATACCCGGACCTTTTGAAACCTTGTCAAATGTCGGCAGACCAAACGTGATAATCCGTTTAGCGCTTAAAGACCATGTCACAAGTTTGAAAACTTATTTCTATCATATTTCGTGAAAGAAAAATACGATTAAAGAAGTCTCATCTTTTAAAAGAATACAGGAAGATGAAAGGAATCAATAGACGTATCCTCATTATGCCTAATAAAACAATTCAACTAGAAAAATTAAAAATAAATACAATGTATCTAAATATAAATCAGAGGCATGTCATAATAGATCATTTCATCTTCAGTTAATTTTTGAGATTTTTCCTGTTGAATAATTTTAACACAATGAATATTATGGTTAAAAAAATAATGGAATTTACAGTGTTTCTCTTTCTTTTTTTTTTCTTTTTTGAAACTTAGCATGAGCAAAAAATTCACGGATTTGGACGAAAAATAATGAATGCAGAATAACGTCATAACTTGCGAAAATTTATCATCTTTTAATAGACAATTGTACTTATTTTAATTTGCAGCATATATAAATGTAGATAGAAAAGCAAATGTTGATAAAATAGTGAGGCTAACAAAGTATTGCCCGTCCCCAATCAATCTTCTGGTTTGGAGGTTCGAACAACCCGACCCGGTGTCTGATGCACTAAAGGACAACACGAAAAAATACACACACACGCTATGTCTGTCTGTCTGTCTCTCTCTCTCTCGTGTGTGTGTGTGTGTGTGTGTGTGTGTGTGTGTGTGTGTGTGTGTGTGTGTGTGCGTGTTGTGTGTGTGTTTGTGTGTGTGTGCGTGTGTGTGTTTGTGTGTGTGTGTGTGTGTGTGTGCTTGTGTGCGTGTGTGTGTGTGTGTTTGTGTGTGTGTGTGTGTGCTTGTGTGTGTGTGCTTGTGTGTGTGTGTGTGTATGTGTGTGTGCTTGTGTGTGCTGTGTGTGTGTGTGTGTGTGTGTGTGTGTGTGTGTGCTTGTGTGTGCTTGTGTGTGTGATTTTGGTTAAATATCATTGAAAGTTCTGTGCGTTTTTTATGCTTCTGATTATTTTCTTGATTTCTGGTTCATATGTAAAATATATATTTGATTTCCTTAGCTATAGGAAAGTATATTTTCAAGTATGAAACTCAAACCAAGAATAAAATCAAAAACCTTAAGAAAAAAAATATAATTAACAAGGAACATAACCAAATTAGCATAAACGAAAAATTGTTGCCCAGATACACTCATATATATATATATATATATATATATATATATATATATATAGAGAGAGAGAGAGAGAGAGAGAGATCCGTTTATTTTCTGTTTGGTCAAAAAAGTCCTTTGGTGGTAAAACTGAATTGACCTCTCCAGGGCGCAGGACTGGGTGATGGTATATGGGGTCGTGTGCTGCCCAGATTACACGACACCCGCCACCTCACTCTTTGTCGTAACAAGATCCAAAAGAATACGGAGTATAAAATTTGAGGACGGCTTGTCTGCAGGTGTTGCGAGAACGTTGACTGCTAACCTCCTTCGGGGGATCTAATCCCGCTTTTCTGCTTACTTCCATAACCTTTTCCATGTTTGGAAATGAACATAAGGAAACAGGTTTAAAATCAGTTTTCCTTACTGTAGATAGATTACCTGCCTAGGCTTTCAAGCTCCATCTATCCAAACTTATTTATAAATGAAACTTTGTATGTGTGTGTGTGTGTGTGTGTGTGTGTGTGTGTGTGTGTGTGTGTGTGTGTATCCGTTACCTATAGACTCCGAAACGGCTGAACCGATTTTCTTGAAAATTTACACAGTTGTACTATAAGCGTCTGCGAGTGTTCTTGGCTAGGTTTTGTATCGAGGTACCCCCAATAAATATCAAAAATCGATAATCGAAAAAATCGGGTTATAGAAGGAGTGGTCCGATTTTAATCAAATTTGATACACTCTCAGACAAAGACATAAGAAATGATATTCAGAAGTTTCAAGGTTGCATTTCTTACATTAGTGCAGGAAATTTGATATCGATACCAGGAAATCAAAATTTGACTTACATCCATTCATTTTTCTTTCGCTTTAACTGGTAGCATCTATTTTAGTCTTTCGTGCCAACACCCAAAGAGTCTGAGCTCCAGGACCATGGATTAGTTTTAAAGCTTTCATTACACCCGAGCAACGCCGAGTTATACTGCTAGTAGATAGATAAAAATAATGGCAAAAGGAAAACTTTTCTTTACCGACTCATTTCATCCTCTGATTGACTTTATCAAGGCAAATTAAGAAGGTTTTAAATGCAAGGTGATAAAGCCACTAAGGGGTAAGAGGTTACTGAGAGGGGAAAATGCGAAGGAACTGCAACACAATCCTAAAACAAGGGATAAGGGATAAACATCTGTCTTTAAAAGAAGGAGCGTGAAGAATCGGACAATGGCTGAATATATCTACTCTTATTTGTTTAAAAAAAATAAGTGAAATTTAGGAGAGTAGATGGAGATATTACAAGCATAGAGTTAAATTAAGAGCATGTGGGATTCAAGTGTGTGTATTTAGGTAGGGACAGTTAAATATATGACCGTCGTTCCTTAATGAATTTTAACTATATATTTTTAACATAATTTATCTGTAAGATTATAAAAATATATGAACCAAGCCCAAAGAAAAACTTCTCGTTTATCATTTTATAAAGAAAAAAATTGTTTATTCACAAACTTATAAAAATGTCTGAAAAAAGAAATTCCAATAAACGCATAACGACGAGGAACTGTAATTATAGATTATGAAAAAAAAAAGGTATTTTTCAGGCATTTCTTTCATTTGCTATCACCACATAAATTTACTAAAATAGGTTGAGAGCATCTCCTTTTACATATTTTGATAATTTTAAAATATTTTTTGAATAAAAAGGACTCCCCACCGTCTCAAATCCTCTTTATATAAAAAATGTTAAATTATTAGGATAAAAATCCCTCTAAATCTTTTGTTTGAGATCTGTTTTATATATCATTTATTCATTACTTTTATTTTTATTTTTCAGGCCTTTCAGTCAGTCGGTTAAGTGCCATACGTAATACACGCTTTGAACGATCATGTCTTGAAAGAAACATGACTGACTGGGCAGAAGGTTTTCCCGCAGTAGGTTGCCATTGCTTACTGCGGTTGACTGGTTGCCAACGAAGGCTATAGATCCCAATCTGTCCTGTTATTTAACCCATAACTAGAGGGAAGAGACGTATTTGCACGTCAGTGAATGCAAGGAATTCAACTGGAATTCGAACTCGGCTCTCAGATTTGTCGTTCCGAGCAGACATTCACTGCACCACAGCGCACATACTCAGGTCTTTCAAATAACAAATTAGACACACAGAATACTATATATTTACAAGACGTGTCATAAATCGTTGCCTAAATTTTTCTCAGTGTCCTATGAACTGAGCCGTCGAGTTTGAAGTACTGAGTGCCTGCATTTAAGAAAATACCTGGCATGTATTTTCATTAGGTTTTAAAGTGAAATGCAGGATTTTTCAGCGAAATATTTTATATCTCGTCCACCTCAGCCGTTCACAAATGACTGCTATTTAAGTAATTGTGGAATTTCCTCGCACTTGAAGACTATAACACATTTTATATTGCCCTGCAATTTTTTCTTTATAGCCATTACATCTCTAAGCAAAATTAAGTTAACTGATTAGCGATATTGTCTTAAGGCTATAAAATAAATTAATGATTTTTTAAAAAATATATACAAATATTTAAATATAGATTGATTTAACTCCAGAGCTAATAACATATTGAAATGTACATTATTATAAGGGCCACGTCCGTCCGTTCGAATTTCATATCTATATAATACTATGTGCATTGTGGTCCAGTGAATATCGACTCAGTACGAGAAATTAGAGAGTAGAGTTCGAATTCAAGTTAAATTCGTTACACGCACAAATACCTTTCGGAAAGGTGTGAGTCCATCTCTTTCTCCTCCAGCTATGGGTTAAATAGCAGGACAGATTGGATTCTGTAGCCTTGGTTGGTAACAAGACTACCACAGAAAGTAATGGCGGCCTACTGCGAGAAAATCTTCTGCCAAGTCAGATTTGATGGTCTTAACGTGTATTACATATGGCTCTTAACTGACTGGATATAAGAAAACCCGAGACCGTCCGTTACACGATCAGAAGGTACTACAGGGGTTGGAAGAATTTGGTACAGAAACAATAATGATGAGCAGAAAGACAAAAGTGTAATCAGGACAGTAGGTAATTAAATTTTTGTAGATTAAAGTTGGCTGGCATTATATATATTGACGAAGTTGCGACAAAAAAAATGGAAAAAGTGACACGTTTTTTGCAGTTTGGACTTCATCAGAGTGGGTTTGTTCATGTTGTTTTGACTGCACATGCGCAGTGAAACGCTAGCAGTTTCCAAATTTTTGAAAGAATTTTTAGAAATAATATATTTTTTAAAATCTAGTCAAATTCATCCATATTCTTTTTTTCTAACCATCACTTTTGTTTTTAAATAATCTGCCTTCTCATCAATAATCGACTGCATTTCACATTTAAAAACAATTTTTTCAATCAAACATTTGGATTACCAATCGCCTCTCAGTAGAGTGATGGCACACACACACACACGTACTTAAAAAGTTCTTTACTGATCAAAAATAGACCAGACTTTTAAAAAATCGAATATATATATGTTTGTGTGTGAATGGCGTTTACATTATTTAAGTAATAGAATTTTTATTTTTAAACTGAAATTAGACAGATTTCAACCTCTTCCTTTATTTAAAAAATAGTTATAGAACAGAATAGATCATTGTTTGTGTATGTTTTTTTCGACTGCAATAGACATCGTAAATCAAGCCATGTTTATCAAATTAGTTTGGAAATAAATAATAAAAACGAAATACCCATCTCTTTCGTCCTTCACTAATGGTGCTGAGGTAACTGACCTCAGAATTAATCGGCTTAATGAATAAAATAATGAACACTGTTTTTTTATTTTTAAATGTTTACTCTCGCATTTATATCCACCACCGCCAACACCAGAAGATAAAGTGCTTTTAACCACCACTGACATTAATATGTTTGTGTGTGTGTGTGTGTGTGTGTGAGTAAAATATTGGGTCAAATATTGGGTTTAAAGTTCACATATTGCATAAAATTTGCAGTACAAGTTGAACTGAATTTATTAAAATTGTCTAGAAGTTTTGTACGCTTTTCACACTCATTTTAAAATCATTTTATACCGATTCAATTAAATTGTAAAACGTAGTGTCTAATAGATATTGATTCATTACCTCATTTTGTTAGAGTTTTGGGGATTATTATTATTATTTGTTAATTTTTCTATTTATTTTTATTCTGTGGATTTGATAAGCTTTGCGTTTAGCATTGTACAGGAAATAATTCGAGTACCGTAGGAACTTGAAAGTGTTTAACATTCCCGAGCAGGAATTGGCAGCTACAGATTCGAAGTAACTCTTACGTAAAAACTACGACTTCTCCGCACAACAGTAAGTTAAAAACCTGAGTAATCAAGGGTTTTTACTAAAATTCTCTTAGAATCTGTAACCTCCAATTCTTACCCAAAGGAAGAAAAATACATTGTAAATACTCTCATGCTTCTACAGTACCCGAAACATGTCCTGTATAATGCTAAAAACAAAGCTTACAAAATACATAAGCACAGATAATAATCATCTAAATATCCCTGAAAAAATTAGAGACATAATTTTACTTTCCAACATCAGTACCTTTAAACAGAGATCAAAATGAAACTTTTGCAATTTTAAACTATTTTATAAAGAAAAATAACTATGCCGCTAATGTTGTTAACAAATCACTCAATAAGTTTCGAGCCTGACATATAGATGGCGCCACTAATAAAACAATCCATGTATTTTTTTATAAAATACTAACCTTCAAATGACACGTAACAAAATTTAGGCCCAACCGAATTATTTATTTACAAATTACAGTTATTTACGTGAAGCTACTGTTGCAAATTTTCAAAACAATAGAAAAATCTAAATTTTGTGTGTAGATAAAGCATTGCTTTCTGATCGGAAAAATATTGTAAGCAAAGCAATGGCTTGATAAGTATTATTCGGACTCTGCTATGTCAGAAACAACGGTTAAGAGGTGGTATGCTGACTTTAAACGCGGTCGTACAAACACAAATTATACTGAACTCCAAAAGAATTCACAAATTCATTTTGGCCGATCGTAAATAGAAGTTGCATGAAATAGAAGAGGGGTTGAACATATCAGAAGTCAGAAGCCACAAATGAAGAAGAAAGAAGTGATCTTCCACCAAGACAACGCACCATATCACAAGTCGATCGCAACGATGACATAACTACATGAATTGCACTTCGAATTGCTTCTGCATATATTGTATTCTTCAGATCTGGCCATCAGCGACTACTGGCTGTTTACAGACATAAAAAAAATGATCCAGGGAAAGAGATTTGGTTCCAATGAAAATGTGATATCCAAAACTGCTGCGAATTTTGAGGTCAAATACAAAACCGTTCTACAAAAAAGGGCTTCGAATTGTTAGAGAAGAGTTGATATCAGTGTATCACCCTAAAAGGAGACTATGTTAATGAATGAAGTCGAATTTTACCTAAACGTTGTTGTTTTATTAGTTAGGCCCAAGACTTATTGAGTGATGTGTTATTTTTTAGTTTTTTTATTCTTCTGTAGCAAATTAAAATTTAATTAAAAAGAAAAATAAGCAAGAAATTGATAACTCTGATAAACCAATTATACTTTCGTATATATTTTTCCTTAAATAAGGAACTCTTCACAATAAGTAGAATTATTATTCAAAATTTTGACCCGCTCTTATATATATATATATATATATATATAGGTGACAAAAAGAAAACTTATCTCAATCGACTCGTTACATAAATGATGAAATGCGTCGACTAAGAGTTTATTCTTTTGTCTTTACTCATATTTTTCTTTTACAGATATATTTCAATTATATCTGAAATTTTGTACACACACCCACATATATATTTATATGTATGCACGTATGTATATGTGTGTGCATATATACATGTATGTATATAACTGCATTCGTTCTTTACTAGGGAAAAAGTCGAACACACACAAAATAAATGTAAAAAATATTCTTTCCATTGAAACCCCGCAAAAAATATATCCTTAGGCATTCTTTTTATTGCTTTTGTTGCTATATTAGTAAATTAGTTTTCTATAGCCTTCTTCAGATGTACAAGATATAAGGGTGGCATGTTATTATCAATCGACAATTATATATCTATTAATCGGTTTGAAAAAGAATAAAAATAACCTGAAAGAATTGTGATAAACAAAATTAATAATAACTGGTAAGGATTCATCTAATAAATTTTAAGATTATTACATCTAATGGTGTCGGGGAAAGCAATAGTAATGATATGAAAGAAACGACGGTGCCAGTATAGTATGTGGCCTACCTTTTGAATGTTGTCTACGAAATTCCGTCACTGGTATAGTATGTGGCATACCTTTTGAATGTGGTCTACGAAATTCCGTCACTGGTATAGTATGTGGCCTACCTTTTGAATGTTGTCTACGAAATTCCGTCACTGGTATAGTATGTGGCCTACCATTTGAATGTGGCCTACGAAATTCCGTCACTGGTATAGTATGTGGCATACCTTTTGAATGTGGTCTACGAAATTCCGTCACTGGTATAGGATGTGGCATACCTTTTGAATGTGGTCTACGAAATTCCGTCACTGGTATAGTATGTGGCCTACCTTTTGAATGTGGTCTACGAAATTCCGTCACTGGTATAGTATGTGGCATACCTTTTGAATGTGGTCTACGAAATTCCGTCACTGGTATAGGATGTGGCCTACCATTTGAATGTGGCCTACGAAATTCCGTCACTGGTATAGTATGTGGCCTACCATTTGAATGTGGCCTACGAAATTCCGTCACTGGTATAGTATGTGGCCTACCTTTTGAATGTTGTCTACGAAATTCCGTCACTGGTATAGTATGTGGCCTACCATTTGAATGTGGCCTACGAAATTCCGTCACTGGTATAGTATGTGGCATACCTTTTGAATGTGGTCTACGAAATTCCATCACTGGTACAGTATGTGGCCTACCTTTTGAATGTGGTCTACGAAATTCCGTCACTGGTATAGTATGTGGCATACCTTTTGAATGTGGTCTACGAAATTCCGTCACTGGTATAGGATGTGGCCTACCATTTGAATGCGGCCTACGAAATTCCGTCACTGGTATAGTATGTGGCCTACCTTTTGAATGTGGCCTACGAAATTCCGTCACTGGTATAGTATGTGGCATACCTTTTGAATGTGGCCTACCATTTGAATGTGGTCTACGAAATTCCGTCACTGGTATAATATGTGGCCTACCTTTTGAATGTGGCCTACGAAATTCCGTCACTGGTATGATATGTGGACTAGCTTTTAAATGTTGTCTACGAAATTCCGTCACTGGTATAGTATGTGGACTACCTTAAAAACGTGTATTATAAGAAATTATTATAACTCGATGGTTGGTAAGGGGAAGGGACAATAATTAGTTTAAAAAAATTGCCGAATACATGTAAATTTATAAACGTATAAATATACTGAGCTAGGAAATATTCTAACCGGGTAGGCCAAAAACTATACTGGCACCAATATGCTAAATCCAACATTAATGAAGTCTCATCTTAGAAAAACAGAAAGGATTACAGGTTATATTTACACTGTGATCATAATGTTTTATCGTTTTGTAGTGGGCTTTGAACAAATAATTATGACAACACAATAACAGCAACATAGCAACAATTTTAACAATAGTATAAAAGGAAGTAGTAACTTCCGAAGAACAATTTCTTCGTCTAGTGTACCTTTCTGCTCATGAGTAAAACAAGTAACACCCCCTTATTGCCCTCATTAAAATATTCTTCTGCACTTTTTGAATAAATAACAATGTAATCGGAACTAAACAGCAAATGAGTTGTGCTCCGTTCGATACTACACTTTGATCCCATATCGCAAACAAGACAATGGTAACAGCATGAGATCTTTGCTTAGTGCCATTCTTTCAATTCTGATTTTGTGTCAAAATCATTTCCGGTAAAATGAAATTGAACAGATATCGTTTACAGCCGGATAATCTTCAAAAGACTTACCTGCTATAACACGTCAACTCCATACTAATTGTGGAGACGTGTGTCTAGGAAATGATTTTAATCTTGGAACAAAAGTATCAGAGATAAGCTATTGAATGTATAGAGCGTTTGGCTACAGCAAATTACAACTCCAAAGTGGCTGAAGAGGTTTGCAATAGAAAATGAGTCACTCGAGGATTAATATCATAAAAGCTTTGGTTTGAGTTATATTTGTCAGACGTTAGCATTAAAATTCCATACAAGTAATGGGGCTCTAGTCGCCTCCGGCTTACGGCCAGATTACGTTGAAATACCGGTTCTCGTCCGATCACCGAAATTAAGCAACGTCTAGACTGGACAGTATCTACATAGTTGACTGCTTGGGAATAACAGGTGCTGTAAGCTTAGGTGTACGAGCGAGGCAAGAGATAAGAGATCGAGGGTGCTTGTTTATCTTATCCGCTTGCTCGAATTAAATATTCTTACAAATATAACACGCGCGCATATATGAATCGTAATCAGACAAGATGTATAAGTAGAGAACAAGTAAGAAAAAGTGAAAGTGTCTTTAAACTAACATGTTTCACTTTAACATGTTTTGTCTTTAAAGAATCTCTGAAGAAGCTTGTTAAATTGAAACGTTAGACTAAAGACAATTTACATACACAAACGCATGAAACGTACAAATATATGCATCACTTTGAAGCAGTTTTTTTTAGTGGGTACCCATATTTCAGTTCTCGCGCTATTTATTTTTAAACAATATTTTAATTTAGGGTTTATAGGAATTATGAGAAGGAGAAGGAAGAGTAGGGAAAATAGGAATTATGAGGAGGAGAAGGAAGAGTAGAAAAATAGAAATTATGAGGAGGAGAAGGAAGAGTAGGGAAAATAGGAATTATGAGGAGGAGAAGGAAGAGTAGAAAAATAGGAATTATGAGGAAGAGAAGGAAGAGTAGAAAAATAGAAATTATGAGGAGGAGAAGGAAGAGTAGGGAAAATAGGAATTATGAGGAGGAGAAGGAAGAGTAGAAAAATAGGAATTATGAGGAAGAGAAGGAAGAGTAGGGGAAATAGGAATTATGAGGAGGAGAAGGAAGAGTAGAAAAATAGGAATTATGAGGAAGAGAAGGAAGAGTAGGGGAAATAGGAATTATGAGGAGGAGAAGGAAGAGTAGAAAAATAGGAATTATGAGGAAGAGAAGGAAGAGTAGAAAAATAGAAATTATGAGGAGGAGAAGGAAGAGTAGGGAAAATAGGAATTATGAGGAGGAGAAGGAAGAGTAGAAAAATAAGATTTATGAGGAGAAGGAAGATTAGAAATATTAATTATAAGGACGAGAAGGAAGAGTAGGGAAAATAGGAATTATGAAGAGAAGGAAGAGTAGGGAAAATAGGAATTATGAGGAGGAGAAGGAAGAGTAGAGAAAATAGGAATTATGAGGAGGAGAAGGAACAGTAGAAAAATAGAAATTATGTGGAGGAGAAGGAGAAACAGAGGTTATATGTATGATGAACAGAATGTGTCTTTAATCTAACATCTTGTCCCACTCATAATTCCTATTTTCCCAACTCTTCATTCTCCTCGTCATAATTCCTATTTCCCCTATTCTTTCTTCTCCTCCTCATAATTCCCATTTTCTCTACTCTTCCTTCTCCTCCTCATAATTTCTAATTTCCCCTACTCTTCCTTCTCCTCCTCATAATTTCCCCTATTTCCCCTACTCTTCCTTCTCCTCCTCATAATTTCTATTTCCCCTACTCTTCCTTCTCCTCCTCATAATTTCTATTTCCCCTACTCTTCCTTCTCCTCCTCATAATTTCTATTTCCCCTACTCTTCCTTCTCCTCCTCATAATTTCTATTTTCCCTAGTCTTCCTTCTCCTCCTCATAATTTCTATTTCCCCTACTCTTCCTTCTCCTCCTCATAATTTCTATTTCCCCTACTCTTCCTTCTCCTCCTCATAATTTCTATTTCCCCTACTCTTCCTTCTCCTCCTCATAATTTCTATTTCCCCTACTCTTCCTTCTCCTCCTCATAATTTCTATTTCCCCTACTCTTCCTTCTCCTCCTCATAATTTCTATTTCCCCTACTCTTCCTTCTCCTCCTCATAATTTCTATTTTCCCTACTCTTCCTTCTCCTCCTCATAATTTCTATTTCCCCTACTCTTCCTTCTCTTCATAATTCCTATTTTCCCTACTGTTCCTTCTCGTCCTTATAATTAATATTTCTAATCTTCCTTCTCCTCATAAATCTTATTTTTCTACTCTTCCTTCTCCTCCTCATAATTCCTATTTTCCCTACTCTTCCTTCTCCTCCTCATAATTCCTATTTTCCCTACTCTTCCTTCTCCTCCTCATAATTCCTATTTTCCCTACTCTTCCTTCTCGTCCTTATAATTAATATTTCTAATCTTCCTTCTCATAAATCTTATTTTTCTACTCTTCCTTCTCCTCCTCATAATTCCTATTTTCCCTACTCTTCCTTCTCCTCCTCATAATTCCTATTTTCCCTACTCTTCCTTCTCCTCCTCATAATTCCTATTTTCCCTACTCTTCCTTCTCTTCATAATTCCTATTTTCCCTACTCTTCCTTCTCGTCCTTATAATTAATATTTCTAATCTTCCTTCTCCTCATAAATCTTATTTTTCTACTCTTCCTTCTCCTCCTCATAATTCCTATTTTTCTACTCTTTCTTCTCTTTTTCATTATCCAACATGTTTCACTTTAACATATTTCGTCTTTAAAAATCTCTAAAGAAGATTGTTAAAGTGAAACATATTAGATTAAAGCCACTTGTTTCCTACTTGTTCTTGTTGTTTACTTATTCTGTTATTTATATATATATATATATATATATATATATATGTATGTGTGTGTGTGTGTGTGTCTGCCCTGAATTAAAATACTGTTTAAAAATAAACAGCGAGAACTGAAACATGGGTAACCACAAAAAAAAAAAACGCCTTAAAGTAATAAATATTTATGTACGTTGCATGTGTTTGCGTATATAAATGTGAATAGATGTTTGTATTGAAGTAAAATAAGTTGGCAAAATCGTTAGAGTAAGATTCATTTGGAAACAGTGTGCTCTGTTGCTTTGCATTCGCACCGAAAACAACAGTATGAATATTTCAGAGTGTTTGGATGTCAATCTGAGGACACTGCCCGAAGATTCGGAAAAATTTGAATCTTATATCCAGTCAACATTATAATATTTGAAGTGATCACTAGAAATGGCAACGTTATGCCTTCATTCATCTTCCCACGGAAGCCTACGTCAAGTGCCTTGTGAAGGTAGTGCTGCCCTGGGTCAAACGAGTGGCAACAGGGCACTGCACCATGCCACACGAGCAGGGGTACCCAGTCATGGCTGTTGGACAATTTCTGCGATCACATCACCTCTTACATCTAGTCACCTAGCTCCCTAGACTGCAACCCTCTTGATTATTGTGCGGGACGCAGTTGAGTGACAGATTAACCAAACTCCATGTAACACCAAAGATGAACTGAAGGCAAAGATTATAGCAGCATTCACCAGTTTAAACAAGGAGACTGTTCAGCAGAGTTGCAGGAGATTCTGAAGTCCCTGGAGGCCACGATTAAAGCCAATGGCGATTTTATTAAATAAATTTAGCCTTTAGTATTTCAAAATATTTTTATGTAATTTTGGTAATTATATGTTAAAATGAGATATCAATGTTATTTTCATTTTTGCGTAATTTTTACGACAAACCATCCATCATATATATATATATATATATATATATATATATACGCATCGCTCATTCAATAATGAATTAGAGTACTATGGCTATTGGGCGTGTATAATGATATACGCGCTAAAAAGTCTGTCTTCTTCTCCTGAACGTTCGTAGCCCAGAGGTAGAATCGCCGACTGACGCCAATTCGGTCGGGTTTCAATCCTGGGTTAAAAAGCAATCGGAGTCTAACCGTACTGATGAGCTGTGATACAGCGAAACAGATCTGTCTGCGGATGACTATAATATATATATATATATTTATATATAGCTTTTACAAATATTGTGAAACGAATAATTTTGCAACACCTATTATGTCGTATTTATTACATTGCAGTAATTCGCAATAAACATTTTTGTGCCTCTAATTCATCAAATATTCCATGGGAAATATCTGGAATTAATTCAAATAAACTGTGGATATAATTGTCTTTGGTGGGGAGGGAACAAAATCAGAAAGTCGGGAGTAAAATAATATTAGAAATAAAAAAAAAAATGAAATGCACTTCTGCTGGCCAAAATGGGAAAAGACGTCATCACACTTCTTGACGAACTATCTAGATTCAAGTTCAAGTTTCATTGGCACCAATAATTTTGTACTACAACTATCAAAAATTAAATTCGCATATTACATCATTTCATACAGAAGCTTGGACACATTAACCAAAATATTGCAATAACAATCATAAATATAAACGCTGGTCATGATTTTAAGAAGTAAGAGGGTACAACTAAAGAAATAATCTGTCAACGTTGCAGCTCATTTCTTACGTCTTTCAATTATGACTTTCAATTATATAATGTAACATTGACAGATGATTTTATTCATTTTATTACTGTATAATTTTGGATAATTTTCACGTTCTAATGAAAGCTAAGTAATTCGTCAACCGTTATATTTGAAGCGATAAGAAAATTTACAGTAAATTTTAGCAACACAGTTTTGCGGTTATTTTTTATTACCACAAATCACACCCCTGAACATGATCTCGGAAGAAGAGTGAAAATACTTCGAAACATCGAAAAATATCTATCTATCTATCTATCGCATTCTGTTCTTATCTATCTATCTATCTATCTATCGCATTCTGTTCTTATCTATCTATCTATCTATCTATCTATCGCATTCTGTTCTTATCTATCTATCTATCTATCTATCGCATTCTGTTTCTATCTATCTATCTATCTATCTATCGCATTCTGTTCTTATCTATCTATCTATCTATCTATCGCATTCATTCTTATCTATCTATCTATCTATCTATCGCATTCTGTTCTTATCTATCTATCTATCTATCTATCGCATTCTGTTCTTATCTATCTATCTATCTATCTATCGCATTCTGTTTCTTATCTATCTATCTATCTATCTATCGCATTCTGTTCTTATCTATCTATCTATCTATCGCATTTATTTCTATCTATCTATCTATCTATCTATCGCATTCTATCTATCTATCTATCTATCTATCTATCGCATTCTGTTTCTTATCTATCTATCTATCTATCTATCTATCTGTCTGTTCTTATCTATCTATCTATCTATCTATCATTCATTCACTTATCTATCTATCTATCTATCTATCGCATTCTGTTCTTATCTATCTATCTATCTATCTATCGCATTCTGTTCTTATCTATCTATCTATCTATCTATCGCATTCTGTTCTTATCTATCTATCTATCTATCTATCTATCTATCGCATTCTGTTCTTATCTATCTATCTATCTATCTATCTATCATTCTGTTCTTATCTATCTATCTATCTATCTATCTATCTATCGCATTCTGTTCTTATCTATCTATGTATCTATCTATCTATCTATCATTCATTTCTATCTATCTATCTATCTATCTATCGCATTCTGTTCTTATCTATCTATCTATCTATCTATCTATCATTCTGTTCTTATCTATCTATCTATCTATCTATCGCATTCTGTTCTTATCTATCTATCTATCTATCTATCATTCTATTTCTTATCTATCTATCTATCTATCATTCTGTTCTTATCTATCTATCTATCTATCGCATTCTGTTCTTATCTATCTATCTATCTATCATTCTGTTCTTATCTATCTATCTATCATTCTGTTCTTATCTATCTATCTATCTATCATTCTGTTCTTATCTATCTATCTATCTATCGCATTCTGTTCTTATCTATCTATCTATCTATCGCATTCTGTTCTTATCTATCTATCTATCTATCGCATTCTGTTCTTATCTATCTATCTATCTATCGCATTCTGTTCTTATCTATCTATCTATCATTCTGTTCTTATCTATCTATCTATCTATCGCATTCTGTTCTTATCTATCTATCTATCGCATTCTGTTCTTATCTATCTATCTATCGCATTCATTCAACATCTATCTATCTATCATTCATTCTTATCTATCTATCTATCTATCATTCTGTTCTTATCTATCTATCTATCTATCATCTATCTATCTATCTATCTGCTCATTCTGTTCTTATCTATCTATCTATCTATCATTCTGTTCTTATCTATCTATCTATCTATCTTGTTTGTTCTTATCTATCTATCTATCTATCGCATTCTGTTCTTATCTATCTATCTATCTATCGCATTCTGTTCTTATCTATCTATCTATCTATCTATCTATCTCATTCTGTTCTTATCTATCTATCTCATTCATTCTTTCTATCTATCTATCTCATTCATTCATCTATCTATCTATCTCATTCTGTTCTTGTCTATCTATCTATCTCATTCTGTTCTTGTCTATCTATCTATCTCATTCTGTTCTTGTCTATCTATCTATCATTCTGTTCTTGTCTATCTATCCATCTCATTCATTCTTGTCTATCTATCTATCTCATTCTGTTCTTGTCTATCTATCTATCTCATTCTGTTCTTGTCTATCTATCTCATTTCTGTTCTTGTCTATCTATCTCATTCTGTTCTTGTCTATCTATCTCATTCTGTTCTTGTCTATCTATCTCATTCTGTTCTTGTCTATCTATCTATCTCATTCTGTTCTTGTCTATCTATCTATCTCATTCTGTTCTTGTCTATCTATCTATCTCATTCTGTTCTTGTCTATCTATCTCATTCATTTACTTGTCTATCTATCTATCTCATTCTGTTCTTATCTATCTATCTATCTCATTCTGTTCTTGTCTATCTATCTATCTCATTCTGTTCTTGTCTATCTATCTATCTCATTCTGTTCTTATCTATCTATCTCATTCTGTTCTTGTCTATCTATCTCATTCATTCTTGTCTATCTATCTATCATTCATTCATCTATCTATCTATCTCATTCTGTTCTTGTCTATCTATCTATCTCATTCTGTTCTTGTCTATCTATCTATCTCATTCTGTTCTTGTCTATCTATCTATCTCATTCTGTTCTTGTCTATCTATCTATCTCATTCTGTTCTTGTCTATCTATCTATCTCATTCTGTTCTTGTCTATCTATCTATCTCATTCTGTTCTTGTCTATCTATCTATCTCATTCTGTTCTTGTCTATCTATCTATCTCATTCTGTTCTTGTCTATCTATCTATCTCATTCTGTTCTTATCTATCTATCTCATTCTGTTTCTGTCTATCTATCTCATTCTGTTCTTGTCTATCTATCTATCCATTCTGTTCTTGTCTATCTATCTATCTCATTCTGTTCTTGTCTATCTATCTATCTATCTCATTCTGTTCTTATCTATTACATTCTTTTCTTATCTACCCATCTAGCTATCTATATCTTTTTTACAATACCTCTCTCTTATTTTCTCCTCCTCTTAATACCTCTCTTCTTTCATTTAATTCTACTCTCTCTATTTAGTTTTACTCTATCAGTGTTCCTACTCATTCTTCTCCTCTTTTCTTTATACCTCTCCTCTTCTCTCGCGTCATTTTCTACCGCCTATTTTTTCACCCATTGTCAGTTTCCCTTCATTTCTCCTGATCTTCCTTCTTTCTATACTTTACTACTCATCCTGTTTTTGTATTTTACACAATTCGTATCCTAATGTTCTGCCATCTGCTCCTCCCCTTCTTCCTTCTCTTTATCTTTCTTCTCTCTCTCTCTCTCTCTCTCTCCAGCGCTAAATTCCCATTAAAATTCATCTATCTTCTTTCTAGACATTGACCTCACCCACATCATATTTCATCTGTTACTCTCCTCATATAGACATTTATCATCAGATTCCCCCTCTCTCTCTCTCCCCAGCGCCAAATTCTAATTAAAATTCATCTTTCTTCTAGACATTGATCTTATCCACATCATATTTTATCTGTAACTCTTACTCTCCATATAGGCATTTATCATCAGATTCCCCCTCCCTCTCTTCAGCGCCATATTCCCATTAAAATCTATCTTTCTTCCAGAAATTGACCACATCTACACATTTCATCTGTTACTCTTACTCCTCATATAGGCATTTATCATCAGAACGACCCATCTCTCTTTCCCTTAGCGCAAAATTCCCATTAAAATACATCTTTCATCCAGAAATTGACCACATCTACATATTTCATCTGTTACTCTTACTCCTCATATAGAAATTTATCATCAGAACGACCCCCTCTCTCTCTCTCTCAGCGCCAAATTCCCATTAAAATTCATCTTTCTTCCAGAGATTGACCACATCCACATATTTCATCTGTTACTCTTACTCCTCACATAGGCATTTATCATTAGGTCCCCCCTCTCTCTCTCTCTATATATATATATATCTCAGCGCCAAATTTCCATTAAAATTCATCTTTCTTCTAGACATTGACCTCATCCACGTCATATTTCATCTGTTATTCTCTTTTCCCATATATACATTCATCGTCAGATTCCCCCTCTCTCTCTCCAGCGCCAAATTTCCATTAAAATTCATCTTTCTTCTAGACATTTACTTCATCCTCATCA